>KZ308584.1:842059-884482 GCA_000376725.2 Ladona fulva
AAATAAAAAAAACATTACATTCATATCTAAAATAGTAAATTCATAGTTTTTTTCATAAGATGTTACAAAACTCCCAAATTCACGCTGGCACTTTTCACTAGTACCACCAAATTTCGGTGGCACTAAAAGGGTTAATCAATATTATTTTTTGCAAGATTCTTAGCAAGGTTACTATCCTCAGAATCAGATGTCTTCCTTATTTCCTTGTATAATACCTATTATTTGAAACAAAATTCATGTAGTACAGTTCATTTTGCTTCAATGTATCATGTTCAGGTTTGCTGGAGATCTTGCCTTATGAAGATCCTGCATTGGAATATCTTTTTGTGGAATTAATTGGAGGGAAGAAGCACTTTGCTTATCCAAGTGCAAACTTGGTTAAAAGCCTAACTGCCTGCATCTACATCACTAATGATCTCCTTAACAGTACGCCACATATTCAAGGTGTTTGTCAAACAATTATTAACCAGATTCAGGGGAATTATTTGTTTGAATGACTGCAGAACTGTGATGTCCATAAGGAATGGGTGAAGGAGAGAATTATGAGGAAGGCAGTGCAGCACAGCATAATTTACTGGTGTGAGGAAATGAACAGAATTTTCAGAATTAGAAGATTCACTTACGGCTAATTTTTAGTCATTTTTACCATCCTGCATTACATATTACATCGCTTAGCATATTAACATTACTTTTAGTTATTGGCTATACATACCCCTCCATCAAACACCTTTTGGTGTTGGAGTGGATTGTGTGCTTCAATGAAGCTTTCAGCTAAGCTACTGGTATCAGGTATTACTGATAGGGCCTCCCAAACCAGAGAAGTTATTACAGAGGAACAATTCAAGGATTATTTCATTCAGATATGTATTCAACTAGTGAACATCTAAGTTGGTAGACGAAACATTTAATGATTATGTTAAGGAGATATGATGTTACTGAAAGAAAGCTCTTCATCTTGAATTCTGCATCTCATGATTCTTATGTAAGTAGCAGTTTCATTTAATATATAGTGATGGAACTAATTGAAGTACTGAACTATTTTCTTGTTTGTGAAATATATTCTGCTGTGTTAACAGGTTAACTGAATCTTTACTCATTGCAGTGAGTGTGAGAGGGGCATTTCCTTCTCTTTTAATGAAGTATGAAGGAAATGTAAACCATCCCTGATCAATGAGTTCATTCTCTCTCTGGTTTTCATGTTGTTGAAGCTGTGCTGAGTGTACTGTTGCTAATTGATCACTAAAGTAATTTTTTGTTTCTCATATTCTCTTCTTCATCTGGAAAAAAATATAGTTTTGGCTTCCTCAAGCAAAAGAAATTATTCATAAGCTGTTAGAATGATTTGTGAAGGAGAAAAAACTTGGAAAACAGTTCTCTTTTGCTAAAGTGCAGGAAAGAGCAGCTGAAGATTGCAGTGTTCACAAGAAGAAAATTTAAACTATGGTTCATGAAGGTAATGTGGTGTTGATTTCATTCTATCATTAAACTAAATGTAATTTGTCTTATTTATGCTCCATTAATTATCTCAGAACTTTCCAACAGGGAAATATTCCACCACAAAAACATAAACCACCTTTGGCAAACATAAGGAAAACCAAGATTGGTTACCTGGGAAGAAAGTGCCATTAACCTGCAATCAGGTAGGGCTGGAATTAGTGGGATTATTTGATAGCAATGTGTAAGAGGTAAAAAGAAACAAGTGGACTTAATAAACTTTGATGAAAAAAGGGGCTGCATTTACATTACAGGGTACTTGGGCATAACTCTAACAAAACATAACCAATGGCACTGAAAGTGCAATGAACAAAATTCTTCACTTTCCATGACGGAGACATAACCAAACCAGTTGACGCCATAGACATTTCTCCCTCTTTCTGGTACTTGGTAACATGACATGGTCAAATTTTTATCTATGGGGTGTAAAAATGCCCAAAGATTTCAACATACTGCCCCACAAAAGGGAGTATAATTTCACAAATGCAAAATCATAAATTGTATGATGTAATGAAATGAAGCAAGTTTGTATAAAACAAATTAATCATCTTTTAAGGTGAGAGAGTAATGTTTAATTATTTGTTTCATTAAAGTTTTGTTTTTGGTCTGGATGATAGTGTTTACGCAGATTACGCGGACATAGCGAACTATTTCGTCAAAACATTTTCTGAGAACAAGGAGAAAGTATAATGTAACTCTTCTGCTCTTATCGCAACATGATGGACAAAGTTTCAAAATTATTGATTATAACAAAGTTATAATAAATTATTCTTCATCATAATTGTGGTTAATTGATCTTTTTGAATTTATACTTTTAGCGGAACGCCTGACTTTTATTTGCGAAGCACTATAAATCCGTTTAAAGACGGTTGAAAATTATTGTATTAGAATATCGATGTGGATATAAATGGTAATAACTCAGCACAAGTCATTCCCATTTATTTCTACATCGATGGAATTCGATCAAATATCGCAAGAAAGGATGATTATTAGATAATATCACAGCTCGTGGATATTCAACATTCTTTCCGAGGCTTAAAGGTAATTAATCCTAATAACAATCGATCAAGTTGTAATTAAATACAATTTAAACTGTGCGTTTGACGATATACTGCATCTTAAAAGATAGGATTTTCGGAAGCAAAGTCGTAATATAACGAAGTTTGTAAGTTTTTGATAATGGGCGAGACTAAATCATTGTATTCTCTGGTTCATGATTACACATGAATAAGCTTAATGATATTCTATTATGTTTTCATATAAAATATTCTGCATCCTTTACTCGAAGTACTACATAGTGATATTGAAGAAATTGAAAACGAGCTGCAACGGAAAACGAAATATTGACTGATTTTTCACTTTTAACAATTAAAGTAAAAGAGAGGAATTATTCATTTAAATTAACTATTTCTATTTCACAAGTTTGGATATCCTAAATATTTAGTTTCAGATAATGCTACTGCCTTTAAGTCTGAAATTTTCAAAAATATGTGCTTCAATTATGGGGTTAAGCAAGTTTTCACGTCCCCTTAATATCCTTGTCCCAATTTAGCTGAGAGAGTCCATCGAAATCTACGTTTTGCATTGTCAGCATTTTGTCAGGAACACCATGTCTTGTGGGATGAAATGTTGGGCGATTTATCCTTTGCCTTCAACACAGCACTTCATGAAGGTACTGGTTTTCCTCCCTGTAAATTGTTTTTAGGCAGGGACCTCCCCCATCCACTCAATAATATTTGGGATGTACCTGTCTTGTTACAAGATGTCACTACATCTGAAGACAGAATAAGGCAATATTGGGTGGAAGCTGCTAGGAATTTAAAGAGGGCACATCAGAGATATACACATACTTATAATAGATCGCATTCTGCACCTATGTTTAAAGTCTGAGACATTGTACTTTGTAAAAATCACCCTTTAAGCTCAAAATTTAAGAGAAGAACTGCTAAACTTGAGCCTTTGTGGATTGGTCCATTTGAAATTGTTAAAATGTTAACTCCTGTAACTGTTGTTCTAAAGACTGGCTCATCACAGGAGAAGATATGTCATGTGTCTCAACTCAAACAGTATCATTGATTATGATTTGTCGTGCAAGTCACACAATCATTTCTCTTCCATTCTGTTGAGTCATACACACCCACACACACACATACATTACACTTTGGCGTAGAGAATGGGTCCCTCATCGCCCAGAGAGTTGTCTCTCTGCAACTACCACCTAACCTCAGAGTTAGTATGATCCTGATTTCCTTGTATTAATTCTCTTTTGTGCAAAAAATATTTGGAAGTGTATTTTCTTTTTCTGCTATCCAAGAAGGATGACAAAGTGTTTTCATTTGGACAATTTCTTGTCTCTCCTCTGTCTTGTCCTGACATTCATTTTTATTTGCATCACTTTGATTGATGGCTAGGGAAGATTATTTTGGAGGAAGCCCCAACCTCACACATATATATATATTGATTGTTTGACATTTAATATGTTATACTCTTTATTAAGTACTCTATTATTATGAATTATGCTATGATACTTTACTGTGAATAATTATATTTGTTTAATAATGCTGCACATCAGTTTGTATTAGGGTGTTCTGATGATGCTTTCATATTATTGATGCTATATTAATTTCTTACTTTTATAATTTAATGTATACTTTGCGATATGGTTTATTGTATTTGATAATGTGCTTATTGTGAAAGAGACACAGATATTTGTATGAACCAGTGCCAGAGATGTCAAGATCCAGTAGGAAACAAGAACTATGTGTGTATAGTGTCTTAGGAACTAGGATCTAGAAGCAATGGACTGAGTAATATGTAAACTTTTGAAAATTGAAATTCTTAATTATTATATTGTGCTTGTGAAAGGTGGACTGTCACTTGATCTCCCCAACTGTGGACTCTTGCTTTGGACATTAAACATTGGTTTAACCCTTTCCGTGCGTATGACCTCTTAAGAAGTCATGCCGAACGCTAGCGGGTGGCGTGTGACCTCTTAAGAAGTCATAAACTGAAGTGCGTTTCTCGCAGCTGCAGTGAAGAGCCGACGTGGGGGAAGCTCTTTCTTTTAGCGCCTCGCAGTCATACTGTGTCCTGCCTTTGGTGAGGAAGCATCCGTTTTCGATTTCAGCGTTTCGTTTTTTTTTTGTCTTTGTTTAAAAGTTTTGGTGAGAAAATATTTTTCAGTATATCGATCATGGTATATTTATAGTGTAATTAATAATTCCTTTTAAATTCATCCTTATCTTTATAGATATCTTAACTATTTGTAATTTATTTAATTTTTAATTATGTTATTCTATAAATTTTGAAGGTTATAAACAATTAGTATTTCTGAACATTGCATTTCGTTTTAAATACGCTATGTTCTTCACAATTAGGCTCTTTTGTGGAATTTATCTAAGAATACGTGGCAGAACTTAATCCTTTCTGGATTTACTTTCGTCTTGAAGATTTCTTCTTAAGAAGATTTTTCTCAGCATTTTGCATCATCTCCAGGGCAACTAATTCACCAACATCTTTCTTTAGGATGGTCTCCTCCCACCAGCCCTCCATTGCCAAACTCCTGGACGAAGGATACTTATTATATATTCTTCATTTCGTGTAGTTTTAATTAATTTTTATGAACTCGTAATAAAAAAATCAAATAAAATCCTATCAAGGACCTGTTCTGTAAAATAGTACTGTTTGTCAGAGAATATTTTTGAACAGGCGCTCCACATGGATACGATAGGTATTCGAATTAATAAGAATCTTTTTTAAAAAATGCCACGGCATAATCATGTAAGGAAGAATTCCTTACATTTGGCACCCAACGTGGGGCTTATCCACCGGGAAAGCACCAGATCTTTCAGTTATTTAACATTTATGCACATAATTATAATATGCATGTATTCATGAAGTAATAAAAATCATTCATTTACTTCAATCTCAGGTTTCCTTCCATTATGAGCAATGACAACATCTGAATTGTTTGGTTGCTGGAAAATTGAATGACTCGATGACTGAGACTATAAGTCACCAAGATATTTGAAATTTCAAGTGGTACCAAGGATTTGGTTGATTGCTACTAATTCTTGGAGGATTCTAATCCAGAGATGCCTGTTATGCAAAAGCCTTGAACTGTGGCCAAGTTACACCATTTTGACTGTAATGGTGATATGTGTGTATGTAATGGTGATTAAGTGATATGGATGAAGGTTAGTGCAATGAAAGAAGTGTGGTGGCTTATTATGTGGCAGGTTAACCAACATATAGATTTTTCAAACTTCAACAGAATTCAGAAGTCAAGTCAGTCAGTAGACTGGTTATTGCCTTGAAAGGCTGTCCCATACAGTCATATATTCTAGTGGTGAGCATCAAAATTGGTTGATGGGTAATCTTGTCATGTGAACAGCTTAATGATTTAATCTATGGAGATGTGATGTGATAGAAAAAAAGTGTAGTGGCTTTTGAATCTTGAATAATGTAACTTATAAAATTCTTACATAATTTACTGCTTCAGCATTCTGTCTATGACCCTAGCTATGAAATTCGTCAGTAAAGGAATCACTCAATGTATTTTTGGAAATGAAATACTCCATTTAATTCGTAACTTATTCCTTTAGGGAATCTACTGTATTTTAGCTTGTTAAGTTAAATCAACAGTTAAGCAACTGATTTTTAGTGCGATAAAGGTTACAAAGTAAAAAAACTTTCTTTTAGTGGGAAAGATCTCGTGTTTTCCCGACGAATCTGATGAAGGAAGTTTTCTCGGGTTTCCTGCCGGGTTACTGCTGCGATGTTGGACGACGTTTCGAAGCCCTTCCTAGGCTCCATCTTCAGGACAAAGTGCCGAGTTGTCACATTTCGGGGGTTTATATAGTGAAAATTAAATAGTGCCTCCGTGGAGGTTAGCTTACCTCATGGAGAGCTTACGCCATATCAGACACAGACAGTATCAAGGACGAACTAAAACATCTCAAGATGACCTTCATCCAAAATGGACATCATCCCAAGTAAGTGGAAAAAGCCCTCCAAAAGTCATCGTGGAACACCACCATTGAGAGGGAAAAACCAACAGCCACAGCCTGCATCCCATATGCAGGCCAAATATCCAAAACCATCGGAAGGATACTAGAAAAGCACAATATAAGGACAGTTTATAAACCCCCAAACAAAATCGGAAATCTCCTCACAAAAGTTAAGGATCCCCTTGAGCTAAGGGTTCCCGGAGTGTACAAAACGCCCTGCGAATGTGGGGCAGTATATGTAGGAGAAACAGGAAGAACGATAGCGACAAGGCTAAAGGAGCATGAGAGAAACATCCGATTAAAACAACCGGAAAAATCGGCTGTGGCAGAACACTCCATCACTAATGGCCACAAAATAAACTTTGCCAACACAAAGGTACTGTGCCATGCTACCAAATTCTGGGATAGACTAATCAAAGAGTCTATCCACATTGGACTTGAAAGAAATAAAATGAATAGAGACAAAGGTTTTTCCCTTAACAAAACGTGGAGACCTGTACTACAGAAGATCAACAGGAGAAATAAGGCTATTGGCCACCAAAGGAACCAACCAGAAGAGGAGGGGGGGTGAAAGGAGACACCTGATTGGCCACCACGGAGGCAACCAATAAAAATAGTGAAGGTAACCAAATTTTCACTATATAAACCCCCGAAATGTGACAACTTGGTCATCCTTCTTCATTCGGCGATAGGGAAACTCTCTCCTAAGGTATAGAGGAGATTCTTGGCCTGCAGGCAAGAATACGGGAATTCGAGGAGCCTAACTCTAACTCTCACTGTCGCAAAACTCCCACCCGAGGTACAAGTGGCACAGTGAGAGCGAACCAAACTCCGTCGGCCCGTTGAGAGGCAGTTGCTCTCCTTAGAATCAGTTGCAATACTCCCACCAGTGGTATAAGTGGCTCTGATTCGGGTTAGCGCACCTTCTCAATCCTAGATACCACCTTTTCCCCATCCTATTTTCTTCTAGTAGTTTGGTTTAGTTTAGTGAAGTGCATATAAATTTTAAGTGCAGTGATTACTAGTGCTTCCCTGTAAGCCCCCAGGGGGCTTGCACATAGCTAAAAAGTGTAGTGTTGTGTAGTTATATAGAAAATAGTGTTTCTCTCCACACAGCCTATCTTCGACGCAGAGTTGGTAACGTACAAAAATCTTATTAAAGTCTTTTTCTAAAGTTTTGGCCCACACAGGGCCTTTTTTAGGTCTACAAAGAGTTACTGTTCTGCTTTTGACCATAGACGCAACCTTACCACCGTTTAAAAAATTTGCCGTCCAATTAGTGCCATTAGATTGTTTTAGCATATTTTATCCTCGTCGCCTTAGACTCAACTTGCAAATTCTTAACTTTTTGGCCCACACAGGGCCTTTTTCGCATTTAATCTATTGTCTTGTTTTTAACCGATAGAGTCTATAATTCCTCCTTTTTCATCCCTGAATTGATTAGTGTTTAAATTTTATTATACTCAACATTGTTTTGGTGCCTAATATCCTTGTCACAGTAGACTAAACTTGTGACTCTTTTGGCCCAAACAGGGCCTTTTTCGCTTTTTTATCTATTGTTTGTTTTCATAACTTTGTTTTGACCGATAGTGTATGTAATTCCTTCCTTTTTTATCCCTGCTTTGATATCAAGTACCCTATTATTGTTTACTTTCTATTATTACCCCAGATTGTTTTCAGTGTCCAAAATCTTTGTCACCTTAGACTAAACTTGCGAAATTCTAACTTTTGGCCCACACAGGGCCTTTTTTCGCACTTAATCTATTGTTTTGTTTTTAACCGATAGTGTATGTAATTCCTTCCCTTTCTTTTCATCCCTTCTTCGATATCAAGTACCCTATTATTGTTTAATTTTATTATCCCAGATTGTTTTCAGTGTCTAAAATCCTTGTCACCTTAGCCTAAACTTGCAAATTCTTAAGTTTCTGGCCCACACAGGGCCTTTTTCGCATTTAATCTATTGTTTTGTTTTAACCGACAGAGTCAGTAATTCCTCCTTTTCATCCCTGATTTGATTATTGTCTAATTTTATTACATCCAAGAGTGTTTTAGTGCCTAATATCCTTGTCACCCAAGACTAANGCTCCAAACCACCCCTCCGGCAACCCACATTCACGGCAGTCATCAAAGGCATTCACCTGGACCACCCCGAAGACGAAGTGGAACAGGAACTCCGGGAACAGGGTTTCCAGTTCACCAGATGCCGTCGAATCATCTCCAGGGCAACTAATTCGCCCACATCTTTCTTTAGGATGGTCTCCTCCCACCAGCCCTCCATTGCCAAACTCCTGGATGAAGGATTTTATTACTGGGGCCGCCAGTGCAGAGTAGAACCATCTCGCCCACCTCCACCTATGCCATCCATCTGTGGGAGATGCCAGTCCTTTGGCCACCCCACCCAGGCCTGCACAGCTGCTCTTCGATGCTCCAGATGCGGAGAAGAAGGTCATCGAGCAATAGACTGCAAGGCCATCCAACAGAGGTGTGCGAACTGTGGCAGTACCACACACTCCACAGTTGACCGATCCTGCCCCAGGCACCCTGCAGCTCCTAGCTCACTAGCCACTACCGTACCCCTCCAGGCCGTCCCCCCTCCAACACAGAAAGTGATCCCAAACACTCCTGAGGACAAACCTGTTACCACTAACCAACTACTTTCAATTCTTTCCATAGTACTAGCTAACACCCATCCACATGAAAGGAGCACCGTTGCACTGATCCTCAGCAAAGCAGCAGAGGCAGTCCTTGGAATCAAGGTTACCCCCTCATATTCCAACTATACTATCACCCCTATCATCACCTATGCTTCTCTCTTAAAATGACCAGGTCCAGAATTGCTTTTGTTAACGCCAACGGGGGTCTCCGCACCAAAAAACCCATTATTCTCTCACTTCTCGCAATGAAATCAATAGGCATTCTAGGGCTAGCGGAAACCCTCCTCACAAGACCCATGAACTTCACAGGATTTCAGTTCTTCGGCCACCCCAAAAAAGACTCCAAGAGAGGAGTTGCATGCCTCATCCGCAAGGACATCCCAGCAGCCCCTCATCCCCTACCTGAAGACATCAACCATGAAGCCATCGCTGTTGACATTGCAGACAAAAACAGGAAACTAACCATCATCACTCTCTACTCTCCGCCCAAATCTCCTTTCCCGTCCCCCCTCCTCAACCACCTTCTAACTCTCCCCAACCCTATCATCATTCTAGGGGACTTCAATGCAAGACATACAGCTTTCCATGACTCCTGCTGCAATACCAAGGGCAGAAAACTGCTTCGCTTCCTGGGTCAACATCCTCTCCTCTGACTTCCCATCCCCTCTCCCACATTCATCTCTCACCTGGGCACCTCATACCCTGACCACGCACTCATCAGCGCCTCTCTGGCAGCAGAAGCAGGAGAAGCCACCGTGGAGGACAGCATCACCTCTGATCACCTTCCTTTCTCCTTTCCCCTTCTCTCCACAGGACCTCCACCCAGACCCAATCCCAGGCCATGCTGGAAAAAAGCTAACCTGCCAGCATTCCAGACACATATCTACAACCATCTACATCATCTCAAAAATTCCCTCCTCTCCAACCAAGCAGATATCACAAATTGGATCACCAAAATTAACGATGCTTTCTCTCAGGCAACACATCTTCATGTCCCTCTCACCACATGGAACAGGACCCAGCCTCGACTTCCTCCTGAAGCCTTGCAACTGCTGAAGGAAAAGAGAGCACTCCAGCGAGAATTCCTCCGCACCAGGGACCCCAATGTAAAGAGGGAATGGAATAGACTAAATGCATTGTTAAAAAGGGTTGTCCTCCAGAAAAAGGAAGAATCTTGGTACAGAGCCTGCAGCCGATACAACCACAAGGACGGCTCCCGATTCTGGCAACATTTTCGGACCCTGTCCGGGCTGAACAACAAACCCAGGACCCTCCTTCGGAACAACAATGGCATTCCCCTCCTGACCAGAGAAGAGGAAGCAGAGGCCTTCAAAACCTCCCTCCAGACCACTCTATCTGACATCGAAGATCCCCTCTTTGATGCAGAACACAAAATAATTACCGAAACTCACGTTTTACACCTTCCTCCACAGCCAGCAGCCCCTGACAACGAGGACCCAATCATGGCCCCCATCTCCAGGGAGGAAGTGACAACAGCCATCCATTCCGGAAAAGACGGAGCTCCAGGTCCCGACAAGATCAGTTACAACATGCTGAAAAAAACACCATTTATATACACAATTCTCCAGCACCTCTTCTCTGCCTGCCTACAGCTCCACCACTTTCCTCCACAATGGAAACATGCAAATATCATCATGCTCCCGAAGAAAGGAAAGGACCTCACCAACCCCACTAACTACAGACCCATTAGCCTCCTCTCTTGCTTAGGAAAGACGCTGGAGCGGATCATCAACACCAGGCTATCCCAACTCTTCGAGTCCAACGGAGTCCTTCCAGACCATCAATATGGGTTCCGGAAAGGCCGCTCTACCACAGTGGCAACTACCCTTCTCACATCCACTGCCAAGGAGGCCATTAACCATCGGCACGCCACTGCCTTCCTGTCCCTGGACATAGAAAAGGCATTCGACTCCGTCTGGCACACTGGACTCATCGGGAAGCTGTCCCTCACACCAGGCATCACCGCCAGCACTCTCCACTTCTTGAGAGATTGGCTAACCAACCGGTCATGCAATGTAAAAATAACCAATCATGTCTCTTCCTCCTCCTTTTCTCCCACAGCTGGAGTCCCACAAGGCTCCGTCCTCTCTCCTCTGCTCTATTCAGTTTACTGCCATGACATCCCGAAACCAGCTAACCGAGAGACCCAGCTCCTCCAGTTCGCAGATGACACTGCAGCATGGGCAACCGCCCTCAACCCCTCAAGGGCCAAATCCTTACTCCAACGCTACATCCTTACTCTAGAAGGTTGGATGAAGCCCAACCCAAACAAATCTGCTTTTTTAATTTTCACAGATACCAGGGATAGGCGACGCCAACAGACGTCCATATCCCTCTGGGGGCAGCCCATCCCCATCTCTGATCGATGTACCTACCTGGGCGTAATTCTGGACCAACACCTCAGCTTCACTCATCACCTTAAAGCCACCCGAGACCGTATGTCCCACCGCTGCAACCTCATCCGCGCCCTCCGTCGAAGAGGCACCCGTATCTGCAGCAAGGCAGCCCTTGTAGTATACAAGGCCTTCGTCCGTCCGGTTGCAGAGTATGCATGCGCTGCCATCACCCCTCTAGCCGAAGGACCACTAGGAGACATTTGCAAAGTGGAAAGGAGCCTCCTCCGGTACATCGCAGATGTCGCCCCTGTGTTCCCCAGCGAGGAAATCTACAGCCTCACCAAAATGGAGCCCATCCTCCATCGCCTTTCAAGACTAAGGGCCAATACCTTCCACCGGCTAAGTATCTCACTCCCTAACACCCTCAACTTCCTCATGCAACCTCTATCTCTTCCTCTGCCCAGACGACCCAAACTCAAACAACCAACCCCTGCCAGGGTAGCAGTAACCACCTTTTCTACCTTCTATGACAACCCTCTCCCCCACCCTCCTATCCGCAATCCCTTCCCTATCCCCCCCTCCCTCCTGCCTATCCCGGGGCACCCCCCGTGGCCACGCAGGAGACGAAGGAATATCAGACAACACTAACCAACAATTTTCTATTTTCAGATGCCCAACGAACCACTACTCCATCATCTCTACTGACCACGAACCCAGCACCAACGGCAACAACCCACCCTGAACCGCAAGGATGAAATAGGAACCATCAGAAGGCATCTAACCAAGGAATAACCTGGAAACCCACAATCCAACAACTCCGTATATCTCTCTGGATTCCTTACTATAAAATTGCTCATATGTATAAATAGATAATGCTGTAAAAGGATCCACTATGTATCACAATTTAAAAAACATGTAATTCTGCTATACCACTTTTTGCTTGCTGCTTTGTAACTCCTCCTTGCCTTTGTATAACTATCCAGATCTGTAAAAAGCAGCACCATGTATCACTCCAAAATCTGTAAGCATCCATAAACCTGTAAACCTCCCACCAACCCATGTGTCTGCAGTAGGTTTTTGCTGGGTTTCCCTACTGCCTCGGACAAATGTCAGGCACTCCTCCCCAGCACCTCCATATCCCCTGCAAAGCCCTAGAAAGGCAGAAGCCTAATGGGCATCTCTTGAAAACATGTATAAGCACTGTATCCAAAATGAACAAATAAGAATAATAAAGACAACTTGGTACTTCGTCCTGAGCTTCTTTCCTACATTCGAATTGCATCAACGTGGCAATGATAGTTGAAACACACCTGACCAAAGAAAAGAAAATTAATTTCCCAGGCTATAGCTGCGTTAGAAAAGATAACCAAAAGTCAATAGGAGGAGCATGTATTCTTGTTTCCAAATGCCTCAATGCAAAAGAGATCAATCTCCCGAAATTTAAAAACATTCAGGCGGCCGGTTGCCAAATTACCAATGGATCCGATGTACTTAATTTCATTGCTGCATACAACCCTCCAAGTAAGGGAATCCTTAAGACAGATATATTTAAAATTGCTAGAAAATTTGCAAACACTCCCACCATTATAGGAGGTGATCTTAATGCTAAACACAAAGACTGGGGATGTAGGACCGGAAATAAAGCCGGTAAGCAACTCTTCAGCTGGACAACTGAATTGCACTTCCAAATCCATGCACCAGAGGAACCCACTCATTTAGTCCCGAACTTTCCTAACCGCAATGACATTTTAGACTATTTTTTAACTACATTTCAGACGAAGCAATTTTTCTGCGAAGTATTTCATGCCCTAACCTCCGACCATCTTCCGATCATAACTCGCTTTTCTTTTAATTGTTTTGATTCTTTTTTTAACTCCCGGATTCCTGACTGGTCTAAATTCACGAGTATTTTATCTTTGGACAATGATTTCTCTTTTAATGAACCGTTTTATTCTGGGGCCGAAATCGACTCTTTTATCATTAAATTAAACAATTCAATTCTCTATGCATACCAGAAATGCTCGAAAGCTAAAAAGAGACTCCCTTCAGGTCATGTAAATCTACCTAAAGACATTTTAAACAACATAGCATGTAGAAATAAAGCTAGGAAAGTTTATCAGAAGACAGGAGATAAGATCTATTTAGAAATATTTAAAAGTCTAAGAAAAACTGTCCAACAACAAATTAAAGTATTCCGGAATACTAAAATTAAGAACGAAATAGATAATTTGGAAGGCTCCGATCCAAATAACAAAAGGCTATGGAATTACGTGGCCAAATTAAAAGGGAAAAAACAGATACCCTCTGCTCCACTAGTTTGCGAGGGAAAAAAATATACTACCGACTGCGAGAAATGTCATCTCTTTGCCAAGCGGCTCAGCAATACATTCACGCTCCACACTCTCGGAAATAACAGCCAGAATTTTGACAATGTTAAGAGAAATACCAAACCTCGGAGAAAACGCTTTATTCTGATTAACAAAGGCGAAACTTTGACTGAAGCCCAAAATAAAAGTAATGATGCCTCCAAAGCGAACAGTCCAGATTCAGAAAAATCAATACTTGAGGAGGTTGAAAGCGCTGTTGCCGCCTTGCAGTTCATACCGATTTCTGAGCCGCATACCACGACGGAAGGCGAAGTAAGAGCCATCATTAAAAATCTAAGTAATAACAAAGCACCGGGGCACGATGGTATTACGGTTAAAATGGTTAAAGCTCTGCCGGACAACTTCATTTCTCAGGAAGTTCTCTTGGGTTCTCAACCGGGTGAAGATGTTGGATGGCTCCGACGTTTCGGCAGCAACCACTGCTGCCATTTTCAAGGATGTAGATGACAGTTAAGGTCCGGGTATATATATGATTCGAGGGGGTGCCTCCTCGTCTCTGATAGGTCTTTGCAATCTGCGTTCGGATTCGTCTTTTCAATCAGGATTCTGGTTGGTCCCTCTCATTTCTTTACTTTTTTGAATAGTTGGGTTCCAGTTTTTGCTGAGGTACATTCCATCGTCGCGATTCATGTTGTTTGGGTTGAGGCGGATCTCAATGGCCTCCTGGTAAATCCGATCCCAAAAACCGTTTCCTCTGCACAAAATTCTGGTCGACATCATCGACTACATCCCTTCTTGAGCGACAACTTGAGTGTACAGGCAAGAAGATCTTACTTAACCTTTGTGTACAGGTGACCAAGACCCCTCAGGACCCACTCAGGGCCCTTCTTATCTAGTTTTCTTGAACTGAGATAACTACTGCGAACAACTTGCAGAAATAGACGCATCTTTCCATCCCTTTTGGGATGGAGCAGGCCACTCAACCCATGGACGACGATGCAGCCTCTGTATCGTCGTTTAGCAGCGTGAACAGCGATTCTTCCTCCTGCTCTACCACCACCTCAGCACCCGACACCATCAATGCAGCCTTACAAAACGCAGCTGACGCCTTCACCCTCCTAGAGAAAGTCCGAAACTCCATGTCATCTGAGGAATGGGCAACCATCGTCAAGGGAATCATCCCAGGCTACCTCAAAACAGCAGAAAACGTGAGTAGCACGATTGTTCCTCCCCCAGTTTCTCCTACCCCATCTCTTAAACGCCCTAACCAAGGATTTGTGACTGTTGCTTCAAAACGTAGGTCTAACCGCTCATCCCCCCCTAAAGTGTTACCCAATCCTATCCCACTTTCCAACTCCTTCACCCCCCTTTCCCCCACCGTTAATGTAGAGCAAGCATCCACCTCCGCATCAACTTCCGATCCAACCTCTAATTCCACAGGTTCTGTAAAAATTCCATCTATCAAAATGAAACTGTTTTCGGATTGGCAAAAGGTTATTCAAAAACTGAAAAAAGAAACTGTTTATCCCCCGGTCTGCAATTTAATTAGCTCTGATTTAATTCTTATCAAGTGTACTTCTATTCCAGATTACAGGCGTGTATTGCAATTTCTAAAAAATGAAGAGGTTGAATTTTTTACATACCAGGTTTTAAATGATAGAAATTCTGATTTTGTAATTAAGCATTTGCCTGCTAACACAGATATTAACGTCATCAATGATGAATTGACTAATCTTGGTTTTAACCTCATTAGCATAACTCCTTTGTTTACCACCAAGCCCACTCCTAAAGAAGCGGCTGAAGGCATCACCTTGGTAGACCGCCGCCCAATACCAGTGTTCAAAATTACTTTGTCTCCCCAAAATGACTTTGAAAAATTTAAAAAAATCAATTCTCTTTGCAATATGTTGGTAGAAGTCAAACCATTTCTTAAACGAATCGAACCAATTCAGTGTTATAAATGTATGGAATATGGACATACTAGGAATTACTGCAATCAACAACCTAAATGTAGTTTATGTGATGGTAATCATGAGATTAAAGATTGTACTAACCCTTCTCCCACAGGCCCAACTTGTATTCATTGTAAAGGCAATCACCATCCAACCTACAAAGGCTGCTCCCACTTTAAGGCTCTTCGCACTAACTTAATTAAAAAGTTAAAAGACAATCGACAACTCAATAATCAAGCATCATCATCATCACCTGATCTCTCTTCATCTCAAGCTTTTCCCAATCTTCCTCAATCCTACTCCTCTGCCACCCAAAACGCTCCCAATTCCAATGCACCCAACAACAACACACCTGCTCCTGAAAATCCTTCCCCACCATCCTCCACCGAATTCTCTTTTTCAACTTTTCTGTCATCATTTTCATCCTATTGTCAATCTTTCATTCAATCATTAATGATCATTTTCCAAAAAGTCAGCACTGCCCCTACCCTTAGAGATTCCATTTTCATATTTTTTTCAGAAGCTTTCCATCTTTTAACTGAATTCTTCAAATAGCACATTCATTAAGATAGTAAGTTGGAATTGCAATAGCTTAAAATCAAGAATCCACACCCTACTTCATTTCCTCTCAGAATCAGAAATCCAGATCACCTGCCTTCAAGAAACCAAACTAACAGCAACTAATAAAATTTTTAGTCCCCACTTTAATATCATTAGATTAGATAAAGGTTCATCCACTTCTGGATTAGCAATATTAATTCATAAATCTATCCAATTTTCATGTCTTCCAGTTCCCAAATTAATAGGTATTGATGCCCTTGGTGTCCAGATCCATGTCAATAAGAAGCCAATTAATATTTTCACTGTTTATGCAAAATTCAATAGACTGAAAAACTCAGATCTTCAATTCCTATCCTCTCTCAATGCACCTTCCATCTTTCTAGGAGATTGGAACTCAAAACACCCTCTTTGGGGTTCAAAATCTACAAACTCGAATGGCAACAAATTGTTCACCTTTCTTCAGTCGAATCATCTAAATATCTTCTCTCCATTTGCTCCTACCTTCTCAAATAAACGAACCAGCGATATTCTAGACTTCATTATCACTCATGACTTCATAGATTTATCCACTCCTTTTGTTACCACTGACCTCTATTCAGATCACTTCGCTATAATCACTTCTATCCCAGGCTCTGTTGAACTCTCCACCCCTTCATTCAAAACCTCAATCAACTGGAATAAATTCACCCAATTTACTTCAAAAAATCTTAATTTCCTACCTTTCATCTCTCAACCAATCACTGAATCTTCCATTGACTTCCAAGTTGACTTAATCAATGACTTCATTATTTCTGCTAAATCTCATGCCACTTGCACTTTTACCTCTCTCCCGAATTCTCTTCCCCCACTACCACAGACCATCAGAAAACTTATCACAGCAAGAAATCATCTTCGTAGACAATATCAAAAGCATAAAAATCCAATAGATAACAAATTGATCAACATCCTACAAAAGAGAATTCGTACAGCAATTCAGAAACATAACTCTGACAAATGGTTAGCCTTTCTCTCAACATTATCATTCGAGGACAATTCGCTTTGGAAGATTTCCAAATCCTTCACTAAAAATTCAGTGTTCAACCAACCCCTAAAGATCAACAATCAACTTAACTTCGACCCCAAAACAAAAGCTGAACATTCCGTTTCATATCTATCTGGCTTAATGCAAAACCAATCCTCTAACACGCCTCAAGATCTTTTCGTTAATTTCATCTACAACATCTTTAAATCATCCACTCCCTCTGATCACCCCCCTACTACTTCACCTTTAGAAATCTCTAACGTAATCAAAAACTTAAAATCCAATAAAGCTCCTGGCCCAGACCATTCTTCAAATAAAATTCTTAAAATCCTCAACCAATTCCCACATTTTTCTCTCATTCTTGCTGATTTGTTTAATGCCTGCTTCAAAATTTGCTACTTTCCCTCTGCTTGGAAAATCGGCACAGTTATCCTAATACCTAAACCACAGAAAGACGCAACCTTAATAGAAAATTATCGTCCCATTACTCTTCTCTCTTCACTCTCGAAAGTCTTCGAAAAAATTATTTTAAGCAGAATAAATGATCATCTCACTTCAAAAAATATAATTATTCCTGAACAAATGGGATTTTCACATCAATTATCTACCTCACATCAAGTACTCCGACTGGTAGAATTTATCACCAAGGGTTGGTTGAACAAACAACACTGCACACAAACAGTCTTCTATGACATTAATAAAGCATTCGACAAAGTCTGGCACCAAGGGCTTATCATAAAACTACTCTCTCATTCTTTTCCTACATCAATCTGCAAGCTAATACTAAATTTTCTCCATAGCCGCACAATCCAAGTTAAATCTCATAATTTCATTTCCTCTCTGCTCCCAATCACTTCTGGCGTTCCGCAGGGTAGTACTTTAAGTCCTACTCTGTTCAACATATTCATAAATGATCTTCCTTCCGCTCCTAACATTCATAAATTTTTGTATGCAGACGATCTTACAATAGCTTCCAAATCAACTTCTCCCAAATTAGCTGCAAATCGAATCAATAAATTCAATCACATACTAGAAAAATGGCTACAAATATGGCATCTCTCTATTAATCCAACTAAATGCAAACACATCACGTTTCAATACGCCAAAAAAACAACACCCAAGCACCCACACTACCCAATCCTTCTTAATAACACACCTCTTCCTACCTCCGACCACACAAAATTCTTAGGATTTCATTTAAACAATAAACTTTCCTGGAGCCCACATATTTCGAAAAGCCTTACTACAGCCCAAACTACTAAAAGCAAATTATACCCTTTACTAAACCGCAAGAGCCCAATATCTTCTCATGACAAAGTAAGAATCATCAATGCATTCGTTCTCCCACATCTTCTGTATGGTTCGATTATAACTTTCAACACATTTAAATATAACATCAATAAGATAAATGTATTCTACAATAAATGTATTAGGTCAGTCACAACAACTAACAAACTTATTCCCCTCAGCGAAATAAAAAGAGCACATAACCTCACTTCAGTATCTAACCTAGCAGCCAAATCTTTGGAAAAATTTCAACTTAATATTCAAAATTCACAAAACCCCTTAATAAATAATATCTGGAATTACAATTTAAGAAGATCATACAATAAAAAGAAAATTCTGCAACCACAGTTAATAACTAAAAAACTTATTTTCAGGCCCTATAAATTCAAGAGAAAACGTAAAAAATAGACCTCTGACTTTCTACGAAATTTCAACACCGTTTTCGCGTTCATAAATCAAAAAACCGTAATTATTAACAACTTTAAAGTATAATCGAAATTCTCCCTCCATACTGTTGTAATTTTATAACAACTTAACAATTAGAATGCTCTTTTTCCAGATTATGTTTGCCTTTTGCCTCCATATCCCCAACTAAAATCGTCAATTTTTACGTAAATGTTTCCGATGAAGGCTTACAAAATGGTACGTGCGCCAGAACCAGTACAAAGTCCAAAAATCCCGACCTTTTTTTTACCCAGCTTGCTCCCCTCTCTTAATTCCTTCCTAAATAATAATCTTCAACCGACTACAAGTAAGAAGTAACAGTTCGCAATTCCATTCCTTACCTATCCTTACAATCGTGCTACTGCACATAAGTTGCAGCCCAACACTGCAAGAATGTGCTGACTACCTTGACACGCATCACCGGAGTGTCATCGACATCCTTGAAAATGGCAGCAGTGGTTGCTGCCGAAACGTCGGAGCCATCCAACATCTTCACCCGGTTGAGAACCCAAGAGAACTTCCTGAGCATCATTCACCTGGAAAGCATTAGATCTTTCAACTTCATTTCTATTTTAGCTGTTTTTAATAACTGTCTGAGGATCGCCTATTTTCCAACAATTTGGAAAAAAGCAAAAATCGTTATGATACCTAAGCCCGGCAAGGATGTAAAAGACCCAAGGAACTATAGACCAATTAGTCTTTTACCTATTATAGATAAATGCTTTGAAAAAATTATTTTAACTAGGATGGCAAACACCCTTGCCGGGCAAACTTTGGTTCCCGATTTTCAAGCTGGTTTCAGGGCCGGACTATCGACTACCCACCAAATAGCCAAATTAGCCGACGACATTGTCGATGGTTTTAATAATAGACAAGCGACGGTGGCATGTTTTTTAGACTTTGCATCTGCATTTGACAAAGTTTGGCATGACGGCTTACTTTTTAAACTTTTTGACGCTGGTTTTCCTACTTATCTTTTAAAAATTTTAGCTTCATTTTTAAAAAGTCGATGTTTTTATGTTTCTTTTAACCTCGCGACGTCAGACGTTTTTAACATTGCAGCCAGCGTCCCGCAGGGCTCTTTGCTATCGCCAACGTTGTTTAATATTTTTACAAGTGACATACTGCTACATCGAGGGACAGATATTTATTTATACGCTGACGATACAACGGTGATTGCAAAGAGCCATTTCCCAGATAGGGCAAATGCAATTCTGCAAGACCAGTTAAATAAAATTGACGAATGGTGCAGCACCTGGAAACTTAAGGTTAATCCAGATAAATGCACCAGGATGGTTTTCCGAAGAACGGTCAAGCACAAAGATAACTCCACACTGCGCTGGAATAATTGTCTTATCCCTATGACCCAGAGGCAAAAATTCCTCGGAGTTATCTTAGATAAAAAACTGACGTGGAAAGACCATATAGAGTACATTTTAACTAAAGCAAACGCGGCGACCTATTCGATGAACAATTTACTTTTTAATAGCAAAATAAGTAGGAAAACTAAGATTTTACTGTACAATTCACTCGTTAGATCTCTTTTAACATATGCAAGCCCGGCCTGGATGTATTCCAGTAAACAAAATTTTAAACTTATTGACGCTTTTGATAAAAGAACAATTAAAAGAATTCTTAATGTCCCAAAACTGACAAGATCCTCAGACATATTTAATGTTTTAAAAATTAGACCAATGAAGGATCTAATCTAAAAAACTATTATCAAAACTAGTATCAAACCTATGTCTTCGACTGTAAGAAAGAAAACTCTTGTTCAAACAATTATACAAGGATAATGTAATGCAAATGTACAATCCCTTGTAATAATATGGTACACATTGTAAGTCATCGCTAAGGATTGGAGAGGTTCTATGCTCGCCCTCCATCCACCGATTTTTAAGTAATATCTCATTTCAAGGAGAAAACTTCGTATCTTTCATACTCGTTAACCAGACTCCAAGTAGGTGTTCAAGCATATTTTTGACATATGTTTGTATTATAATCTATGTCCAACTATGTAACTTTGTATGTATAATGACTATAAGAAAGAGATTCAATTGATGATTAAAATATTGAAAACTGCGGATAAAGCCCTTCAAGGCCAGGAGCCGCCCTCTAGTATCCCTAAAGGGAGCGACGACCTGCTTATTCTAGTCTGTCATTTCTAGTCATATATTTTTATCTTTAACACCTTTTTCTTGGGCGGATTAATATTTTATTTTATTTATTTAATTCTTAATTATTGACTTGGCTCATTTTATCATTTTTATCATTAAACTTATAATTTTAGGTTTTTCTCATTTTAACTCATTACCATGCGCTCTGTATTATTTTCTTTTTACGTTTTCTGATTATTTTTATTTATTTATTTACTCATATTTAATTATCATCGCTTTCTGCTCAAGTACCTGCTTTTGTTTTTCAGAAGTGTGGTGGCCCCGGGGGTCGGGTTTTTGAACTCTTGAGACAACTGTTTGAACGCCCGCGCATGTGGCGCGACGTTCGAACCAAGAACATACATGATGCTCTATGCCACGAGCTTAAAATTATCTCTTATTTCTCTTATCTTTCTTTTTGCAAAATCATAATAATTATTAGTACCGCGGATAAAGTCGCTTCGCGACCTGGAGACGCGCTCCCTTTAAATCCAGCTTCGCTGGAGTGCAAAGTCTACGTCTACGTCTTCGTCCTGAAGATGGAGCCTAGGAAGGTCTTCGAAACGTCAATAGACACAACGAAACGAAAATAGAGCCTTTCAAACGTGGGGATATTTCATGGCTACAGCAAGCCAACTTCTGTAGGGGAGTACCTGAATGATTTGAAGGAGGAACTTCTTCAGGTTCTTGAACGTAGTGTTCAATTTGGTGGCAAGAAGTATGGAGTAGCTATGACTGCCTTCATAGTGGATTCACCTGGATACTCATTCCTCACCGATTCAGTTTCCCACACTGGGTTCTACAGTTGCCGGAAGTGTGACACTAGAGGGGAGTATGAAGAGACCAATGTGGCATTTAATGACTTTGATGCTGCAATGAGAACAGACAAGGGTTTCCGGAGGCAAGCTCAAGAGGAGCATCATAGAGGACGTTCTCCCCTGGAAGATCTTCCCGGGATTGACATGGTCAAGAATTTCCCCTATGTCTACATGCAACTTGCCTGCCCTGGGGTGATGAGGAAACTCGTTTTTCTTTTAATGACAGGACCCCTCCTTGTGCGCCTTCAGACTCTGCTAGTCTAAGTTATGCGAACAATTGGAGTACATCCGGGATTTTCTCCCGTCTGAATTTCAGAGGAAGCCCATGCTGCTGTACACTGGACCATATGTTTTTAAGGATATCTACATCTACATAAATACCCTGCAAGCTGCCTTACGGCGTGTGGCAGGGGGATATTGTGTCGGATGATGTAAATGTACATTTTCTGTCATTTCATTATGCCATGAGGTGTTATGTTGGTGTAAGATATGGTCACCGGAGATGTGCAGCTCAAAATCTGATGCACTAGTTTGCAAGTAATTTCAAGAACTTGTACAGGAGGAGGAGTGTATCCCATAATGTGCATGCACTCATTCATGTCCATGATGATGCTGCTCATTATGGATGCTTAGAAAGAGTAAGCTGCTTTAAGTTCGAGAATAAGCTGCAGAGACTGAAGAAGTTGGTCAGGAAGAGTGACAGACCACTGCAGCAGATAGTTCGAAGGGAAGCAGAAATGGGGCCCAGAGTGTCCTCGCAAGTTGCAAGCCATGTGAAAGTTCTCAGAGATGTAGAAGATTTCCAGCTTGGATTGCAGGCACCCTTTTACAGCAGCATTTTAGTGAGGAACTTTAAAGTTGCTGTTAGAAGGCCTGACAATTGCTTTATGCTGGAGGATGGGTCACTGGTGTTGGTGTCCAAGATAGGCACAGTTGGTAATCTTACCTACATCCATGGGCACATACTGGATGACCTGTTGGATTACTACAGCGAACCAAGAAAATCAAGCGATGTTGGAATCTTCATGAGCTTAAAACTTGGAAGACTTTCACTTTGGCCAGCAAGTAGCATATCAAGGACAATATTGAGGATCCTCACCAAAAATAATATCTGGACAATACATAAACCGCCCAGAAAATTAGGGAGTCTGCTTACCAAGGTAAAGGACCAACTGAACCTCAAGACACAGGGTGTCCACAGTGTCTCCTGTGAGTGTGGGTCAGTATATATCGGCGAAACTGCAAGAACTATTGAAACGTGTATTAAGGAACACTCTCATCACATCAGATTGAATCAGCCAGAAAAATCGGCCATTGCTGAGCATAGCCTTCAACACCAACATCAAGTTGATTTTGAAAACACGAAGGTGATATGCAAAGCCCCACGTTTTTGGGACAGACTTATCAAAGAGTCGATTGAAATTGAACTAACTAAGAACAACTTCAACAGAGATGGAGGATATTCCCTCCACAAGACATGGAAGCCGATTATCCGCAAAATCGCGGAGAGCCAACAACCAATGGGAACGAGCCACCACCGTGGCCAATGGAGGAAGTGAAAGGGACATTAGTTCCCCTATATATACCGGACATCTTTCTACGCTCAGTGACGCTTCTGGATTGGCAGCAACTGTTTACAGCCCAGAAGATCTCCAGTGACTATCTCAAGCACAGGTGACAAAGGTGCCTGGCCCTTAAAAGGCCCTTTTCACAAAGTTTTACTTTTTCTTGTGCCACCGAATACCTTTGGCCACAAGAAGAACCACCCCATCCCCTAGGGGATGGAGTCTCCCGCACCTCCTGTGGATGACGACACAGCATCCGTGTCGTCCTTCCAAAGTGACTTCAGCGATGCCTCTTCCTGCTCCACCACTACAACTACCCACGATACCATCAATTCTGCCCTCCAGACGGCTGCAGATGCGTTTACCATGCTCGAAATGGCAAGGAACTCCCTTACCGCCGAGGAATGGTCAAACATTGTGAAAGACATCATCCCAGACTACATGAAAACAGCCGAAACTGTGAGTAACACGATTGCTTCCTCTCCTGCTTCTCCTTCCACTTCCTTAAAACGTCCAATTAATAATAATGATTTTGTAACTGTTTCCTCTAAGCGTAGGTCAAACCGCTCATCCCCTCCTGAAGTACCTTCTCCTATCCCACTCTCCAACTCCTTCGCCCTTCAAAAAAATCACTTCCCTTTGTAACATGTTAGTCGAGGTCAAGCCATTTATCAAAAGAATCGAACCTATTCAGTGTTTTAAGTGCATGCAATATGGTCACACGCGTAATTATTGCCACCAGATACCAAAATGCAGTTTGTGTAATGGGAATCATGAAATTAAAGATTGTCCTGATCCTTCTCCCACCGGCCCCACTTTCATCCATTGCAGTGGTAACCACCATTCGACCTACAAAGGCTGCCCCCATTTTAAGGAACTTCGCCGCAACTTAATTAAAAAGTTAAAAGACAATCGTCTTACTAATAACCCAGCACCATCTCCTGACCTTTCTTCTTCCCAAACCTTCCTCAATCCTACTCATCTGCCACTCAAAATGCTCCATCTCCTAACACACCCACTCCTGCAACTCCTACCTCACCTTCCTCTAATGAATTTTCTTTTTCATCTTTCCTAGCTTCCTTTTCTTCTTCCTGCAAATCTTTCATTCAATCCCTGGTGCTTATCTTTCAAAAAAATTAGTGCTGCCCCTACTCTTAGACTCAATTTTCATCTTTCTTACTGAAGTTTACCATCTCCTTACTGAGTTTTTAAATAACAAAATTCATCAAACTCCTCAGTTGGAATTGCAATAGTTTAAAATCTAGAGTTCAAACCCTACTCCAATTTCTTTCAGATTCAAATATCCAGCTTGCCTGCCTCCAGGAAACCAAACTCATCATGACCAGCAAAATGTTTTGTCCAAATTTCCACGTTATCCGGATAGACAAAGGCTCTTCCACCTCAGGTCTAGCAATTCTTATCCACAAATCTATTTCCTTCTCTTCTCTTCCAGTTCCTAAGCTCATAGGTATTGATGCCCTTGGTGTCCAGATCCGAATCAACAGCAACCCTATTAATATCTTTTCCATTTACGTAAAACAAAATTGATTGAAAACATCCAACTTGAACTTCCTAACATCTCTCAGTGAACCTTCTATCTTCCTAGGAGATTGGAATAGTAAACACCCACTCTGGGGCTCGCATACCATCAAACACAATGGCAGAAAACTATTCAATTTTCTACAGTCAAATCATCTGAATATTCTTTCTCCTTTTGCTCCCACTTTCTCCAACCAGCGTTTCACTGAAGTTCTTGATTTCGTTATTACTTCTAATTTCACTGATATATCCACCCCCTTCGTTACACATGATCTCCACTCTGACAACTTTGCAATAATTTCCACAATTTCAGGCTCAATTGAACTCTCCACCCCTTCGTCCAAATCCTCAATTAACTGGAACAAATTTACTCAATTCATCTCCACCAATGTCAATTATTTGCCCTTCCTCCCTCATCCAATCACTGAATCATTCATTGACTTTCAAATAGACTTATTAAATGACTTTATTCTCTCTGCTAAATCTCAAGCCTCCCACACCTCCACTTCTCTTCCAAATTCTCTTCCCCCACTCCCTCATTCCATCATAAAACTCATTACTAGCAGAAACCGACTCCGCAGGCAATATCAAAGATTTTGCAACCCAATTGACAATAAATTAATCAACACACTCCAAAAGAAAATCCGCAACTCTATTCTAAAGTTCAACTCTGACAAATGGATCGCTTTTACATCAACTTTATCTTTTCAGGACAGTTCGATATGGAAAATATCCAAATCTCTCTCCAAAAACTCATCGTTTAACCAGCCCTTAAATATCAACAACCAGCTCAACTTCGACCCCAAAACCAAAGCAGAGCATGCTGTTTCATATCTTTCTAATTCAATGAAAAACCAACCATCCAACACTTCATCAACTCCATCTACAATATTTTCAAATCATCTACTCCTTCTGACCCTCCCCCTGCCACTTCTCGTGTAGAAATATTCGATATCATCTCAAGTCTAAACTCCAACAAAGCTCCTGGCCCAGATCAATTCTCAAACAAAATCCTCAAAATCCTAAATCAATACCCCCACTTCTCTCACATCCTTACAGACTTATTTAATGCCTGCTTCAAAATTTGCTATTTCCCCTCTTCTTGAAGACTTGGCACAGTCATCCTGATCCCCAAACCACAGAAAGACGCCACTGTAATCGAAAACTATTGACCCATTACCCTCTTATCTTCACTCTCAAAAATCTTTGAGAAAATAATTCTGCACCGAATCAATGATCATATCGCCACCAAAAACCTTATTATACCTGAGCAAATGGGCTTCACCCAACAATTATCAACTACACATCAGGTCCTTCAATTAGTCGAATTCATCAGTCAGGGCTGGTTAAACATACAACACTGCACCCAAGCAGTTTTCTACGACATAAACAAAGCATTTGACAAAGTCTGGCACCAAGGGCTCATAATCAAACTACTTCATCATTCTTTTCCAACATCAATATGTAAGCTTATTTTGAACTTTCTCTACAACCGCACCATTCAGGTCAAATTCAATCAACTCATCTCACCTCTTTTACCCATCACTTCAGGTGTACCGCAGGGCAGCACCTTAAGCCCCACCCTATTCAACATTTTCATCAATGACCTACCTACAGCACCCAATATTCATAAATTTCTATATGCTGATGACTTCACAATCGCATCCAAATCTTCCTCTCCAAAACTCGCCGCATCTTGCATCAGCAAATACAACTTAACACTGGAAGAATGGCATCTCTCCATAAATCCCTCTAAATGCAAACATATCACTTTTCAATATACAAAGAGATCGAAAACCATACCCCCACACTCTCCGATTTTCCTCTACAAAACCCCTCTTCCAACTTCTGAAAATGTAAAATTTCTAGGATTCCATCTTTCCAATAAACTCTCCTGGAGCACGCACATCACAAAAAGCCTCATTAAGGCTCAGGTCATCAAAAGTAGATTATTTCCCCTTCTTAAATATGACAGTCCATTATCCACGCAAGATAAAATCAGTCTAATTAATGCCTTTGTTCTTCCACACCTCACATATGGTTCCATACTAACATTCAACACCTTCAAATATAATCTCCAAAAAATCAATATCTTCTACAACAAATGCATCCGATCAGTAACAACCAGGAATAAACTTATCCCCCTCAGTGAAATCAAACGAGTACACAATCTAATTTCAGTCACCAATATAGCTGCTATAAGTATCGAAAAGTTCCAACTCAACCTGCAAAATCTGAATAACCCACTTCTCAATAGTATCTGGAATTACAAAATACGTCGCCCATATAAAAAAAAGAAAATTCTTCAACCGCAACTAATAACCAAAAGGCTCGTCTTTCAACCATACAAGTACAAAAAGAAGAACAGAAGATAAAAACCTCCGATGACTTCCGAAATTGTAACACTCGCTTCCGATTTATAGAAATTAAAACCTCACCTTCGGCTATTTAACAAATATTTTCGATAAATATTTTTTCTACTGTTGTATTCTCTACAACACTTTTAATGTTTTATCTCTTTAACTTTAATCTACCATCTGCAATTAAAAAGTCAGGAAAAAAGTTTAAAATTTACGTAAATATTTACGAAAAACATTGGTCCGAAATGGTACGCACCTCAGAACGAGTACCGAGCCCAAACTTTCCTTTCCCAACCTTACCCCGAGCGAGTCCACATTGGAGCAACGGGGAAGAAGCAGTACGATCCACAAAAGGACACGCAGCCTATTGTGTGTGTTTCCCAACCTTACCATTATCACCCCGCTTGCTCACCTCTCTCACTTCCTACCAATTATTTCTCTTCCTACCTACAATTAGAGGAACTATTTGCATTTTCAACCCCTATACCTACCCTTGCAATCGTGTTACTGCACATAATTTGCGGAGTCAACTGCAACATGTGCTGACTACTTTGCCACGCATCACCGGACTACACTCAGTGACACACACGTCATCATCAACCAAGCCAAAGACATCCAACTGAACCAAGCCAGAGACAGAGAGAAGAAACTGAATCCTCTGGAAAACTAAAAAAAAAAAAAAAAACGAGACTGACGACCAGCTCCTACTCCAACCCCCCTTTCCTTTTCAGTGGTGATCAAAGGGATACCCCTGGAAATCACCGCGGAAACCTACTGGAGGAACTGAAGGGCCGCGGAATCAAACACATCAACGCCAGGAGAATAATTTCAAGGGCAACTAATCTCGCAACTACCCTCTTTCGCATCTTCTTGCAGGATAAGGATGCAATCGCCAAACTCCTGTGTGAAAAACTGAACCTCTGGGGCCAAACCTGCTACGTCGAACCATCTCACCCTCCTCCTCCTCTCCCAGCAATGTGCGGCAAATGCCAATCATTTTCCCACACTACCTCTTCATGCTCTCTCTCCCCTAGATGTTCCAGATGCAGCGACCCCCAACACCAGGCAGACAACTGCGATGCCAGGACAACCAGATGCACCAACTGTGGACAAACGGACCACCTCGCATGGGAAACCAAATGCCCTAACCAACCCGAAATCCCTTTCCACCACCATTCCCCTACAGGTACAACCACCAAGGCCCAAGGAAAGTGAGAAAGAGCAAAGACCAGAGGATCTCCAAGTCTCCACCACCAAGCTGCTGACCCTGATGGCGGTGGTGCTCGCCAATATCCAACCTCAAGAAAGGACAGTGGTGATGAATATCCTCAATGCCGCCACTAAGGAGGTATTGGGGGTCTCTATCACCCCGTCCTACTCAAGGAATACACTTGTTCCAATTATTATTCCTTTCCCTTCCAGCACCCCCTGAGGGATAGCACCGAAGGAGCCATGCAAACCAACCCAGACGAAAACGACAGCTCAGCTGCCTCTGCAGAAACCCATGGATACAGGATAACTATAAAACCTGTCCCTATCCCCCTCTCTGCTCCTCAAGCACAATCCCAGATATGCCTTAACACACTCAAGCCGACGGACGCGAATGCGTGTCCGGAGTGTTTTGCCAGGATGCCTATGGACGCGCATTCGCGTCCCCTAACGGTTCCGTTTCGTCACCTTCCCCTCTGCCAGGGTTTTATTGTGTGCGTTCTCTTCCGACGCCAGCTCCTCAGTAGCACTTGTGCCTTCGTGTCGGTGAGAACAGTTTCCAAGGAATATATTTTTTTTTCCGTTTCTTCAAGGAAAATTCTGGTGAGCACAATATCCAACTTTTTGTCAGTTTATCGTGACATTACCATTTTATTTTATATTATATTGCGTTCTCTTCTGACACCAGCTCCTCAGTACCACTTGTGCCTTCGTGTCGGTGAGAACAGTTTCCAAGGAATATATTTTTTTTCCGTTTCTTCAAGGAAAATTCTGGTGAGCACAATATCTAACTTTTTGTCAATTTATCGTGACATTACCATTTTATTTTATATTATATTTCGTCCTCGTTCTCAATTTCTTACTAAAGACGTTTAAATGAACTAATAATAAAGTACGTTTATTCTTCTTTAGGTTTTTATGGAATTAGGAATGAATCCTAAACCATCAACTTCTGGGGTGAGTCGCAAGAGGAAGATGAGTGCAATAATAAAGGAGGATGAAATGGAAAAAGCTTTGATAGAGGAAAGTGAAAGTGACTCACAATCGGAAAATTCAGAAGAGGATATTCTCGAGGAGGAGGAGGTAATCTGAACTATGGACCTATCCGACGAAGACTTGGATGATGAAGAACAAGCAGGTACCCTAAGGGAGGGGGGTAAGGGTATTGTTTGGTTCGTGGATTGGCAACAAACAAGCAGTGACATTACTTATACTGGCAATGCTGGACTAAAGGTTCCCAACCCTGGCAACAATCCCTTTGCCTATTTTACTCTTTTGGCGGATGACTTGATGCTCAATTTTATTCTAAGAGAGACAAACATCTATGGGAAGGAAAAATTGAAGACGAAGTGGGTTGATGTGAGCATGGAAGAATTCCACACATTTTTAGGGGTTGTCTACCTGACGGGAATTGTGAGTAGTAGTAGTAGTGAATTTTGAGACTTCCGAAAATTTTGGTAGGAATCCTCTTCCTGGTGAGCCAAAACCAGAAGATCCTCTTTATAAGGTGAGGAATATTGTTGAGACCTTTTGCAATAACATGAAAAAAACTTATTATCCAAAAAAAGAACTTAGCCTGGACGAGTCAATGGTTATGTGGAGTGGGAGGCTTTATTTTCGCCAATATATTCCAGGCAAAAGCCACAAATATGGGATCAAAATTTATATGTTGTCAGAGCCAGATGGTCTTGTTCTAAATAATTTGATTTACATAGGATCCCGAGACAAAGAAGTAGGTGGAATGGGGCACACAGAAAAAATAGTAAAGAAACTTCTTTCAGACTGCGAGAATGTCGGACATGAAATATATATGGACAATTTCTACAATAGTCAAAATCTTTCATTAGAATTACTAAAAAAAAAGATTTTCTCTACCGGAACATTGCGCCCATCTAGAAAGGGGGTTCCTAAGGATGTAATGGCAACAAAGCTAAAAAAGGGGGAATGTATTAGCCGCTATAGTGAGGAGGGTCTTAGCGTTACCAAATGGAAGGACAGAAGGGAAGTAATGACCATATCAACAGAATTTGGTGGTGATATGGTGAACGTTACCAACAAGAGAGGGAAAGAAGAAGCGAAACCAGAGCAAGTGGTGCATTACAACATGCACATGGGTGGAATAGATAGAGCAGACCAACTTCTATCCTATTATTACGTTGAAAGACAAACTCTGAGATGGAACATTAGGGTGGGCCTTCACTTTTTAGAACTCTTTGGTAAATGCATACCTTCTGTTTAACAGGTTTAGTGGAAGTAAGTTGTCTTTATTACAGTTTAGGGAATCCATCGTGAGAAAATTGATGAAAACCGAATCCTTGGCGAAAAAAAAAATTATTAGAAAATCGATGGAAAAAGTACATTTGCCGACATATATAAAAGGGGATGCCAAGGCAAAAATGAAAAGGAGAAAGTGTAGGCTCTGTCTGCAAAATAAGATAAGAAAAGATGTTTCTTTTCATTGCGCCACTTGCTCTGATGAACCTGCTCTATGTTTGGAGCCATGTTTTCGATTGTACCATAAATATTGATAATTGTTCTTGTTGTTGTTTTTTATGTTATGATGTATTATAATTTATGAAAATTAATATTTTTGGTATACTTTTCATGTATAATATTTTAATTTTGTGCACTCCAAAGTCAGTGTTAAGATAATGATGTTATAATGTAAACAATTTCATGATAAGCATTGGATGTATAATTAATTGTATTGAGAACTGTGTTCAGGAGATTATTTTTGTAATATTGTGTAATGCTCTATGCATTTCAGAATTCATACNTTTTGTGCACTCCAATGTCAGTGTTAAGATAATGATGTTATAATGTAAACAATTTCATGATAAGCATTGGATGTATAATTAATTGTATTGAGAACTGTGTTCAGGAGATTATTTTTGTAATATTGTGTAATGCACTATGCATTTCACATTATGCATAAAATTACCTCAGTTATTCCGTAATTTTTCAGATATTATGTGCCTTAAACTTCTTTGCATGCGGTAGCTACCAAAGGAGAGTGGGCCAAGATTACTTGCATGCTATGTCGCAATCCGAAGTTTGCAAAAGTATAACTTTAGTAAGCGACGCAATTAGCAGCCATCTCCTAAGCAGATGGATAAAGTTTCCAACCTCTCTTTTAGAAAAGCAGTGGAGAAAGATAAGGTAATACGACTTTTAACGAATAATGTCCATTTAGTTTTAAGCATAACTTATTTCCACTTAAGGTTCATGGAAAGATGGGGATTTCCCGGGGTGATAGGTGCCGTGGATGGGACGCACATTGCAATAGTTCCCCCCGTGAGTGAACGAGAACATGACTTCGCTAACAGGAAAGGATTCCATAGCAAAAATGTTCAAATTGTGTTTTTCACCCAACTACATCATAAATATTAACTTCTACATGAAGATGGAATAAAACTTTCGGCAGGAGAATGGCCTACAGAATAAGAAATGATTATGATTATCTTTTGAAATACTGATAAAATAGGTTTGTGATTATGATTTGGAAATCTTGTCACTAAACGCACTACATGGAGGGCGAACCCATGATGCTCATATTTGGAGGATGTCTCAACTTCATCAGTATATGAGAAGGTCCTACGAGGAAGGAGATCAATGTCATTGGCTCTTAGGTGAGAGTTGTGATTACTTGGGAATGTCTCTGCAGTTACCATTTAATCCCATACATTTATGATGCTCTCACAGGAAATTCAGGATATCCTTTGCAGCCCTGGCTAATGACACCTATAAGTAATCCTCCTCCTGGTAGCCCTGAAGAAAGATACAATGCCCATCACCTCCAGGCCCGAAGTTTCATGTATAATATTTTAATTTTGTGCACTCCAATGTCAGTGTTAAGATGTTATAATGTAAACAATTTCATGATAAGCATTGGATGTATAATTAATTGTATTGAGAACCGTGTTCAGGAGATTATTTTTGTAATATTGTGTAATGCTCTATGCATTTCAGAATTCATACCTGATTAAACTTAATTTTTGTGGTGAAAATTCATTTTTATTTTCAACATGCTCAGTTTTGAGGAACGCTCGACGTGTCCTTGTGTCCCGCAGCTGGTAATGCATTACCTCTCTCTTCCTTTTCCGTTTGTTTTATAGCTCGAAGCCGGCCCCGTCTTTTGATCCTCCAATTTCTCCTTAGCCATCAACGGGAGAAAACTCACTACGGGCATCGTTTCTTTCCCAGTGGCTCTGTTTCCCTACTTTGAGCTCGGAGTTTGGCAGGGAATTTTAGACAGGGCCCTCTCTCAACTACACTGGAGAATGTGTCCGAGAGTAGGGTCACAGGTAGTGTCATAAATATGGCCGCACATGCGAAAACCATACATATGGCGTTCCTATCCTTTCTGCAGACAAATAGCGCAAGCGGTCTTTTTTCATGTACTCCGCATACCCGGAAAAATTCCAGAAAATGCCGCCACATCACCACAAAAAGCAACATAAACTTGAGGAAACTATTTTCAACATGTGGCTTCATGTAGAATTAGAGAAGAGAATGCACAGATAAAAGATGGTATTTTGGTAGTTCACAATAATGTACTCACCATATGTAGAAACATTGCCATAATTTTTTACTCTCAGAAACATACTGATCATCACCTGAACTCCTTGCCGTTAGATAATTTCAGTTGACCCATCTATCAATGGCCTATACCCTTATAAGAAGATGCCTGAGTAGCAGGAAATATCCAAAATATTTTTGTAATTCAGACACCGTAAAAGAACTCGTAAATGTTGAAATTGTGGGAAAAAGTTACTTCGATATAATTTATTTCTTCAAAACTTTAGATAATGGTGCCACCCTAAAATCTCATCTTATCTTCACTCTTTATAAAAATGCACCCTAATTGAATTCTTATATTTTTTCTCAGAGTGGGTTTGCAAGGTGGAAGAAATAAATCTGCCAGCACAGAGTAAGGATTTTTGGTTGGTCGAAAATTCTTTTTACCCGACATATGGCCGTTCACCGTACGGTACGCTAAAATTGAAGACCTCTTTGTGTGTCTTCTAACAGTATTCTAGGACAAGGCTATTTCACTCGGTGACAGACCCGACTAATTAAAAGGCACTTACTGTGGTCGACCCCCTGCGGAAAATCAGAGCGGGTAAGGGTCTCCAACTCTACGCGGCATAAGAAAGGGGGCCCAAGGGCATTTATTGCGTGGGTCACGGCTTTTCGGACCCCTGCCTGAAGTGGCTCGTGTCACAGTGTTGTCACACTTCAGTATTTAGGGACATTTCAAGAAAACTTTCGCCTCCTAGGTGGAACATTTGTGAATGGTTGTACTTTTAACCTCACAAAGAAACAGATTAATTCATCCGAAAATAAAAGCATGGTCATTAGTGCATCTTATGGTCTCCACTCCCATCCACCGCTGTAAAAGTGTGGAACATTGCTGGTGGAATTAAGAAACCCTAACATTTTTACAGTAAGCTCATTCGTATATACCTCATTACGTGAAGTAGATTGTGAGGGTAAACAATACTAATCTTGAGAATCATAATCTTTTTACTAAACATGTGAAATAGATACGTACATTGTGCCGTATCTTAGCCTGATGCGGCACGTTCATAATTTCCCGCCCAGCTGCGCCGAAGGGGAGAGAGAGAGAAGCAGGGTGGGAAACCTTTCTTCTGCTCTGTCAAAACTTGGTTTCAAAGCTTGGTTTTCAAAGTTGGGTTTCTAAGTTGATACTAGCCATCCCACTAGCCGTGCCGCTAGCCGTGCCGCTAGAAGGTTGAGTCGTTACTTATATAGTGGTCTGCGGATGGATACCCTTCTGCCTGGAGTGATCAAATTGGCGGGAGTGCATTCGATTGGAACACCAAGCTGTACTTTCCCTTCTGCTACCACATCTGGTGATTTGCCCCTGTTCCCCCCTCCAACTATTTCCCCTCTCCTGCTTTTGGAGTCAGGTATTGACTCACCCCTTTTTGGATGAGAGTGCCTACTGAGTCTCATCATTTTTGTCTCTTTGACCAAGCAGCTCAACTTTACTGTGTACTTGCCATTAGTTCCTGGACTGAATATTTGACATTTATTGTAATCTCCAACGATCCCACTCAACTTACTTTGGGATAATAATCTGCTAGTGCTTTTGTGTTAAGCTTATTCTGAAGTGTTTGGTTGGACCTGGTCATCACAGCTGATTGTGTGTCAGACCTCCCGTTTCTTAAACAGTAATTACATTGGTGATTTCATGCTATGTTTGACTATGCCGTTCATTTCTCCTTCTCTTGCTTAAATGTGGATACCTCGATTTCTCACAAGTGATCTAATGCCGCTACTTACGATAGTGTTTCATGACTTCATTGATAGCTATTAAGAGAAGCAGTACAACATATAAAGAGAACGACAGAATTAAATATTTTAGTGCAAACATACTAGAAAACGTAGAAAATTACTATTACCAAAATGCAAGAAAAAGACTCGGATGTACGATTTTACAATATTTAAAAGCTAGAATCATCAATTCTTTCGGATGTAATGCGGGATTGCATTTTCTCCGTACCTAGCCATAAAACCGGAGGATGCGAATGCACGTCCTAATTAATTAACATGTTTTTAATTTAGAAAGAGAAAATTCAATAAAATTCCACGAAATATTAGCAAAAGATCGAATAAATTTTGCAAAAAAAACCATCCGTCTTTTTAAAAAATATAATAAAAAATACTCCGGGTTGAATGTGTTAAGCAAACCTAACGTAATATCCGTAGACTCCTTGCAATACCTGTTTTCATTCTCTATTTCAATAATAACACCCATAACCTTGTCCTTCAGTAGCTCATTCAAAAATTAAATCTGCAATTAATAATCAAAGCTAACTTTGATAAAACTCTCCCCTGCCACACGCCGAAAGGCGGCTTGCAGGGTACTAATGTAGATGTAGATACATCCCTTTCTTCTTCTCACGCTCCTCAAGCATCATCCCAAATAAAAATGTACATAATGCAACGATCTAGCAACATTATGCTCTCTCCTCTCCAATAATGCAACGGTTTAGCAACAATATTCCCCTTTTTCCTCAGTACCATCTCTGTAACAAGTTTTTACTGACTGAACTCTGTAACAAAATAGCGACCACATAAATATACCATTACTCCGAAATGGTATGCGCTACCATACGTATATCATAGCCAATTTTCGCAATCCTCAATTCGGTGCTAAATCTATGCATCGAGAAGCAATACACCACCTCCTAAAAACGGAAACCATTGACGCAGTTTTCCAGAGGATGGCAGAGCGGTTTTACCAACTACTTGCGGAGAAGGAGACTCCGCATCTTCGGCAATTATCCGAGGATGTCCCGATGCCATGGGACTTCTTCCGGAGACCCATCTCGTCGGTAGCATCCATAAGGACACTCCCACCGAGAGGACGACGCGGCAGATGTCATCTGAGCAGTTAAACAACCTACTTTCGACGACGAAAGTGGAAATGCGAATAGCCCCGTAAAGGGCCGTTTCGCAGAAAGGTGCGCGATCGCAAGAATGGACAGGCATAGGAGATCAAAATGCTGAATGAGACCGGAATTGGTGGAGCAGCGACGGAACGGACACAACATAATTAAATCTACAATCCATCGATGGATTATCGTGGTAGTGAATCTATCTATTTAACGATAATAATAAACTCACTGGCATCCAACTCATGCTGCGGAAATGCTAGCGAAGCCCAACTAATTGCCCAAGCCCACTGCTGGCTGAAAAATAAATCTATGAATATTCCAGGTCCGCAAATGTATTCACTATTCCAAAATGGTACGCGCTCGCAGCCGACTACCGGTCCAACTAACATTTCATTTCAATTAATACTTCAATTAATCATCAGTCTGTCCCCTTAGGATAATAAAATAATATGCAAAATCGCCAACCCGATTAACGCCGCGAACGATGACGAACTTTCCAATTATTCAATCTCACATGTCTCTCTCTCTTTCCTCACAGCCTAACAACGAGTGCGAGAATACCAGAACCACCAAGAACCATCGCAGAAACATGGTCTCATTCTCTAGCAACAAAGAACAAACCTCACTGCAGAAGACAACCACCGCCAACTACAACAACCTATGGAAACATAAAAACTCTCATAACCTTCAATTTCTCGCATCAAATGTATAACAAACCCACTGTGTAAAACCATCCTTTATCACAATATTCATGTATAACCTGCATAATCAGTATCTAATGTCTACCCAACAACCTTAACCCATGCCTGCAGCAGGTTTTGCCGGGTTTCCCTGCTGCTTCTGCTTTTTTTTTAACTTTTAGAAAGATCTTGTGGGCAAAACTGGCACAAAATCGGCCCCTGCATTAATTGATGTTGCAAACGTGGTGTATTCACATATTGTTGAATTATAGTATGGCTATTTCTGACTTGTTCTAGATTACTTAAGTAATATGATCAGGTATAGCTAGCAGTCCCATTCGCCATCCAAATTCTTCCAAAAAAAACTTTACCTTTTCATTACATCCAGACTAAGAGTTGAAGGTAGTCACTAGTGATCATAATTTCGTAAATTATACTTAATAATTTTGAGCATTAACTTATAAGACTTTTCTCTTGTTTGTTATAATGTTTATCATACTTTTTATCATCTCATCTATCTTTTGATCTAATTTAGGCTTTAAGTTAACAATTAATGGTGATTAAGCCACAAGTTAGTTAGCAGGTTATTTATACTTCTTGTGGTTGTAGTTCTCTTAACAGTACAATGTTTTTGCCTACAAAACCTTTCTGTCCTTGCACTTAAGGTTAAGGAAGGTTGAAACTCATTTTCAACCTGTATCTTGTATGGCTGTATAATTTCAGGATTTTAAAGGTTCCCCCAATTATGATCACATTTTCTCGTTTCACAGGCTCAATCACATGCTCCAGCCAGTACAGTGTCGACTTCAAACATCAAAGCTGCAGATTGCCTGGATACAGATGTGGTTAGTATTTTCTTCTGTACATTGTAACACCAGTTTAAGATGTGGTTTATTATAACTCACTACCTTCAAATTCTTCAGATAACTGTTTTCCACTCAAGAAACTGTTACTTCTATACTTATTTAGTGACCTTGTTACTGAATATTACCTATATCTTCCCTGTAGAACATTTCCATGAGAAATGAGATTTCTCCTGGAAGCATGTTGGTTGGTGCTAGATCAGGAAGCCCTTGTCCTGGAGATCTTCTACCCTGTACTTCCACTCACATTTCCCTACCTCTTGTCCAGCTTTCCCCTCCTTCCACCTCTCCCATCTCTGACAGTGCCAAGCTTGCCAAAGGGTGGCAGGGAGGGCTTACAGGAGCAGTTGGTTCAATTACGAAGAGAGGCAGTAACCCCCCGCAAAAGGAAACTAGTAAAGATTGCCAAAGCTCTTTTTTCAAAATTCAGAAGGACGAGAAGGGACCTCCAGAAATCAAAAAAGTCCATAAGCAGCTTGCTGAATGAGAGCGAGGGCCATATTCCCTTCCTGGAGAAATTCGCTGGGAAACTATCAAAAGCTGCCGCTGTGTTCATAGCTGCACAGCTGAGGACCACTGTGTAGAAGGCAAGAGCTCGGCGTTGGTCACTGGAGGAGAAACTCCTTTTTTCTTCTCAATCCTCAGAAGATCTCCAAAAGCCTACTCCCTTCTTTCTGCGCTATTTACCCTACCCACACCCAGAACCCTATCTAAATTCCTAAACCTTATTCCTCTTGAGCCTGGCATCAACCACCATGTGTTTAAGTCTCTTACAAAATCCTTGGCAAGATTGCCAAAGGAGCAGAGGATATGATATTTGACGAGATGAGTATCCGGGAGCATGTTCAATACGAATGTAAGGGTGATAAATTTCTGGGCCTGGAGAACCTGGGATTCGCTCGTGGAGTCACCACTGCATTAGCGAAGCAAGCCCTCGTGTTTATGGTGAGGGGGATAGTGACGTCGTGGAAGCAGCCAGTGGCATTCTATTTCACGAGGGATACTATGCCATCAGATGTCTTGGTATACATCCTTGCAGAAGTGTTGCAGCAGTGTTATGCAGCTGGGCTCACAGTGCTGAGCACTGTTTGTGACATGGCCGCAAAGAATGTCAAGGCCCTAAGAATTATGGGGGCGACTGAGAAGAGGCCCTACTTCCTCTTTCAGGAGAAGAAAGTAGTGGCCCTGTTTGATGTCCCCCATCTCCTCAAATGTACCAGGAATATGTTGTATAGAAACGTTATTCAAGTGCCAGTAAAGATGGGAGGAAGAAAATTCCTCATTCCAACAGAGTAGAATCACATAAGGAGGGCCGCAAAGCATGATTCCACTCAACTCTATAGGCACTTCTACAAATTGTCTGAGCGGCATTTGGATCCCAAGGGACCAGATGCCATGAAAGGTTCGTTGGCAGCTCAGATCCTGAGTCATAGGATGGCATTGTGTTTAACTAGCTGCATTTCATCCAGTAAGTATCTTTGGTAAAAAACAATTATGCTTCTTTGATATTAAAGAATACCATTCCATGTTATTAGGGTATTTAGATTTTCTAACCTTGTACCTATGTTTTACTTTTCAGAAGTCATCCCTCCGTCTGCGATAGGGACTGCCACAGTCTGTGGGGAGATGAACAAGCTCTTTGATAGCTTAAATGGGGTGGGAAGGCAGCCTCAAGGAGCAGAAGGAATGAGGCGTGCAATTTGCATTGATGAGGAAGACCTGCATTTACAGTTCTGGTCCTCAACCCTACAGTTCTTGGAGGGTTGGAGGTACTATAGACGTAAGTTTTTTGGAGGGAATTATATTAACGAATTGTTTGAGCCTCCCTCACACAGAGGATGGCTACAGACAATCAGGGGTGTTATTGAATTATGGGATATGTTAAAGAGTTTTAATGAGTATCCGGAGGATCGCTCAGCCACAGCGAGAGTGGGAGTTATGGCACGTTCAAAAGGTGTATGAGGAAACCTTCAGTAAGTAAATCAGTTTCTTCTGATCTTTCATTCATCTGCCATCTTTCAGTCTTCTGATGTTTCATTTATGGAAAGAATAACATGAGTGTATCCATTTGCAGTTAATTTTTGACAGTGGTACTTTGTGAAAGATAGTGTCACAGCTGTGTTATTAGCATCTGCTCTTTGCAGATGATTATGGAAAAGCCAGGGAGGTGTTAAATAACTCCTCTGATTTGACGGACCTGGAGGAACGCATTCAGCTCCTACAGGAGGAGGAGTATGGGAGGGGAAAACGTTCTCCAAAGAGGAAAGTTGTGCATGATGCTAGGATAGTTCTCAATCAAAGGGAGGGTTCCTCCAGGTCTGTGTTGAGTGCACCACCTCTGTTTTCTTCCGATGAAGGTAATTTTTGGCTGATATATAGATTATTATCACTAACATGTCATTCAAGTTTTTAAAGGCAAATGTCTACAATACTTTGTTTCAGATGAATCTTATGCTGGAGCATCTAGGTCTTACAGAGATCCAAGGGAGACGAGAGAAGTTGTAAGTATGTATAGCTTTCACATTATACTTCATCCATGTATTCCAAATACATAAGAAATATACTCAAATTTATTCACAATTTTTTCAGGGAATAGTCCCCAATTGACCGCATAATCAGTACTCCTTGTTATTTTACTCTATTTTCAGGCCAATTGGTACAAGTGGATGCCTCTACGATTTTCAAAACGTTGGAGAATATCTCGAGTGGAGAATCTCAAGGAGAGAATGGAAGAGAGGCAGAAGGAAATGATGACCCATTTAGATTCCAGTGTGAAGAGCTTGGCAGTGAGAGTTCTTTCCCTGGAGGAGATGCAGAAGGTATTATGTGATAGATTGGGTGAGGGTTTGCAGACTCTTGTCCAAAAGGAGCACCAGCCTGCAACATTTTCTTTTCCCCTCCAAGTAAATTATTGGGATGAATTCAGTGAGGTGATGGAGAGAGTCAAGGATGATGAGATAAGGGGACAGATGGTTGGTGATTAATACCTCAAGTTATTTATGTTGGCCTAACTTTATCACTAGCTTTGTCATAGTTTTTGAACATTTCTTTTTGTAGATCACATTTTTGAGCAAGGCGGGAGGTAAAGACACAACATCTCTGGTCAACAGGATAATGTCACGTGTAATGACAAATGCCCTTGCAGAAACTTGCAACTGGAAGGGTCAGCGGGGCAATAAGCATGCACTGGAAAAGACTCACCTTCTAGAGGTTGTTCATGGTAAGCTATGTGGTGCTAATTGAAGGCAGGAACTCAGACTTCAAACCTTTTTACATTAATTATCAATTTTTTCAAGTATAATGTGCATGTCTCTAATTCTCCTTTTTCTTTAAAGGTGCAGTTATCCGTCATGTAGGGCGGGAAAGCGTGAATGAAGCGGATGTCAAGGAGAGGATGCAGTATTGGCTGAAGCAGGCATCCAGGAGAGGAAAAACAGCTATTCAGGAGCATCAGTAATGCCATGAACTGAACAGTTGACCCCAGCACTAATTGTCAGGGAAATATCCTAGACTTAGTGGACTCTCGAACCGGCTTCCTGTTAAAAGTTGATGTTTATACTGGCAAAAATACATCAAATATCACTGAAGGTGGGTTAGGGGCTAATGTTGTTCAATCGTTGTTGAAGGGCTATAAGAACAAAGGTCATGTGGTTTACATGGACAACTTCTATTCTAGCTTAGCCTTATATGACATTTTGAGGGAGAGAAAAATTGGAGCCACTGGAACAGTGAGAATAAATAGAAGAGGACCTCCAGAAGATATGAGATGTACACTATTGAAACGGGGTCAAGAACCCATCTTTTGGCTAAATTCGCAAAGGGATATGCTTGCCTGCTCATGGAAAGATTCTGGTCGGGTAAATATGTTATCCACTGTTGGGAATTCGGGAGCAAAAGCCATAGAGATAAATTCAAGAAAGGGAAAAAGAATTGTTAAAAAGCCGTCAATCCAAAAACATTACAACAAATATATGAGAGGGGTTGATAAATTTGATCAATTCTGTTCCACCTACCCCTTCAATAGAAGAACAAAAAAGTGGTACCTAACGTTGTGGCATTTTATTATTGAAGTCGCCCTTGTAAATGGCTGAATAGCTTACAACTTAAAGAATAAGCTAAACAAAATAACGCAAAGATTTAGGGAATTGGTTATTGATGGCCCAATGGAAGGATACAAGAGAGTCAGCAGAGAAGCGGACCAAAATTTGATTCTCCCCATCTTTTAAGGCTGACGGAGCGCCATTTCCCAAGACAATTTCAAGATAAAAAACACCAACCGAATTGTATTGTTTGTAGTATTCTTCCTTCCCAATGCTTAAAAAAGGGAAATGTAAAAGAAAGCAGACGACATACTTTTGCAATCGGTGTCCTGAAAAACCTGGGTTATGTGTCATTGAATGTTTCGAGGCTTACCACACTGTTAAAAAGTACAAAAAACATTGTAAATGTGAAATATAATGCATAATTATGTATTTATATGGTGTAAAAATGTTTGAATGCGATTTCGCGTAAGCTTAAAATAATAAAAACATAAAATAAGGAAAAAGTGGTGCTAGGAAAATAGTATAAGTCTACGGCGTAAAGTTAAATTTTGTGAAGATATTAGTAGATATATTCAATATATCATTTTCTTAAATTGTACATTATAAATGACCCAACTCCATTAAAAATTGTTAATATAATTAAGATGAATTTATAAC
>KZ308584.1:885273-904444 GCA_000376725.2 Ladona fulva
AGCAGCTGAAACATCTCTTATATATATTAATTATAATTATATATCGATGGCCGAGAAAAGCAGACTCTTTTCGTGGAAGAGGCACTCAACAGCTATAGGAGTGGTTTCTTCTATTTCCAAAGAATTTCATCTAATAACCTCTTTCAATGCCTTGTTCCTTTTCCTCTGCCCTCCACTTCCCTCTCCCCATCCTACACGATAATCTAACCCTCGCACTACCACTTATTCCTGGCGACTCAGCATCTTCCCATGCACTTCCTGCATCCCTTTCCCATACGCTTTTTTCCATGACCTCTGCCCTCCCTATCCTTATGCACCCTGACTCTGATCCTTTTTCTCCCTATAAATAGGAACCGTTCCCTGCACAGCCACCTTCTTCCTTCTCCTTCACTCCGTGGCCTCTTAGGTTCAGAAGACCCATGGCCACACACTGTTCCTCTCCGCAGCCTCTTAGGCCCGAGACCATACTTCCCTCTTGTGGCCTCTTAGGTACAGATGACCCGGGGCCACACTCCTCTCTCTCTCACTGTGAATGGACGTGTATCAGAGTTACTCCTGCTATACCCCGTGTTTGGTGCGAAGAGTGAGTGTTTCTCTCCCTTGCAAAGTTTTCTTTGTGTAGTGCAAGTGTCCTTGTACACATGTGTTTGTGCAAATTCCACGCAATTTGCGAGTATACGGACAAATTTTTGTATGTGTTTCGAGTTCATCGCCTCGTGGTTGCTCTGATCATCATCTATTGCCACACCGGCTGAGGTTCCGGGATCTCTGAGGGCCCTGATGGACTGGGACCGAGTGGATTGGATAATGGTTTGGAGCCGTCCTCACTTCTTGGTGCATTAGAGGTGCCCGACGATTGTTTTTGTAATTATTTGTTGTTATTCCTATTTCTGCCACAAGGCCGAGGTTCCATAGTCTGGCGCAAGCGGCACTGGAGTTGCCAACGCTTGCCCTACTCACCGCACACATGCAGACCGCTGCAGGCTGCACGGGAGCTAACTCTGGCCGCACGACTTTGACTTCTACATCATCGCGCCTGCGCCGTAAAGATCACTGCGGAAACCACTGGAAATATTTCTCATCTCCTGCCGCTGGTCGGGCCAGCGGCTAAAATCCATCATCGATACAAGAAACTTCAACAAGTTTCGACGCTCCCCCAGCCATGGCCAGCTCTGGACTGAAGGGAGGCGTTCCCACCCTCTCCTCATCTACCATCACCACCGCTTTCAGAACCACATCCATCGCCTCAACTTCCTTCAACTCAATCAACTCCACCTCCAACTCCTGCCTTCCCACAGCCATCATGGCTGCCGTAACCACCAGTGTCAGCACCAACTCCTCCGCCCCCACCTATACCAATGTCATGCGGCAGAATCTAGCTCCTGCAATGCCCCGTGCAGATGCCAACACGGAGGATGGGGCAGACAAGAGGACCACCGTGGTGGTGGAAGTCATGAACAGCTTCGGCTTGGAGGACTATCTAGTGGCCCTCACTTTGCTGGTGGAGCCAAAGGACATCACTTTCACATCCCACATAAGCAACAACTTGCAAGGCTTTGGCTCTTCACACGATGGAAACACGGCATGAAAATTTTTTGATAATGCTTCCATCTCAGTCTCTATTACTGGACTGGATGAAAATCTTATTCGGAGATTGTTCGGAAATTCTTCAATCTACAGCCAGCTCATATGAAATAAACCTGGCAAACTACAGAGAATTTGCCTTAAAGACAGCTGAAATATCTGTAACACTATACCCATGGTATTTCATGCCTCCAACATTGCATAAGGTGCTCATTCATGGTGTGTCTATTATTGTAAGATGATTTACTAAGAAGTGCATTTGATGAATATGTGATAGGCTTACACTGATTGCTAAATAAACTTCTAATTGTTTTACTTCTTCTATTTTCAGTCATTGAAAGCAATGTATGAAGAAAAGGTGAAAGCTCTGGAAGTGGAGGTGAATGAAAGAGAGACACTGGTTGATGTCAGGGTCAGGCAGGTTCTACGCAAATACTTGACTGATGGACAGATATCTCTTTTGTTATCAGGAAAAAAACAGGTAAAATCCTGGACACCTGAAGAAATGGGAATGGCCTTTGCTATTAGGTACCTCAGCAAAAGGTGTTACATATATTTAAGAAAGCAGCTGAACTTCCCTCTTCCAGGTATGGTGATCAATGAAATTCTTTACTATTATTAACTTTCTATGATTTTGAAGAAAACCATAATATTATTTCAAAGCAGTGTATGCAAAAGTACATATTTTGCAACTACTATGAAATCTTTTGGTGGAGGAATAAATAATTACTCATTTACAAAATATGTGAAATAAAATGTGAAATTATTCTTCCTTAACATAGTATATAAAATTATTTGTTGTATGAGTAATTTGTCTGAGTAACCCTTTTATAGATGGATCCTGTATTGTAAATAACCTGTCTTTCTCCATTCAGGAATATCAACCCTGCAGAGGTGGGCATCCAGCATAGATATGAGACAAGGCCTTTTGAAGGATGTCATTCATATCATGAAAGTAGCTGCACTGAATTTAAAAGAATTTGAAAAAGTAGCAGTTATCCTGTTTGATGAGATGAAAGTAGAAGAAGTTTAGGAGTTGGACAAGACAGGTTTGTAAATACATTTTTGTCTAATCTTATTAGTAAGAGATCATTCTCATGCTCCAGATATCTAATTTAGTACTTCCTCTATTTTGCAGCTGATGAAGTTGTTGGTCCACATAAATAAATGCAGGTTGTGATGGCTAGGGATTTATCCTCTCAGTGGAAGAAACCAATATTTGTTGATTTTGACAAGAGAATGACTAAAGAGATTTTGCACCATATTATTGCCTCTCTATCTGAAATAGGGTATACTGTGGTAGCCACTGTGTGTGATTGTGCTGGCTCTAATTTAGGATTACAGAAAGAGTTAGGAGTCAGTTATGAGAAAACATGGTTCTTATCTAACCAAAGAAAGGTTTACTGCTTTTGCAATGCTCCTCACTTACCGAAACTCCTAAGGAACCACTTCCTAGACTCAGGATTTACATTGGAAGGAGGAGAAGTAATTTCATGTCGTCCAGTCAGGGAGTTAATCAGTAAAACAGGGACTGAAATATCCTCTCTCTTCAAATTGTCTCCAATTGTGAGAAACAGACAAGACAGAATGTAAGATTGGCTGCACAACTCCTTTCCCACACAACAGCAACTGCTCTAAGGCACTATGAAATTGGGGAGAAGGTAGAGAGATTAAATGCAGCTACTTTTATTGAAAAAATAAATATGTAGTTTGATCTCGCTAATAGCTACATTCCAGGGGAAGGGCAATTTTTTCAATGTGCTTTTGGTGTGAATTTGGAGGCACAGATAAGCTTCCTTGACGAGTTTTTTTCTATGGTGAAAAATATGAGATGTATTGGAAGGAAGGTTTTACTGCCATTTCAAAAAGGTATTTTGTTGTCTATTTCTTCATTGAAAGATTTGTTTAATGATCTTAAGGCATCCCAAGACATTAAATACTTGCTGACAGCTAGGCTAAATCAAGATTCACTAGAGAATTTATTTTCTCAAATTCGGCATTGGGGAGGCCTTCATGATCATCCTTCCCCAATGAATGCTCTCATGCGATTGAGGATGATGATTCTGGGACGAAACCATGGTGCTGTTCAGAGTAATACAACACACTCAAACCACCAGTGAAGAGTTCATGGTGGAAAAAGTCCTGAGGGTGAGTGTTATTAAAGCTAATTCTTCACCTAAGGTGAATTCAACTCTAATACTTATCTCAACGACCACCAGCACTGGTGATGACTACAGGGGTAGGTGTCTCAATAAAATTGGAAGCATCACAGGATGGTCTTGATTATCTTGCAGGCTGGATTGACAAAAAGTTCAAAGCAAGATATCCAGAATTAGGACAGTTCACCACCCATGAAGTGGTGAATGAAGAAGCACATTGCTTACCTTCATGGATTGCTCATCTCTCTTTTGGAGGTTTGATTAAGCCCAGTGAAATGTGGAAGACGCAGGTCATGAAGATGAAAAATATTTTCTTAAAATATTGTAAGAAAAGAATGGTGGTGAGGAAGAATACTGTCACTAAATTGACCACAAAAATTGAACCAGAGGTTGATGTAGGAACAGAACTTGTAAAAGCTTATGTTTTACAAAGAATATACATAAGAATTAAGTTTTTAAACAAACAACTAATTCAATGTAAAGAAAATAAGAGGAAGAAAAGAAAATTGAAGAAATTTTAAGGTTTTACTTAGGGCACTACATATTTTTGTGTATATATTACTTGTGTTATTGTGTTGTACTGATAATGTATGTTATAAAGTGATCATGTATAGTTTTGTAAATATCTACTGTATTATGTACTATTGTGATAGTAATACTTGTGGTAGTAATAAATTAGTAGACATCATTGTGTATATGTATATATTATAAACAGCTGATTAATTGCTTTGTCATGCAATGTGTTTCCTCAGGGAGGGCTATGTTCTGTGTATGCATCAAGTGCTGCAAATAGTTCCTCTGTCTTTTCTTGTAGATAATCATATGTACTATGTCTTTGATGAACCTCATTAAGAATTTTAAAAAATCTTAAAACATACGAAGAATTGTGCATATAGTGAACTTTTGGTTAAATTGTTGTTTTTAAATCGAATGAATTACCNGTCTTGCTCACAAAGACTGGGACTCGAACCCAGGTCTCCCACTTTCCGGGCAGGTATTCTAACCACTGAACTACCGTGCCGCGTCTCTCTCACGCTGTTAAGGGAATACTTGTCGCTATTTTTCACACTTGTTATTCCTTTGGGATTTTCGTAGGTTTTACAACCTACTAAGTTACCTTCCTTTCCTTTATCCTTGTCAATTATATATTGAAAAGATTTTATATAACTGTACTTTTGTTTAGAAGAGCTATCTTGGACCAACATTGTTGGCATTGCCTATACTCGCACGTAAATGATGATCGATGAATTTTATTTAAACGCATTCGGTATTAAGGCTACTTAATTGATGAGGAATGTGATTGATTTGTTTTACAAAAGTCCTGATAAATAGTATATCGGTATAGAGCAATACTGATTTTCTTATAAGTGATCAAGTTGCGCGTCCTTTGAAGTTTCCTTATGAAATTCAACTGCTATGTTTAAATAATCTTCTATTAATGACAACTAAGCAGGAAACCAAGCATTTATCGGTTATTAATAATATGTTAATGCAGCAAACTACTTCTTTGCCTACCTGATGCAGCCAAACTTAACTGAGTGATCGTATTAATTTTTAGCAGTTGCCAATTCTTGCCTTGATTACACGGTGTTTTCAAGATAATGAAAATATATACACTAAGTCCCTGTATACAAAATCTAATGCACTGCAGTGAGTTGTGTCAGCAAGAAGCATTCACCGAATGTGAAAATTCCCCTTTTTCCGGGTTCTGTTAGAGGCGCATGGAGACGGGAATACAGTGACTTCATGCGCAAGCCTAGCTACGAGCTGAGACCACCTTCTCTCTTTACTCACCTTGGGCTAAACTAAGAGAAACATTAAAACACGATTTAAAGAACATGTGGCCCATTTTAGAAATAAGCGCTCAAGAAACTCAAGTGTAGCAATGCATATCGAGGAACAACATCCTACTACAATAGAGAATCTTAATTTATCGAAACATGTAAAAAAAGAACATTTATTAGACCCCTACGAAAGCATTTTTATACATAAATTTAAAATTTGCCATGAACAGCGATCTAGGCCCTCTCCCCCAGTCACGGCTTTTCGAATTATTCAGAGCAGACAACCCTTCTCCCCCCTTCCCCCCACTCCACTGAGAGAATTTCCCCAATCACACCACCTAACAGACCACCTTCGACAACTAATGAACAATATGTTCACCACACATATAAATATCAACATCACAGCCATACTTACAGTACACCTCAACTACTGAAGACGAGAGCATAGCTCTTGAAATGTACATTTAGCACAGGTCTCTCATTTTGCTGCTGTTTTCGGTGTATAGCGGTTTTTCACAAACATTGCTTGTTTCATTGCTATTATTGTTTTTACTACCACAGGTTCGTACTTGATTTTTATTTCGCTTTCCTGCAACCATCGTGCTAGTCCTTGGTTGCTCTTTTTGCATCTAAACACTTCCTCTTTCATACATTGTAACACATTAACAAGTGAATCAGTTGATGCACCAACAAGCAGCATTCCATACGGTAGGAGTAAAAGATACACTTAATCAAAACTCACCGTAGCCTCACCGCCAGTCCAACTTCTTTCAATGCCTTGCTACTTTTCCTCTGCCTTCCACTTCCCTCTCCCCATCCAACCCGACGATCTAACCCTCGCACTGGACCACACGCCTAAATCCAATTATTCCTGGCGACTCAGCATCTTCCCATGCCCTTTCCCATACACTTTCTGCTGTGACCTCTGCCCTCCCCACCCTTATGCACCCTGACTCCGATCCTTTTTCTCCCTATAAATAGGAACTGTTCCCTGCACATGCACCTTTTACCTTCTCCTTCACTCATAAATACAAAAAAAGAAAAGGAACGTTTTACTAATTTCAAGTATGCACAAAGAAATCGCCATTGATGCATCCACAGATGAAAAACAAAAGCCAGAGATAATTACATTTTATAATTCAACGAACGAACGAACGAAAGGTGGCATTGATACAGTGGATGAAATGAGCAAGACTTATAGCGTGGCAAGAAATACAAGATAGCCTGTGGCGGTTTTTTATCATTTACTTAACACATCAGGCATAAATGCCTTCATAATTTACAGGAGCATACATCCCGATATGAAAATAAACAGGAGGGCGTTCCTCCGAGACATAGCTAAGGGGTTGACTAAACCATTTATTGTATGAAGGGGCTCGCAAACAAACTTAACCAAAGAGTTAAAAAGGAAAATTGAAAAATATGGTGAACCATCGACATCTCAAGAATATCAAGAAAAGCTAAGAAAAGAGAGTTGTGTTATTTGTCTGAGGAACAAAGATATAAAAACGAAACTCTATTGCAAATATTGTGAAAGGTGCACGTGTGCAAAGCACTTTATCAAGATATGTGAACAATGTTTGGAAAGTATTAATAAGTAAGTCAAAAGATTTTCCATTACTTATTCATTCAAACACACTAGGAAAATTTTCCTTCCCGTTTCAGCATCATCAATGCGCCTCACGAAACATATAGAGAAAAATTATTAAATATAACGTTAAATAGCATTAATCTGGTAAAATATTTCTCTTAAATTATTGTAGAATGTCTGATTACAACAAATGCATCAATTACAGCAAAGATGTTGCATCAATAAAATATAAAAGTCGAATTTTCATTTTCTTGTACCATCTTTTGGAGCATTATTTTTTATTAACTTATAAAAATTTTAAAACATGTAATATCAATAGTAAATGTAAATATCGTATTAAAAAATATCCATAGATTATAACAAAAATAATCGAGAAAGTTTCGAAAATATACGTGATAAATGAAAAAGTCCGGTGGGGTGTAGAAACACCCCGTGCGAGTCATCGCGTAACTACATTGAGCGCGAGTCACGGCAGGTTAAAGTGGCGGGAGTCTATTCGATTGGAACATTGTCCCATCCTTTCCCTTCTGCTCTGGCATCAGGTGACTTCCCCTTTTTCCCCCTACATCTGTTCTCCCCTCCTGCTTTTGGGAGTGACTCAAGCTGTAAGGTGCAGACGGCTGGTGTGTGCTTCTATCATGAACCTGAACCCAAGTGTGTTCTTGCAATTTAATCTTGTACTTGCTAATAGACATTTATTGCAATCTGGTTTAAAACCCCCATTCAACTAGTTTTTGGGACATTCATCTTGGCAGTGATTTCATTTATTCATATCTTTGAGTGATTCTTGGACTTTGTGACCACAGCTGTTTCTGTGATACTTTTTACTTTCATATTTATATAATTCATATTACTGTGATTCCTCAATTTCTCACAAGAGTTCAAATGCAGCATATGGTATTTTGTGGTTTTCCGCAAATACTGTCATCATTTAGCAGCACATTATTTAAATGCCTAATCTATATGTTTTTATGATTTGCATTGAATTGTTTAGAATGCTATTTTATTTCAGGTTTCTTGCTACGGAGATTCCTTCAAGACTATTTCTTTCAGCTAAAGATTGGGAAAATCAACAGTTACAGCTATTGTTTATGACACATGCAGATCAATAGTAAAAGCTCTTAAGAGCAAAGCAATGTCAATGCCATATAGAAGTTACTGGGATACTATAGCAGATGAATTTTGGGAAAGGTGGCAGATTCCAAATTGTAATAAGGCTTTAGATGGAAAGCACAAAACAATAGAAGCCTCAAAATCATCGGGAAGTTTGTACTGAATTTACAAAGAAAAACCTCTATTTAGCACCTGGCCCTGGTTGATCCTTGTTACAACTTTATCAAAGTAGACGTTGGAGGCTATGGAAAAAACTGTGATGGAGGTATTTTCTCTAACTCTAATTTAGGTAGAGCATTACAAAATGATAAATTTAATATTCTCAATAAGAGAGCCCTGCCTGGAACAAATACGGAACTGCCAATGATTATTGTTGCTGATGAAGCATTCCCTCTCAAAACTTACATGATGAGACCATATCCTGGAACAGACTTGAGGTATGCTAAGACGATTTGTAACTACCAGTTGTGTAGGACAAGAAGAATATCCGAAAATGCTTTCCTTAGTTCTCAGCAAAAATTTTGAATATTCATGAGAAGGCTTCAAGGAAAACCTGATAACATAACAATGGCCGTTCATGCATCATGTGCCTTACACAACTATGTTTGAAAAAATAAAGGCTACAACCTGCAAGAGAAAATTGGGAATGAAAGTAAACAAAGAATAACTTCAAGAGAGACATCATCTAATCTACAGAGACTACCCCATGCTTGTGGAAGGTCTACAGGGGCAGCATTTGCTATGCAAAAGCAGCTGAAACATCTCCTAAATTCCCCTACTCCAGATAGGTACATAGACCTAGGTGCAGAGACACCGTGGGAGGAGGAGAGAAGTGCCATGCCCTGCAACGATGAGATCGAGGACCAGTTGAAGTGCCCTGACTCCTAGTCGCAGCATTGATTTTGTGGACATTTAGGGTCCACCGTCATCAGCCCTGCCACACCGTGTCCCTCCAATACCCTTTCCCATAATGGTCCAGACAGGCAGCAGAGGGCACCACATCCATGAAGAGACCTTAAGCCTCATGGCGCTGCCATAATCAAAAGCGGCTCAAAAGAAATAGAAATAACAGACAGCTCCATAAGAAAACAAACACCAAGTTTAAGTGCCTAGTGAAGTTTTTTTTTCTTTCTCTTTCTCCCAATTTTCTTTTTTCATTCTTTTCCTTTATTAGTTTATTATTGCATATATTGCTGATAATTGTGTATCAAGGTTGTGCCGGAACAATGAACTGGGCCAGTAAAAAAAAGTGACATATTTAATTGTAGTATTTGATGTGTGGCAGTATATTTTAATTTGTTTAAAATTTTGTAGCTGTAAAATGAAGAGAGAACACTTTGTACACTTCCACAGATTTTATTCTTATGGTGACATGTTTTGCTAGAGATCTAGCATCATTTGGAACATTGTTGTAAAGGAATTACATCTTATACGAGGGTCATCCGGAAAGTAGTACCCGTTAGTGCCGCATGAAGTGCTGACGACGCGAGTAGCCGCTGGACAAGGTCAGATAGCTTCAGTGGCTTGTCTGCCTTCTCTGAGCCAAGTTGCGTGACGCTAGCATTGCCTGTGTTGTTTCTGTGATTGTTTACAATGTTTAAAAAAATTGAGAACGCCGCCAGTTGTGAAGTGAGGGCAGTGATTAAATTCCTCAATGCAAGAAACGTTCGCCCATGTGATATTCATCGCCAATTAAAGGAGGTGTATGGAGACAATGTAATGGACGAGTCGTCTGTTCGGCGGTGGTGTCGCAAGTTCAACATGGGGAGGGGGAACACACACGACGATGAGCGTTCGGGGAGACCGTCTGTCATTACAGACCAACTGGTGAGCTCAGTTGACGAATTCGTGAGGAACGATCGGCGCGTCACAATTGATGACATCTGTGAGCATTTTCCCAATGTTTCTCGAACAATTGTTCATGAAATTGTTAAAGACCATCTGCATTATGCAAAAATTTGTGCAAGATGGGTCCCTCGCATGCTTACAGATGAGCACAAAACCAAGCGTATGGCTGCAGCACTGACGTTTTTGGGACGTTATTCTGATGAAGGAGACTCTTTCTTGACTCGCATAATTACTGGTGACGAAACATGGGTTTGTTATGCATCACCTGAGAGTAAACGACAGTCAATGGAGTGGCATCATGCTCATTCACCAAACAAACCAAAAAAATTCAAGACAGTTCTGTCCACCAGGAAACTCATGGCAACCATTTTCTGGGATCGACGAGGTGTATTGCTTATTGATTTTATGGCCCGTGGAGACACTATTAATGCCAATGCGTATTGTGAAACATTAAAGAAATTACGGCGGGCAATACAAAATCGGCGGCGAGGTCTATTGTCTACTGGTGTCATTCTCGTTCATGACAATGCCAGGCCTCATGCAGCTGGGATAACACAAAGACTTTTGCAGCAATTCAAATGGGAAACTTTCCACCATCCACCGAATAGCCCGGACTTGGCCCCTTCAGATTTTCATCTCTTTACAAAGCTTAAAGACTTTTTGGCGGGGAAAAGATTTGACAGCGATGACGAACTTAAAGAAGGAGTGACCCTGTATCTCTATGAGCTGGCGGCGGAGGACTATGCAGCAGGAATACAGAAACTTGTCACACGTTATGACAAATGCCTTAATTTGCTTGGAGATTATGTTGAGAAGTAGTTTAAAGTATCCTCTTTCAAATAAAATTTTTTATGTTTGTTAATATTTACTTTTGTGTCTTTATTTCACGAACGGGTACTACTTTCCGGATGACCCTCGTACAAAAATTGGAAACGGAGGGGAATTTTAGAGAGGAGATGGATTAGGGTGTAAAGAGTTTGTTTGTCGTCCACGAAGTAACGCCTTTCCATATTTAGTTTTGTAACTGTCTCTCATACTATACACATCATACTGCGTGTTAGTTAAACAAGTGATGTCAACAAATCAGCTATTCAGACGATTTTGGTAAGTACCGTATTTGACGGCATATAAGACGCACCTTTTTTCCTAAATTATATCTCAAAAAATTTCCCTGTGTCTTATATGTGAAGGTTCAACCTCCACAGGTTAACTTTCAATACTGAATGCTAATTTTAGCCCAGATTATCTATACAACCTATTTTGGCTCCATTATATCAGTTATACTCTGATTATCACTTTGGTATTACTTATTATGAACTTCCAACATGTAGTTTGAAAATGAACATTGGGTGTATTTGGGCTATATCAGCACGATCTGGCAGCGGTATTTTCAGGTTTGGATCTTGCAACTCTGCTGATCATAACAAAACAGCGTGTCCTCTTATTGCTAAGTAAAACTATTTGTTTAAAAAAATACCCTCGGAAATATGACGACAGGAAACGAGATTAAGCTACACAATTCAATATAAACTAGGAGTGTTAAATTACGCTAAAGTGCATGGAAACAGAGCAGCAGCAAGGTCCACCACCTACCAAAAAATGATACGTACTTCGCGACTGCAGGAAGATCAATTGAAGACTGCTAAAAAAAAAAAACATAACCTTCGATGCCCAGCTCCATCTTGGCCTGAACTTGAAAATGCCATAAAAATGTGGGTGATAGATAAGAGGAATTCAGGGATAAGTGTTTCAACCAAAATGATAATCAATGAGGCCAAGGAATTTGCAGAAAAACAAGGGAATCAGAACTTTTCACGGTCTGAAGGCTGGTGTTACAGGTTCATGAAAAGGCATGGCTTATCAATGTGCACAAAAATAACTATTGCACAGGAAATGCCAGCAGATTATGAAGAAAAAATACTAGTATTTCATAGGTTTGTTATAAATGCACGTAAGAAAACTTCTTTTGAACTGGGTCAAATAGGAAATATGGATGAAATTCCATTCATATTTGATGTACCATCCAACAACACTGAGTGTAAAAGGGTCTAAATCAATAACCATAAAAACCACAGGTCATGAAAAGACCCACTACACGGTAGTTCTAGTATGTTGTGCTGATGGCACAAAACTACCGCAGTTTTTAATATTCAAAAGAAAAACACATCCAAAAGAAAAACTTCCGACGGGTGTAATTGTTCATGTTCATCCGAAATGCTGGATGAATGAAGCTGGAATGAAACTGTGGTTACAGAACGTATGGGCGAGGCGACCTGGTGGACTCTTAAGAACAGAACTCTCTTTTGGTTCGGGATCAGTTTAGAGCCCATAGAACTGAAACTATTAAGAATAAGGTGAGAGAATTAAAAACCCAGATAGCTGTTATTCCTGGTGGACTAACTTGCCAATTGCAGCCCTTAGATGTATCGGTGAATAAGCCATTTAAGCAAAAAGTGTGAGAACGATGGAACAAGCCCGCTGAGGGAATAATCTCGTTTTTCTGGCAGTGGGACTTCATGGGACGAATCAATTGTGTTAAATTGTGTTTGTTTAAAAGTGTGCTGTGCTTCCAAGTATTCCCTGGACGCGGACCCGGAGGCACGGAGTACTGTTGTACCTCAACTAACGCCGCCATCCTCGAAGTGGCGGTAGTCAAAACTAAAAAGTTCGCAATACCCCAGTAAACAACTATGGAAATGGACTCCTCTACTCCGGACGACTCTACAATGGACACGACTCTCCCAGTCAACATTCAGCTTCCCCACGATCACAACCTACAAGCACTAGCAGCCATTAAGGACCGACTAGGACCAAGGCAATCCTCATGTTGGGAACATCACCATCCTCACAGGCAGCTAAACCTTCTGCCAGCACTTCAAACTCTGTAAGTACTACTGGATCTTTAAACCAATCTAAATTGCACCAAAGTATTAAGCGTACTGCACCTGTTGATTCTAACTTTATGATTGTATCTAGAAAGAATAAGAAATTTAGCAATATCACTAACCCTAATGCTAGTAATGAGATTCCTCTCTCAAATTCATTCTCTGTTCTTGGAAACCCAGAACCTGCTCCACCTGTCCTCCAACCTAGTGCTAATGTTTCCTCTCAACCATCAGTCCGTCCAACCACCCAACCAATCAAACCCAAGATCCCCTCACTCTAAATCATATATAACTCTAATTGGTCAACTATCGCAAATTCCCCCCAATATGTCAGATGATTAGTAATTTAATTTTAGTGAAATATCAATCTGTCAGTGACTACCTGTTAGCATTAAGTAAACTTAAGTCTGATAAAACTGAATTTTATACTTACCAAAGACCTAAAAAAAATAAATCGCGATTTTGTTGTCCGTAACCTCCCTATCGACTTTGATACTGAAATAATTAAAACTGAACTGGAAAAGCAAGGTTTCAATGTAGTTAATGTGTTACAAATGACTACAAACCGTCCTTTACAAGGAGACCCTGATAAGAAAGTCAATGAAAGGCGACCAATGCCACTATTCAAACCAACTATGTCGCCTGAAAACGATTTTGACCACTTCAGTAAAGTTAATTCATTTGGAGGTATGCTGGCAACTATCAAACCTTTTGCAAAACCAATCACACCGCCACAATGTTTCAACTGTCTCCAATTCGGGCATACTAAAAATTTCTGTGCCTTAAAACCCAACTGTTCCAAATCTGGGTTAAGCCACCATGTAAGTGCCTGCGACAGCAGACATGAAACTGCTCCAAAATGCTACAATTACGGTGGTGAACACACCGCCACCTACAAAGGATGCCCGAAATTCATNGCAGAAAAACATGGGAATCAGAACTTTTCACGGTCTGAAGGCTGGTGTTACAGGTTCATGAAAAGGCATGGCTTATCAATGTGCACAAAAATAACTATTGCACAGGAAATGCCAGCAGATTATGAAGAAAAAATACTAGTATTTCATAGGTTTGTTATAAATGCACGTAAGAAAACTTCTTTTGAACTGGGTCAAATAGGAAATATGGATGAAATTCCATTCATATTTGATGTACCATCCAACAACACTGAGTGTAAAAGGGTCTAAATCAATAACCATAAAAACCACAGGTCATGAAAAGACCCACTACACGGTAGTTCTAGTATGTTGTGCTGATGGCACAAAACTACCGCAGTTTTTAATATTCAAAAGAAAAACACATCCAAAAGAAAAACTTCCGACGGGTGTAATTGTTCATGTTCATCCGAAATGCTGGATGAATGAAGCTGGAATGAAACTGTGGTTACAGAACGTATGGGCGAGGCGACCTGGTGGACTCTTAAGAACAGAACTCTCTTTTGGTTCGGGATCAGTTTAGAGCCCATAGAACTGAAACTATTAAGAATAAGGTGAGAGAATTAAAAACCCAGATAGCTGTTATTCCTGGTGGACTAACTTGCCAATTGCAGCCCTTAGATGTATCGGTGAATAAGCCATTTAAGCAAAAAGTGTGAGAACGATGGAACAAGCCCGCTGAGGGAATAATCTCGTTTTTCTGGCAGTGGGACTTCATGGGACGAATCAATTGTGTTAAATTGTGTTTGTTTAAAAGTGTGCTGTGCTTCCAAGTATTCCCTGGACGCGGACCCGGAGGCACGGAGTACTGTTGTACCTCAACTAACGCCGCCATCCTCGAAGTGGCGGTAGTCAAAACTAAAAAGTTCGCAATACCCCAGTAAACAACTATGGAAATGGACTCCTCTACTCCGGACGACTCTACAATGGACACGACTCTCCCAGTCAACATTCAGCTTCCCCACGATCACAACCTACAAGCACTAGCAGCCATTAAGGACCGACTAGGACCAAGGCAATCCTCATGTTGGGAACATCACCATCCTCACAGGCAGCTAAACCTTCTGCCAGCACTTCAAACTCTGTAAGTACTACTGGATCTTTAAACCAATCTAAATTGCACCAAAGTATTAAGCGTACTGCACCTGTTGATTCTAACTTTATGATTGTATCTAGAAAGAATAAGAAATTTAGCAATATCACTAACCCTAATGCTAGTAATGAGATTCCTCTCTCAAATTCATTCTCTGTTCTTGGAAACCCAGAACCTGCTCCACCTGTCCTCCAACCTAGTGCTAATGTTTCCTCTCAACCATCAGTCCGTCCAACCACCCAACCAATCAAACCCAAGATCCCCTCACTCTAAATCATATATAACTCTAATTGGTCAACTATCGCAAATTCCCCCCAATATGTCAGATGATTAGTAATTTAATTTTAGTGAAATATCAATCTGTCAGTGACTACCTGTTAGCATTAAGTAAACTTAAGTCTGATAAAACTGAATTTTATACTTACCAAAGACCTAAAAAAAATAAATCGCGATTTTGTTGTCCGTAACCTCCCTATCGACTTTGATACTGAAATAATTAAAACTGAACTGGAAAAGCAAGGTTTCAATGTAGTTAATGTGTTACAAATGACTACAAACCGTCCTTTACAAGGAGACCCTGATAAGAAAGTCAATGAAAGGCGACCAATGCCACTATTCAAACCAACTATGTCGCCTGAAAACGATTTTGACCACTTCAGTAAAGTTAATTCATTTGGAGGTATGCTGGCAACTATCAAACCTTTTGCAAAACCAATCACACCGCCACAATGTTTCAACTGTCTCCAATTCGGGCATACTAAAAATTTCTGTGCCTTAAAACCCAACTGTTCCAAATCTGGGTTAAGCCACCATGTAAGTGCCTGCGACAGCAGACATGAAACTGCTCCAAAATGCTACAATTACGGTGGTGAACACACCGCCACCTACAAAGGATGCCCGAAATTCATCGAACTTCGTTCTAATATGAGGAAAAAGCTGGAAGCAATTAGAGCAAACGCCACTAGGCAAATAATTCCTTCGTCATCCTCCTCGCAAAGAATGTCAAGGCCCTAAGAATTATGGGGGCGACTGAGAAGAGGCCCACTTCCTCTTTCAGGAGAAGAAAGTAGTGGCCCTGTTTGATGTCCCCCATCTCCTCAAATGTACGAGGAATATGTTATATAGAAACGTTATTCAAGTGCCAGTAAAGATGGGAGGAAGAAAATTCCTCATTCCAACAGAGTAGAATCACATAAGGAGGGCCGCAAAGCATGATTCCACTCAACTCTATAGGCACTTCTACAAATTGTCTGAGCGGCATTTGGATCCCAAGGGACCAGATGCCATGAAAGGTTCGTTGGCAGCTCAGATCCTGAGTCATAGGATGGCATTGTGTTTAACTAGCTGCATTTCATCCAATAAGTATTGTGCCGTATCTTAGTCGATGCGACACTTTCATAAGTTCCCGCCCAGCTACGCCGAATGGGAGAGAGAGAGAAGCAGGGTGGGAAACCTTGCTTCCGCTCTGTCAAAACTTGGTTGCAAAGATTTGGTTGCTAAGTTTGGTTGACAAGTTTGATACTAGCCATCCCACTAGCCGTGCCGCTAGAAGGTTGAGTCGTTACTTATATAGTGGTCTGCGGATGGATACCCTTCTGCCTGGAGTGATCAAATTGGCGGGAGTGCTTTCGATTGGAACACCAAGCTGTACTTTCCCTTCTGCTACCACATCTGGTGATTTGCCCCTGTTCCCCCTCCAACTATTTCTCCTCTCCTGCTTTTGGAGGGAGTGTGAGTTTCTTCTTGAAGAGAGTGTCTGCTGAGACTCATGTCTAGCTCCTAGACCAAGCAGCTCAACTTTACTGTGAACTTGCCATTAGTTCCTGGACTCAATATTTGACATTTATTGTAATCTCCAACGATCCCACTCAACTTACTTTGGGGATAATAATCTGCCAGTGCTTTTGTGTTAAGCTTATTCTGAAGTGTTTGGTTGGACCTGGTCATCACAGCTGATTGTGTGTCAGACCTCGATTTCTCACAAGTGATCTAATGCCGCTACTTACGATAGTGTTTCATGACTTCATTGATAGCTATTAAGAGAAGCGGTACAAATTGGTAGCAGGGCTCGTGGTTTCTTTAACTTGTGCGAGTTATCGTGGTTATATTGTGTCTTGTTTTTGTTTGCTCTCATTTTTTCTTTCCTATCCAACAGTGGTGTAGCTGTCCAATTATCTTGTGCGTACATTACTTACCACCAAGTTTTGTTGCTGTTTCATGCCGGGCAACCCTTATGTAAGAGCATATCATATGACTGCGGCGGACAGACGTAAACGAAATCAATCAAAAGCTGAAATGGAGAACGTAACGAATCCCCCTTCTAATTCTATTCAGATTCAGACGTCTTTAGCATCATCTTCGTTAAATTGTGATTTACTCAAACAATTATCTGGTCAGGTACGTGCGTTTTCACAGGTAAATTCCGAGGAATTGTTCGAATTTCTTTCCGCTGTGTCTGAAATCGTTAATCTTGGACTCGTTCCGCTTAATTCATTATTGATTGTTATGATTTCCAAGATACCTTCTAATTTGAGGCAGTTATGGCTATCAGCCATTCAAAAGGAGTTAACTTGGGATGTAATTGTGTCCCAAATATGGGCTGAATTCGTTAGTCCACGGGAGTTTGATCGCTTAACCTCCATCAAGGTTAAGAGATTTCAGTCCCCAGACAAAAAACCTGTGGATTTCTATTATTCTATTCTTAATTCTGTCAAACTTTTGGGCTTATCGTACTCTGATAATGATTTAATTTCTTTAATTCTTGATGGCTTGAACCCGCTCACGCGCGGTACCTTTATTTTTCAGTCTAAACCCATCACTTTGAGCGAACTTAAAGCTCTTTTGGTTCAATCTTCAAAATATTTAATGGATAATCAAGATTATTTTCGTTTATTTACATCTTCGTGCCATACGCCCATTCCGAACTCAAATGTTATTTGTTCGTTCTGTTGCCGCCAGGGTCATGTTTATGAAAGGTGTTGGCGAAGGCTGCAGACTACCCGAACTTTTCCACGTTTAACTATGTTAAATATAACTCAAAACCTCATTAATAACTTGCCGGTCATTACTGCTGCTGTTGATAAATTGACTGTTCAAGCCTTAATAGATTCGGGCTCTTCGTATTCATTTTTAGATACTCAATTCGCCAATAAACTCGCTTCAAAATCAATTTTTACTTCCAGTTCACCTGTTTATGTTAGTGGAATTGGAGGTTTTAGGTATGAACTTCGTCATAGTCTTAAAGTTAAGATAACTATTCGTTCTTTATCCTGGTATCATTGGCTTTATATACTGCCGTTGCCTCTTCCTATCCTTTTAGGAATGGATTTTATTGTTAAAACCAAATTAATTGTGGGTCCAGATTATTTTTCGTTTCATGCTCTTCCTGACTGTCGTTGGCCTTATGAGAATGCTGGATCGAATCCTGAGGAGGATGCTGGTTTGGTTGATGCTTCTTTACAGTCTTTGTTTACTGAAGACTCTTCTATTACCAATTCTACAATTGTCCACAAGAAACACCAGGCTGGTATGTTGAATAGCCTTCAAAATCCTACTATTTCGGAGACTAATGTTACTACATCTTCTGCCATCTCCTCTTTAATCGATAATTTCTCTGATGTCATAACTCCTAGGCTCGATGACATCGAATTAACTGATTCTCAACCATTACGTTCTCATCCTTTTTCTCTTTCAACCCCCAAAGCTAAGCTACTTCAAGAGCAAGTTAATGTTTTGCTACTTCAGGGTGTTATTGAACCATCAACCTCGGAGTGGGCTTCGCCAGCGTTTCTAATCCCAAAGAAAGATGGGAGGCATAGATTGGTAGTTGAATATAGAAAACTGAACAAGAAGGTAAAAGTGGACCCTTATCCTACTCCATCCGTTGATCATGCTTTTCAATACCTGTCATATGCCCTTAAAGATGGTATACTCTGTTGTATCCTGCCCAGATGTAAAACCTATAAAATCGTTGTTCCTGTTGTTATTCGACCTATGTTATTTAAATACTTTCATTGTTTACCTTCTGCTGCTCATTCTGGAATCATGAAAACGGTGACCAGGATTTCTCATTCTTATTGGTGGCCTAACCACAGGGCAGAAATAACTGAAATGGTTAAAAGGTGCCATCTCTGCCAAATTACCAAACCTAGAAACACTCTTTCTCCTGGTATCTTATCTTCC
>KZ308584.1:905868-983517 GCA_000376725.2 Ladona fulva
CATACTGCCCAGATGTAAAACCTATAAAATCGTTGCTCCTGTTGTTATTCGACCTATGTTATTTAAATACTTTCATTGTTTACCTTCTGCTGCTCATTCTGGAATCATGAAAACGGTGACCAGGATTTCTCATTCTTATTGGTGGCCTAACCACAGGGCAGAAATAACTGAAATGGTTAAAAGGTGCCATCTCTGCCAAATTACCAAACCTAGAAACACTCTTTCTCCTGGTATCTTATCTTCACAAATTGAATCAGTTCCCTGGGAAAGACTTTATATTGATTTTGTTGGTCCACTACCTCGCTCAAAAAGGGGTTACTGTTAAATATTCACAGTTGTCGACGGATTTACCAAGATGTGCTTCCTAGAACCTGTACGGGATGCTTCTTCCTCCAGCGCTATTAATGTGTTATTTCATAATCTATTTCCCAAGGGCTGGAGGGAGAGCAGCTTTTTACTGCTCAGAGATCAGATACAGAAAGGTGAATATTTAGTATAAGCAGTTTTATTTCTGAAGTATCTGTTCTTATATTGTCTTTGTACGAAAGTAACATTCGATCGAGCGTGGTCCATTATGCTTTCATGTGCGTAATTTTTTATTTCAGACTTCGTGTTTGGGAGCAATTCGTAGGTTTAAGTTCAAGGAAGAGGAAGAACTCCGAAATCTCTCTCTCTCCGAGAGAGTTACTTTGCGAGAAGCATTTCGAGACGAAGTATTTATCTTCCTTAAACGGGAAAGCAGTTAGACTGCTTTCAGGAACACGTGCTGTACCGACAATACACTGTGAAGGACCAGAATGGGTATGTAACTTCAATTATTTCATTCGTTTCAGAAGTGGTGTAGAATATTGTTAAATCATTTCTTTTTTTCTAACCTTTCTGACCTTGCACTTAAGGTTAAGGAAGGTTGAAACTCATTTTCAACCTGTATCTTGTATGGCTGTATAATTTCAGGATTTTAAAGGTTCCCCCAATTATGATCATATATTCTCGTTTCACAGGCTCAAACACATGCTCCAGACAGTACAGCGTCGACTTCAAACATCAAAGCTGCAGATTGCCTGGATACAGATGTGGTTAGTATTTTCTTCTGTACATTGTAACACCAGTTTAAGAAGTGGTTTATTATAACTCACTACCTTCAAATTCTTCAGATAACTGTTTTCCACTCAAGAAACTGCTACTTCTATTCTTATTTAGTGACCTCGTTACTGAATATTACCTATATCTTCCCTGTAGAACATTACTTTAATTGAAACTTTTTCACATTTTCAGGATGTATCCATGAGAAATGAGATTTCTCCTGGAAGCATGTTGGTTGGTGCTAGATCAGGAAGCCCTTGTCCTGGAGATCTTCTACCCTGTACTTCCACTCCCATTTCCCTACCTCTTGTCCAGCTTTCCCCTCCTTCCACCTCTCCCATCTCTGACAGTGAACCACTCGCAGTTCCTCTGCCAAGCTCGCCAAAGGGTGGCAGGGAGGGCTTACAGGAGCAGTTGGCTCAATTACGAAGAGAGGCAGTAACCCCCCGCAAAAGGAAACTATTAAAGATTGCCAAAGCTCTTTTTTCAAAATTCAGAAGGACGAGAAGGGACCTCCAGAAATCAAAAAAGTCCATAAGCAGCTTGCTGAATGAGAGCGAGGGCCATATTCCCTTCCTGGAGAAATTCGCTGGGAAACTATCAAAAGCTGCCGCTGTGTTCATAGCTGCACAGCTGAGGACCACTGTGTAGAAGGCAAGAGCTCGGCGTTGGTCACTGGAGGAGAAACTCCTTTTTTCTTCTCAATCCTCAGAAGATCTCCAAAAGCCTACTCCCTTCTTTCTGCGCTATTTACCCTACCCACACCCAGAACCCTATCTAAATTCCTAAACCTTATTCCTCTTGAGCCTGGCATCAACCACCATGTGTTTAAGTCTCTTACAAAATCCTTGGCAAGATTGCCAAAGGAGCAGAGGATATGATATTTGACGAGATGAGTATCCGGGAGCATGTTCAATACGAATGTAAGGGTGATAAATTTCTGGGCCTGGAGAACCTGGGATCCGCTCGTGGAGTCACCACTGCATTAGCGAAGCAAGCCCTCGTGTTTATGGTGAGGGGGATAGTGACGTCGTGGAAGCAGCCGGTGGCATTCTATTTCACGAGGGATACCATGCCATCAGATGTCTTGGTATACATCCTTGCAGAAGTGTTGCAGCAGTGTTATGCAGCTGGGCTCACAGTGCTGAGCACTGTTTGTGACATGGCCGCAAAGAATGTCAAGCCCCTGAGAATTATGGGGGCGACTGAGAAAAGGCCCTACCTCCTCTTTCAGGAGAAGAAAGTAGTGATGTCCCCCATCTCCTCAAATGTACGAGGAATATGTTGTATAGAAACGTTATTCAAGTGCCAGTAAAGATGGGAGGAAGAAAATTCCTCATTCCGACAGAGTGGATTCACATAAGGAGGGCCGCAGAGCATGATTCAACTCAACTTTATAGGCACTTCTACAAATTGTCTGAGCGGCATTTGGATCCCAAGGGACCAGATGCCATGAAAGTTTCATTGGCAGCTCAGATCCTGAGTCATAGGATGGCATTGTGTCTAACTAGCTGCATTTCATCCAGAAAGTATCTTTGGTAAAAAACAATTATGCTTCTTTGATATTAAAGAATACCATTCCATGTTATTAGGGTATTTAGATTTTCTAACCTTGTACCTATGTTTTTCTTTTCAGAAGTCATCCCTCCGTCTGCGATAGGGACTGCCACAGTCTGTGGGGAGATGAACAAGCTCTTTGATAGCTTAAATAGGGTGGGAAGGCAGCCTCAAGGAGCAAAAGGAATGAGGCGTGCAATTTGCATTGATGAGGAAGACCTGCATTTACAGTTCTGGTCCTCAACCCTACAGTTCTTTGAGGGTTGGAGGTACTATAGACGTAAGTTTTTTGGAGGGAATTATATTAACGAATTGTTTGAGCCTCCCTCACACAGAGGATGGCTACAGAAAATCAGGGGTGTTATTGAATTATGGGATATTTTAAAGAGTTTTAATGTTTCTGTCTTACAGTTGAAATGGTTCAATCAGAATGCTCTCGAGAATCTGTTTGGGTTGATCAGGTACAACTGTGGGTCCAACCGAAATCCTACAGCAATGCAGTTCATCGCCGCTCTGAAAACTTGTCTCCTCAATGGACTTGTTAAAAGAGACTTACAGCATGGTAACTGTGAAATTGACGAGTCAGAGTTCATGCTTAACTTGAGGGAATTTGTGACTCAACCAACTTACAATGCCATTGCACCTGAGCTAAAAAGGAAACTTTCATTTGCAAAGGTGCAATGTAAGGGAAGTGTTTATTGTGTTGCCTCTATGACTTCCACTATTGCAATAAATCTTTTTCAGGGAGGTAATTATTCAAACTACAGATCTATGCTTACAGCTCCTTCCTCCTGTGATTGAGGGGTGCAGTTTAAGTTCGATGGTGTTACACTCCATCCAACGGAGGATTTTCTGAAGTTGGTGGGGAATGTTGCCACTGTAACGGAGCTGGTACTCAATGAGTCAGCAGGTACGACAGGAATAAAATCAAGGGTGTTGGCTAAGATCAACAGTGAAATTAACCATGAATGGGTCAGAAATGGCTGCTCTAGGCTTCCATAGTGTTTTTGAGTCCATTATGGTATGTATATTATGGTCCATTATATTGAGTACATGCTACTTCCTCACCATCCAACAATGGGCCAGAAATGTAAACTGCAGGTCTTCAAGGGGTTCCAGTAAGGCTAGGTGGGAGCAGAAATTGCTCATTTTACGTAATCGCTAGTTCATCTCCTCACAGAGCTTCATCTGATTTGTTTTAGGTTTAGTTAGTGTTAGATATATTGCTTTTTAGTTGTAGTTAGCTTGTAGTAATCCCAGGGCAGAACTGACTGCTACTGGGCGTGTCCCCAGGTGGCGGATAGGGAACGGCCTCCAGAAATGGAGGTTAGCTTCGAAATAAGCAGAGATATCTCTGGCGAATAAGAAGCCGTTGACCAACAGTAGCTACACCATGAATTGTAGTTGCCCTGATCTCATATGATGCCTTCATAATGTGTCTGTAATGTGACAGTAAACCTCTAATGAGGAACTAATCGACGAATTTATAAACATCTGGCAAAAAATTCAATCAGCACAATCAAAAATTGAAAAACAATCAATCTTTATGACCGAGTTGGCTAAATTCATTAAATGAATAATTTAAATCTAATGACATGGAACTGCAATGGGTTAAAACAAAGGGTAATCGAGCTGCTGGACTTTCTCAATGTAAATGACATTCATATCTCTTGCTTACAGGAAACTAAATTGCATGACCACACTAGGATTAGTACCCCCAATTTAAAATTTATTAGGTTAGATAAAAATGCTATTGGTAGTTTAGGTATCCTTGTTAGAGATGATATATAATTTAAATGTCTACCCAGCCCCAGGCTTTCTAAGATGAGTGTACTTGGCATAGAAATCATTGTAAATAACAAACCTCTTTGTATATACTCAATATATGTTAAGTCACCCTCTGCTATACTAAGTGAGTCTGACCGAACGAATGATGGAACAAGTGGATAGGAGACCCACATCATGACCTCACACCCTCAGGTAGAATGAAGCGGCCCTCTATTTCAGAAGTGTGCGAGTGGGTAAAGAAATTTTGGGAGGACGTAAAAGCTGAAATAATTATTAAGTCTTTCAAGAAGTGCAGAATCAGTAATGCTCTTGATGGAACAGAAGACGATGCATTATTCGAAGGTGATACCAGTGATGACGGAAACAATAGTGATGACGATTTTCTCATTTTTGATGATGACGACAATGATAAAAGTTTTTTGGTTTTGAAAGTGATTAAAATCTTATTTCATAATAGGATATGTTTTCCCAGAATCTGTTTTTTTATTGTTTCTGCTTTATTTTGTATAATGTTCGATTGCTTGCCGTTCAATTATTGAAATGTATTATGTTCAAAATAGCTTGCTGTTTGTTAATTTTTCTTAATAACAAATATTTTTGGTAATTAATTAATTTTTTGTACCTTTTCAGGTTTTTCTAGAGCAAACGTAAGTACCACAGATGTTGTTTTCTTTAATTCACCATCCTGTCTCTTACTCAGTCTACAACAGGAGTTGACACCTTGCAATGCCATCTCCTTCATTTTCTCTTCTTCTGAGACATACAAAAGGTCATAGGAAGATATTACTCCTCGACAGGTGTTTAGGGATCTGTGGACCTCTACCCTAATAGGAATGTCATGAAGTTTTTGAAAAGCTTGGAGTTTTTCACTGTTTTTCATCAGAAGTTTTTATCAACAAGGTACCATCCCCGAGTTTTTTGACCGACTCAAGTGAACACGGGATAGAATTAGTCAAAACTTTGTGTATTAAAAATGGGGACACCTTGGTAAGATTATCACCTTCATTAGCACATTTAACTACTAAGTATTTTTTGCTAATATTTACTCTTTCTCCCCCTCCCATTTTTGGGCGGGGTCTTTTTTGTGGAGGAGAGTGGTTTTCCATAAGAAGCATTAAATACTTCATCCCTTGAGCTCCCCACCCACCACGGAGCTGCACAAACTGGGACGCCACATCGCAAACCGATGCGGTCGCCAGGGCTACCCGAGAGACATAGTTCCCAGGATGCCACTATGTAGACAGGGCAGGACCTACAGAAAGATGGAAGTTCCTCCAAACTTCACCCCCCATCAGCCCCCCCTAGAATGCACACGGGCATCCAGAGAGCTCACACAGATCTGACGTACGCTCGGAAGGATTATATCCCCAGCCGTCAGGAGCCGATTGAACAGGGTGTGCTATTCCCTGGCCTCCCGTTTACAGCGAATCCGGGGCCAAAGAGTTGTGTTGTGCCAGTGATTGGCACTCAACCTCTAGGACACCCATCTCCTCCTTACGGGTCTCCACGCACGGCAAACACGTGGGTGGATCCTTGGTCAGCTGGCATGACCTCACACAGACAGCTGATCCACATCACTGTCCGTCAGCCCTTGCTGCTCTTGGGGTTAGTTTTCGGGGTTTTCTCCCCACCCGATTAGTCGCCTCTTACGACAGGCCGGGATGCCGCAGGAGTATTCTCCATCCCCCTACCCACAGGGGTAATTAATCATTAAATGTTTATAAAGGCCAAATGTTAAAAGAAATGAATGCCTGGAGAGAAGTCTGTAAGACTGAATGCGGTATTTGATACCCTTGAGGACAAAGAAAAACCTGGGTTTGGTGAATGAATTTCCTGTACTGAGAATTATAAATATGTATTTACATATAAACAATATAGATTAACACAGTATTCCTGAGCATTGTAGAGTTGATCTAAAAACTTAAATTTCTAGTTGGAAACTATCCTGCGCAAAGTTGATTTAAAAACTTTAGTCTCCAACTGGAAATTGATGGAGGACTGGAAAATACACTGGAAGAAGGTGTAATTCTCCAACCTTCCACTGAAGAATGCGATAGTGCTATAAATTGTTCCTCCAGAGCAAGGAAACAAAGAAAATTTGATGAAGTGGAGCTGAGAATTTTAAAGGCTATAGAGGCAAAAAATCAAAACCATGCAGCAACTCCATTTATGCATAGTTTAATGTCTCACTTAGAAAAATTCGATAGGCAAGATTTCCTCCAGTTCCAACTGGGAGTTCTGAAACTGATTGAGGGAATCGATAAAAGGGAGAAGACTACTGCTAACCATTTATCACATTCAATATTTCACCCATCAGCCATTTTTCCCCTCAGCCTTCTTTACTCTCAGTAAATACATATGCAACATCTCATCCCAAAGAAATTTGGGACTATCAGTCTACTTTTCCCTCTCAGGCACTTCATTTATCCAGTAAACTATTTCAGTTCTCCCACCTAACCAGCCAACACTTATGCCTCCATCCCAAATTAAAGATAGTCGATCAACAGCACAGTGCTTTCAAGATTTCAACCAATCTCCTTCTCCAGAAAGCCCAAGATGTACTGTTCAACAGCTTCAGCAGAGTGTTCAATTGATAGCAATATAAGCATAATAATTCCTTTCTTTAGTTGTTTTATTGCCTGATAAAAATAAATTGCATTGATCCAAGTCTTTCATTAACTTCTTAACAGTACCAATATAGTTAAAAATTTATATTAAAAAGATTCTTATGAATCTACTAACCTCAAAGTTACAGCCAGCATTTCAACTGGTTGTATACAATTTCCGAATTGAGTAACAGAAGCGTTCATCACCACATTTGTGCAGAAATTCAACCTCCTGCTCCCCTCAATAAGAGCAACTCCACCAGATCAAATCTAAATTCTATAGTTAAACTTATTCTATATATATAAACTGTTTTCATCAGGGAATATGCTAGTGAGAAACATATTTTTTTGGAAGCGTTACGTGGATGACATCTTGTGTGTTTGGGATAGAACTGTCTGCCAAATTTCTTCTTTTGTCAACCTACTCAACTCTCTAAACCCAAGGATTCAGTTCACGTATGAATTAGAAACTGATGGTGTCCTAAATTTCTTAGACCTTTCAATTCGCCTTAACAATGGCAAAGCTTCGCTGGAAATCTTTAGGAAGTGCACCTGTTGTGGAGGGCAAGCGACCTAATAACTTCTTTCAACGCCTTGTTCCTTTTCCTCTACCCTCCGCTTCCCTCTCCCCATCCTACCCGACGATCTTACTCTCGCACTGGACCTCACACCAATACCCACTTGACCAGACGCCTAAATCCAAACATTTCTGGCGACACAGCATCTCCCATTCGCTTTCTGCGTTCCTTTCCCATACGCTTTCCGCCGTGACCTCTGCCCTCCCCACCCTTATGCACCCTGACCCCTATAAATAGGAACCGTTCCATGCATAGGGACCTATTCCTTCTCCTTCACTCCCTGTGGCCTCTTAGGTTCATAAGACCCGTGGCCACACTCCGCATCTCCGCAGCCTCTTAGGTTCATAAGACCCGGGGCCGCACCTCCCTTCCGTGGCCTCTTAGGTTCATAAGACCCGGGGCCACACTCCGATCCTCTCCGCAGCCTCTTAGGTTCACAAGACTCGGGGCCGCACTTCCCTTCCGTGGCCTCTTAGGTTCATTAGACCCGGGGCCACACTCCGATCCTCTCCACAGCCTCTTAGGTTCATAAGACCCGGGGCCGCACTTCCCACTTGTGGCACTCTTAGGTTCATAAGACCCGGGGCCACACTCCGCTCTCTCTCCTCCTGTGCTGACTTCGACCATGCGTTGCACTCCCCGTGTTTACGCTAAGTACCCATTGGCCAAGGATTGGTTGTCAAGTCCGGCTTTCATGTAAGTTTTATACAGTGCTAATAAAACATATGTATTTGAACTTAAGTTGACTTTAGTTACTATATCCCATGTCGTATCACGATACGATAACTTAAGCGTGCAATACGACACACCTACACTGACCATGTGATTCCTTCCATCGCCATTCCCATAAACACGCTTCTTTCCATGCCTTAATCCACCGACTAGTGAATGTCCCTCTCTCCCCCCAAGCCTTTACGAAAGTGTTGAATACTATAAAAACTATAGCCCGGAACAATGGCTTCTCTTGTGAATTTGTGGATAAGTTAGTGAAAAAGAAAACTAAGAAAATTGCTACCTCCTCCATCTTCCCTTCCCTTTTCCGACAATCCCAAACCAAATTATTGGCTGGGAAGCCTACAAATATAAAAGGTACGTTAATGTTACTCGATGTCTTAAATGCTACGGCCTTGGCCACACAAACCTGGAATGTAAAAGCAAAGAGATAGTCTGTGGCCACTGTGGTGAGTCTGGACATATATATAAGGACTGCCCAAAGAAAGAATCCTCCCCCATGTGTATTAACTGCAAAAAAGCTGGCAACGATTTTAAACATTCGACTAGGGACAAAAATTGCCCAGAGTATATGAAGATATTTAACCTTCTTAAAAATAGATATGGGGACGATTAAAAACTGTCAGTTTGAGTATAATTTTTTACAACTTAACTGCCAGAGGGCTAAGACCAGTGCTGCTGAAATAAGGAGGTTCATGGAGGAAAAGAAAATAGATATTGCTCTGATACAAGAACCGTATGAGATAAATGGACTTATACATGGTTTCCCGGTGAGCTACCGGGTTATAAACGATAAAACTCATGGCAGCCTGGCAGGTATAATAATTACACCAAAACAATTGACAGTTACAAAAATCGGTCAACTCTGTTCGAGATATGCAGCATGTGCCAGCATTTTACTACACAACATAGAAATTTTTATAATATCGCTTTACTGCAAGTACGATGTTAATACTGATTATTTTATTAATTACCTGGAGACGGCTCTCAATATATTGAGAGGACAAAGAATTTTAATATGTACCAATGCTAATGCACGGTCCACGGCCTGGTATAACAGACTAATCGATGATAGTGGAACAAAGTTTTTAGATTTTATTTTAACCAATAACCTCATTTTACACAACCAGGCCTCAGAGTTTAGCACCTTCTCTACCAAAAAAATGGGCAGTCCAACATCGATCTTACAATAAGCAACGGAAGCGTCGCAAATATGATAAGGACTTGGAAGATAATCCCTGATGTTTTTACAAGTGACCATGCTGTAATCTCTTTTAAAATAGGAAATTCTTACATCATTGACAAGAACAGAGTTCAGACCGAGGTCCCCTATAGCACTAAAGGCGTGAAATGGGACAGGTTCGATCAAATTATGGCTACCCTCCTCAGGGGTTCACTGGACGAAAAGGCTAATGATTTTAATAAGGAAACTGGAAGAATGACTAAGTTTATTTTAAATATATGCAACAAAACCCTCAAAAAGAGGGTAGATATGGAAAAGACTATACCGTGGTGGGACGGCGAATTAACCTGTTTAAGGAAAAATGCAATGAGAGCAAGAAGAAGATTTCAAAGATCCAGGAGGCATGGTAATGAAAGGGAAACCAGGTACCTGCACGAACGTGCCAGGGAAGAAAGAAGACGATACATTAATTCGTTGAAAAACAAAAGGAAGGCTTCCTGGAGAAGACTCATTGAAGAGGAAGGAAATAGAAACCCCTGGGGAGTGGTATATAAGTTAGCTACCAGGCGCCTGAAAAGACCGAACATTTTCTCCACAGTTAGAACAGATCAAGGGCTTACCATCTCCTGGCAAGAGTCAGTAAAATCAATTATTAATATTTTAATCCTGGACAATACTGACAAAATTTTAACTTTCAAAGATGACTCTCCCGAGTACCACAACTTAAATCTGGTACAACCCTTTTCCAGAGCAGAGATTTTTAATGTTTTTAAAGATATAAAGGATAAGAAAGCACCTGGACCGGACTTGATAACCCCAGTTGTGGCAAAAAGGTGCTACAAATGTGACGCTAATGTGTTTGAAAAACTGTATAACGAATGCCTTAGCAGGAAGATTTTCCCGACGGTATGGAAGGAGGGCAGAATAGTAATAATTTTAAAATCAGAAGACAAAGACCCAATGGAAATCAGATCATACCGGCCTACTTATTACTCTACTCCCGGTATTCGGCAAGATATACGAAAAATAAATTATAAACAGAATTTTACAGTTCCTGAATGACGAAGGCTTGACTTGTTCAGCCCAATTCGGTTTTAGAAAAGGAATGTCTACAGATGATGCCCTCCTTAGACTTTGGGACTGCGTCGCAGAGAGTAAAGAAAAGTATGTAATGGGAATATTTTTAGACATAGAGGGAGCATTCGATAATCTCAACTGGGGTTCTATACTAGAAAGGTTAAGAGAACTGAACTGTCCCCACGCATATTACCAAATAATAAAGGACTACTTCCGGGGGAGGAAAATTAGGCTTCCCAGCCAGCACGGGAGTATAGAGATTTAACCAAGTCATGGATGTCCACAGGGATCTGTTTTTGGACCACATCTATGGAATCTTACCTTTGACAAAGTTTTAAACAGTTTACAAGACTGCAATTTTATAGCATATGCGGACGACCTTGTGATTTTAGTCAATGGAAACTCCCGTGCAGAACTCGAAGTAAAAGGTCAAAAGGTTATGAATAAAATTGAAAGAGACATTACAAATCTAGGACTAAAAATATCTATTTTAAAGACGAAGACGATGATGTTAAAGGGAAAATTTAATAAGTCCAGACCACCACAGATTAGGCTATATGGTAAGGGTATAGGCAATGTGCAAACATTTAAATATTTAGGAATTTTAATAGATGAAAATTTTAAGTTTAACAGCCACATTTTAAAAATCAAAAATCGTGTTACGAATTATTGCCAGAAATTGTTCAGAATATCGAAAATGGGTTGGGGAATTAAAGGCAAGGCACTTAACACAATTTACAAAGGAGTCCTGCTCCCTATCTCTACTTATGGCGCCCCTCTTTGGTATAAGGAAACCATTAAGATAAGAGAAAGACGGAACCTGCTGCAGGCGCAAAGAAGTATGATATTAATGATGTACAGGATAACTAGGACGACTTCCACTGAAGCAATGTTGGTATTAAGTGGCCAGCCTCCACGTGGCAGGGACGGAAACTTGTCCTCACAAGGACAAGGCTAAGTGGCCAATAACATTTTAATCTAGATTTTAACCAATTTAACACAGGATTATTTTTAAACATTACGACTACTGACCTTGGATATGAAACTTGTCTTTCAGGCGCCAAGGACCGGTTCAGGTGCTAATAGGTCAATCCCAAACCAAAATGGGTTAAACTCCCATTTCTAGGAATTATTTCTTACAAATTAGCCAACCTCCTTCCCAAGAAACTTAAAGTAGGATTTTACAATCCTTCATGTTTGCGGCACTCCTTATCGCAACTTAAGGACAAAAGGGACCCTTCTTCTCATTCAGGGGTAGACAAATTGAGGTGCAATGATTGTCTGGCGGCCTACCGCGGTCAGACTGGTCGTCCCTTGAAGATAAGGGAGCAAGAGCACGGAGCTACCACCTTCAAAATCCCAACTCCTCAGCCTTTGCTGCCCACCTCCTGGAGAGCGGCCACAATAGCTCCTTTACTGCAAAACTCCTACACCGACAGCCTAAGGGAAGGAAGCTGGACGCATTGGAAATCCTTGAAATAACCTCAGCTGACAACCTCACCAATGAGTGCACCTTTCATAACCCTTCCCCCCTCCCCTCAAAACTGCTTTGATATATATATTTGTGCTTGCTTTTCTGTTCTCTTACCTGATGATGGCGTTAGCCGAAACGGGCAGTTTTTTAATAAAACATTTAGTGTGGAAACTACGAAGTGCCTTCTTTAATTCTCAGATCAAATCTACTCCGAAATTTCATCAATAACTTTAAGGTGAGAAGTGTGGAATGTGCGTGTGTGAAATGTGATCTTGTGTGTGTGGTATATTATCCTTATTATTTTCTATTCCTTAATTATTTATTTATCCATGTATAAATCCATGTGTATATATTCGGTTAATTATCAATGTATATATTGAATGTTGTTGTTTTAATATATTTATATATGTAATTGTCTATTGATCTATTAAGTAATGTATATTTTTACCTAAGTATATATTTATAATTGTGTTAGGATGAGCCGATTTCTCCATAAATAAAATTCGTTTCTCAAGAACCACTCTTTATTCTCCTTCTAGTATATCCAGCCCATGCTACTGCCACTGCCACTCTACCTGCTCCCTTTCCCCTTCTCTCGATGCCTCTTCCCCTCTCTTTCCTCCCCTCTGCAGCAAATGTTCTCTTGTCATAGCTCTGGTGACATGCCGGTCATCTGCAGCCAACTATTGCATATATTTATTTACATGTATAAATTGTATAATGTATTTGGCTTGTAGAAAGAGCACTGGGCCAGGGGGGGGGGGGGCACTCAGCTTCATCTGGACCAGCAAAAATGAAAACAAAGTCAAGTCCTGATTAATAGGATGTACCCAATGAAGGCGACTCCTCCTTTGTCTCTTTCAACGATGATAACATATCCATAATGCAATAATTTGTTCACCATTCATTGCAGCAATTTTCTATGACGGATTGACTTCTTTTGATTGACTTCAAACAGCAAGAAAGTGTGAAAATAGTCACCACAGCAAATTGCCATCCAGCATTTTGCTGTATGTCCAAAATGGTATAGTGGAACCAGCATAAGTAGTGCCATGAGTGGTTTTAGCACCACTGGTATTTATCCTTTAAATGATTCTATGTTTACCAAATCAAAATTGATGAAAGAACTGAGCAAAAGCCTACCAGAACCTACTTCTGAAGCTGAGTGCACCCTTCAAGTACTTATGGATATAGCCAGAACCAATCCAATATTTCTTCCACCCACTGATGACAGCCAACTTTGGATAAACCCCCTTCCAAGTTGCAATCCCCATCAGGTCCCACCTCATTCCATGCTGTTATCTCATCCAAGGACATCAGAGGTTTACCAAAAGTGCAACCACAGTCTCAAAAACAAATGAGTGGAGAAAGCATGGTATTGACAAGCTTTCCTTACAAGAAGAAGTTGGAATACTTTTATACTAGTAAAGAGAACAACAATTCTAATCAAGCTTCAACTAGTGGGACAGCACAAAAGAGGAATCCTCCTGCAAACAAGAAGAAGACTGTTTACGGAGGGAAGTGCAAAGTCTCAAGCTCATCTGAGAATTCAATGAACCAGTCGCCCGGGCAAAAACCTACTGGCTGAAGGAAGAGATTCGTCATTGGTACGCTGTACGTCAAAATCTGTGTTATTATCTGCTTCTACTACACACAACTGCTGCATTCTCTCTCCTGGATTGAATGATCCATTCTTGATGACCAGGTAAGACAAATGGTGAGTGGAATTTGCTTCAAGAAACGCTCTTCCTTGAAGAAGAAATTTCAAGCCCTGAAGTCTTCTAGTGCTACGAACAAACCCCCAAGTACGCTCCCTCAGATTAACCATAAGTTCCATGATCGCGTGCTCAACATGTCTAAACATCAATTTGCTCCTTCAGAGATTTCCTTTCTAGAACATGGACTGAAATATTGCCCCCCTCTTCCAAAATCCCCCAAAGATTTCATTAACCTATCAGCGGATTGTGATTTACCCCTGAGCAAACAACCTAAATTTAAATATGTGTGTGCGGATATAATCTCCCACCACATTGAGCACCTCCCTCCCCCAAGCAACATTGAAACCAGGAATCTCACGACAATAAGGAAGTTGCAAAAAACTGTGAAAGAAGAAAAACTAATAATTTCAAAAGCAGACAAAGGGGACTGCGTAGTTATTTTAGACGAAAGTGATTACATCCAAAAGTGTTTGAGTTTTATTAATGGTCACAAAATTGTAACATTAAACAGAGATCCTACTTCGGATTTCCAGTGTTTAGTAAGGAAAACTATCAGTGACACAAACCTGATTCATGATTTTGCCAAACAACGACTGTGCGAAATGAACCCTCAACCACCAAGACTATACGGCCTCCCCAAAATTCACAAGAGTAATATCCCCGTAAGACCTGTGATCTCCTCTATTGGTTCCCCTGCTCATAAACTTTCCCACAAAGTGAATAATCTTTTAAAAAGTTTAAATTTATTTCCTCAGAAATATGGTCTAATTAATTCTATAGACTTAGCGCAAAAATTGAAAAATGTTAACTTAAACCATAATGCTAAATTTGTTTCTTTCGATGTCTGTGATTTGTTTACAAATGTACCAGTGAGTGAAGTGAAAAACATCATCAAAGACCAACTCCATAGTGCAAAGATGGACAGTGTTGTTATACAAGACTATTTAAAATGAATTGATACCTGCACCAAACAAAATTAGTAAATACACACATAGTAAAGCCTTCAACAATTGATTATATTCAATGAACTTCCACTAGTGGACACTGACAATGATTTTAGTGTGGACCACAATGACAGATTCTATGGATGCCACCTGCACGTTCTGTAAAGGCCATTTTACACAATGCAAAATTGGACATGCGACTTGCTGGAACCCGAGACGGTGGCTTTACATGATGCATGCAAATGTGCAATTTCACAAGCATCATCAACCATTTTGAGTGCACATTTACTGGTTATTTTGTTTTAAAACCCATCAGTCTGTGCACTATGTTTCGGTTTCCATGTTTCTTTGATTTTCCATGATCATTTGATAACAAGCCATCCTTGAATTCCCTTGATGAATATTTCATTGAGACATTCATCACGGCGCTTCGTCTTCCTCAATACAATCTCCATCCCACCAGAAATCTGGCAACGCTGGACTACATACTTTCCACCTTTGCCCCTAAATCTGTTACGCCCAGCCGTAATATTTTCGAAAGTGACCACGAGTCTCTTGATGCTTCCTTCAATGTGCTTCCTAAGAAGATATCACGCAGAGAACCCTTCCGCGCCCAACCCCTACGTTCCTGGAACAAAGTTCAATGGTCTGAGGTCAACCGCTACCTAAATGTGCTTCCGTGGGACATTTTAAGTTCTATCCCTCTCGAAGACGCGGTGGAATTGTTTTACGACTTACTGTGTGCCGTTATAAATGATTTTGTTCCTTTCGTCAAACGTAAATCCAACAGATTTCCTACTTGGTTCAAAAGTGAAACTAAATTCCACTTAAACAATAAAAACCGTGCGTGGTACGCTTGGAAGAAATATCCGAGTGATCAGACTAGAAAAGTGTACACTGATCTTCGCCGATTAACTAAATCGCTCATGCGACGTGATTATTCGGAATACTTAAAAAGCATCTCGGAGTCCATCCCGAACAACCCCAAGAAGTTCTGGTCTTATATCAATGGCCGAAAACCGCACTCCAGAATTCCTGAAGAAGTTCACTATGGAAACGCTTCTGCAATTGGTCATCAAAGGGCTGAATTACTTTTAAATTATTTCACGGACTGTTTTGCCAGTTCTTCAAATTCTCTCCCTGATATCACCCCCCAGAATAATATTTCTTCTATATGCAGCCATTCGCTATCCCAACTGCAAACCTCTCCTAACGAAGTGTTTCAATACATTTCCAAGATCTCTCCCTACCGTTCTCCGGGTTCTGATGGTATTCCCCCTATACTTATCCGTAACTGTGCTTCGTCTCTTGCCACCCCCCTGTGTATAATCTACAATCGTTGCTTCTCCTCCGGAACCTTTCCCACACAGTGGAAGACAGCCAACATTACTCCCATCCATAAGTCTGGTCCCAAAGCAGATGTGACCAATTACCGCCCAATATCCATTTTACCCATTTTCTCCTCCATTTGCGAAAAAATCATCCTAAACCGTTTATATTACTTTACATCCCCCCATCTCTCTACCTGCCAACATGGCTTTTTACCTGGTCGCTCGTGCTTAACAAATTTAGCTGTTTTTCAAAATCACGCCATAAATGCAATTCAACATAAGGCACAATTAGATACTATATTCCTTGATTTCTCCAAAGCTTTTGATTCCCTTGATCACGAGTTATTATTATTCAAACTTGCCCATCGCTTTAACATTCACGGAAAATTCTTACAGCTGTTATCAAGCTTCCTAACTAATCGAATGCAATGTGTCAAACTTCCAGACGCTAAATCCAGCTCTGTTACTGTCACTTCGGGCGTTCCTCAGGGCAGTTCTCTAAGCCCATATCTATTCAACCTCTTTGTTGATGATCTAGTCTCAATACCCCCTACGGAGGAGAATATTTTACTGTATGCTGATGATTGCAAACTCTTTACCAGTGTGACAAAGGTAGCGGATTGTGAACAATTTCAGAGAACGTTAAATAAAATAACTCAGTGGTGTGACGACTGGAAATTAAATTTAAACATTGATAAATGCCATATTATGTCTATAGGGTTAAAAAAACCGATTGAGTATAATTATAAGTTAAATGAAATAGCTCTCCCAAGAGTAATGCAACAAAAGGATCTGGGTGTTACAGTTGACAATAAATTAACATATTCTGAACATGTAACTAAAATTAAAAATCGTGCACTTTCTCTTCTAGGCCTACTTTATCGTTTCACTGACATCAAAGACCCTCGGGCTCTTTCCCTATACTTTTCTTCTTTCATCCTTCCTACTATATCTTATTGCTCCCCTATCTGGGCTATGTCCTCTCCAACTAATCTTTCCTCATTAGACAGAATCACTAACTTCTTCCTCAGAATTGTTAAAGCCAGAGTTCCCTCCTTCCGTCAAGCCTCTAAGAATACTATATTATCTTCTCTATCCTTGGAATCTCTTTCTGTCACAAGATCTAAACATGATTTATCCTTGCTACACTCACTGCTAAACTCCCTTCTTGACTGTCCTCCCTTAACTTCTCTTCTCAACTATCGTGTCCCAAATAGATCTACCCGTTTAACTTCTTTACTTCACTGTTCTACTCCTAGACTTTCTCTCATAAAGCGCTCCCTTTTCTTTCGTCTTCCATCTCTGTTAAACTCAATTCCTTCTTTTATAGACCCTTTTTCTCTCTCGAAACGAAAATTTTTGACCCTCAGCCTAACACACTCCAGATCCGTATAATTTTAAAATCAACTTTCCTGTTCGTTTTCTTCCCCCTTTATTTTTTGTCACTTTTTATTAATTTATGTTTGTTACCTTACTTATGTACATATTTTTATTATATTTTTATTGCATTTCACTTTAAATTGGCATGTTAATGCTGTATGTGAGATTCTGATTAAATAAATAAATAAATAAACAATATTAAATTTCTCTGCTATAATTTTGGTACAGACAGAAGAAATATATAATATTCGTTTACGTCAACTTAGTGATTAGCAGTGGCGTTCAGTGGAAGAAAGCTCAACTACGACTCTCCTTTTTTGTCCGTTGTTACCGCCATTTCACGTCCTTCCATTGTTTTTACCGCTCCTTGGCCACTCAGCCGAGGCGCTGTCACCACCGGGTCTCCTTTTTCCCCTCTTTTTCGGAGCGCTACCTTTCCTTGTTTTATATCCTCCGCTCTTCCTCCAATTTCGTCCCCTCTCCCATGTCTTTCTTCTCCAAGACCGACTGAGAGAAGAAAAAAGGCACCTGAAAATACATGCAATACGTACGGGTACTCACATACAATCTCTCACAACATTCCTCATTCCCTTTTCTTTTGATTGTGTTTCTCTCAACCGTTCATTCCATTCCCGCGGAACAGAATTCCTCGTTACTTTTTTGTTTCTTGAGCCCCTTCCCTTTTTTATTTCCCGCACCACTTGCTCTCTCTTTCTCGCATGGCGTCACACACGCACGCAGGAGAGCGAGGCGTGTCAGGGGGATGTGGAAGAGTGAATTCCCTCCAACATTTATGGGCTCGCGTTCCGGGAAGGAGAAAGACATCTCGCGTTGTGCCAGGGAATTAAAGCTGCATATGCATTTAGCGGAGACATTAGCACCGTTCTTTTTTTAAATATCCAGGATGTTTTGACGAAATGCTCTCAGTGATCTCGATCGCAGTCCAAGTTCATGCGAATGTCACCGGAGAGGGATGTTACCTTTCANACCAAGTTGTTCAAGAGAGTGAAGTTCAAACAGTGTGATATTGCTGCAATTTAGTTTGGTAGATTGCAACATAACATACAAAGCTGATTGCCAAATGTGATCCACAGGGAATTTACTAAAAGACATTCCAAATCCCTCAAAATTAAGGCATTGAAAAGTAAGTGTTGGCAGGATTTTCCTTCATTGTCAAGGAAGCATCTGCAATTTGAGGGGTTTGAGGAGCACTACAAACCAAAAGACCAAGATGGGGAAATAGAAGCTATTAATGAGGAGGTAGTGAAAGCTTTCTTGTCACACCTGTCCATGGACAAGGCAGTCCAAGAGAAGATGATGAAGAAAATGAGAGTACACATTAAATAATGTTTGCTTCTCCAAAAGATGGAAGAGATTGACCGCATCCTCAATAGGACAAATTTGTAACTTGAAGAGAGAGACCTTGAGAGAGAAAGTTGCCAATGTCCAGGTGTATCCTGAACAAAGAGCTATTATGAAACAATACATGGAGGAGCATCCTGCATTGGCTCAAGGCAAGTTCCTTGGGCCCCACAGAGTGACCACAAGGCACTGAATGTGGGCAGATTTGACTAGTGAACTTAATGCATGCAGCAGTCCAAGAGAAGCCGACGATGGAAACGAGAGAGCAAATATTAAATAATGTTTGGTTCTCCAAAAGACAATTTCAGAGGATGATCTAGATGCACCCTCCCCCTACCACATGTAATAATAATAAATCCTCTTTATTTATGGGCGAGATTGAGACTAATTAGTCTCTTGTTACATCTAACACATGTAGTGACACATGGTTCAAGAGCAGTCACCAAAAGGTATGTAATTATACGTATCTCACAACAATGGAAATGTATTTCTAATATCCCAGATTTATCCCAATGCATCTACTGTGTAAAGTAAGTTGACAAGTCAGTAGCCTAGAATACAGTCCCTGTGAAAGGTGTGAAAGATGGGAGACTTTAACACATTTGAATAACCCAAAGATATGTTGTTACATCAAATTCTGATCGATTATTTTATGAACTATATCTTGATCAAAAGTCAAAACAGCAAGGAGATTTTACGAATCGTAGAGATGGCCACTCAAAGGATTGTGGCTCATGCTATGAAATGCTTTAACCCTGAAAGAAAAATTGAAATATGTTATTTATAAACATAAGGGGGTACAGTAGTTCACAGGCAGGAAGAGTAGCAATTATTCCAAATTTAATGTTATATTAAGAAATTATTTTATTCCTTAATTAAAAATTGTTTTCAGAAATTATATTTCTTGATGCTTTACATATTTTTAAAGAAATTTTTCAACAATAATAATAAATAACAATATAATTGTTGAGGGGCCATGCAACTCAGGCAGTTCTCCATGGTTGGCAGCTTTTCTCCTGAACAAAGAATATGAAATTCAAACGACAAGCATTCTTAATGATTATAGTTATCATTCATTATAGTGGATTTTTTATATACTTTACTATTTTAATAAAATAGTGGCCATGTGAACTAAAATTTGAGATTTCACAATTAAAAAAACTGTCTTTACAATTATTATTTTATGATACCTAAAAATGCCTATGATCAATGATAGAAGTCATTAAAAATATTTTGGCCAAATTTTAAATTATTCTGATGAATAGATGCTGAGATATCCTACCAACCGCTTTGAAAAATGCCATTTTGAAAAAATGGACTGTACTAACCAAAATTCATCTGCACCAGGACCATATTAGTATTCTTCAAAAGCTTTATCAAAGGCTAATTTATCTTGCCTTTTGCATAATCTTCCCTCTCTAATCTTCCTTCTCGTAATCTTCTTTTGCATAACCTTCTGCTCTATCTTCAGCCCCACTGGTCCTCTCTACAGCAATACTCAGCTGCAATCTTCACCACATTCATGCCCATTGCTCACATTATTTTAAGATAGCTTCTTGCTACATCATTTAACTTGTAAATAGCAATATTTGCAGCAATTAGCACAATCATTGCACAGTTTAGCACAATTTTCAGGCAATTCTCCACAGAAAAGAGTTGAAATTCTTGTTGTTCCATGTGAAACCACCCAGACATCGCTCAAGTAATTCTTTCCTACTGAGGTGTTCATAAATAAGAGTTGTTGCATCTCTTACTGTTTGAGGAAAAGCCTCATCATGTTTATATTGAGTAAGTGTTCCTTCTGCATTTGCTCTCTGCCTAGTGCACTAAGAGTTTCTGCCTTCAGGAAAATAATGGTGCTTTGGCATCATCGATACAGCTCTAATGATACACTTTCACCTGAATTGCCTAGAACATATAATCTGTAGAAGAGGTATTCCTTTGAATAGCAAAGCCATAGTGTGAGGGTTATTTTTTTTCAAGGTTCAATCAGTCACGAAATTAAAGCCACAATGAAAATCTGATTAAGCTCTGTGCAGACGTGTTGCACAGTGTCTCTAGTAAGCCCTGTCGACTGCATCATGTCGCACTAACCAGTTCTGAGCGCATAGTAGTACATAAACATGCCTACAAAAATCGTCTCCCACCATGTGTGAAGTGCGTGCTGAAATTCAATTTCTTCATGCTGAGGGATGCAATGCAGCCAAAATTCATCGGCGATTGAGTAATGAATACTGTAAAACTTTCATGAGTGACAGCAAAGTGTGACAATGGTGCAGGAACTTTGAAGCAGGATGTACAGACGTTCATGATGCAGGCAGTCAGGGAAGGAAGCAAGTATCAACCAATGATCTTGTTCAGTGAAAGGATCAGGTGATTCGAAAAGATTCATTGATTCACAATTTCTGTGTTGAGCGATTCGTTTCCCAAAATTTCAAGGTCAGCTCTCTGTACAATCGTGAGTGAGAGACTTCAGTACTGCTGTGTGCGAGATGGGTTCCCAAGATGCTGTTCGACCATAACAAAACACAGCGAATGTATGCCGCCTTAATGTTTCTCCAGCATTACCATGAAGGAGATTTTATGAACACAATTGTCACAGCCAACAAGACGTGGATCCATTACAAAAATGAAGATGCAAAAGAGCAATCCATACAGTGGATGCATACTCATTCCCCGAGTAAACCAAAGAAGTGCTAGCGAACATTCTCTAAAAGAAAGCATATGGCTACTGTGTTCTGGGACCAAAAAGGAGTTATCTAGGTGGAATTCATGGAATATGGCACGACCATCACTGCAGCCTCATACAGGCTCTTCAACGTCTATGAAGAGCAATTCAAAACAAGCAAAGAGGAATGTTGGCATCAGGTATTGTCCTTCATGACAATCCTCGGCTGCACACCGCAGCTGCAACAAAGGCACTCCTTTTTATTAGCATTTTGGCTCAGACAACGAGCTGTAGACCAGCATTGAGAATTGACAAAGCATGGGCAGCTGCCTTCTATGATGAGGGTATTGGCAAGTTGTAACCACACTATGAATAAATGTCCGAGTCGGAGCAGCAACTATGCAAAGAAGTTGGAAGGTATAGCTAAATGTTCCAGATAAAACAATTTTTATTTTCACTTTGGTTTAAATTTTGCGACCAATCGAACCTTGAAAAACAATAACCCTTGTAATTAGATAGAAAATTTATCAGTTTTACAGTAAGCTTACCTTTGCTCCTGATGCTCAGTTTGCCTTTTTTACAAGCACCAAGCCTTGCTCCCATCCACTTCTGAATACATTCTCTCTTCTTTATCTAGACTGTTTCACCATATGGACTCTCTGCTATGAATCCTTTATAGGTTTTGCAGTCACCATCAGCTACCTAATTTATATACTTCACACCACGAAGATTTTCCAACCTCTTGATGATTTCCTGAATACTGTCAACTTCCATCTTTCCCACACTCCCTTGGTGGTTTGCTAAGCACTCAGAAGCATGTTTCCTCTACAATTAATAGTATTTTTCAGTTCCTTGTTTTTTCTCCCAATGACAACAAGCTTTATCCTGTAAAGATGATTTGACAATGACATCAATCACCTTCCTAGTATAAAATCCAATGAGGAGCACAACACCAATTAAGGAATTTAAACCTCTTTTGATCAACATTCTCTCCCGAGAAACTGTAAAGCCTTTGCAGTTTCCCAATTCTATTGCCATTTGTTCTTCCTTCTTAGCAGCAGTTTCTAACGACATTTCACAAACTGCTTTTGTAGCAGAAAAGACTTTCTTCATTATTGTGGCAATTTTGGGCAGCCCAGTGTCACTCCTTTTTGAAGCTGCTAAATAAATGCCTGAAACAAATCCGTAACAGCATATCCGAAGCAGATCCCCAGCTAAAACCCTGCACAACTTACATACCATATTGTGTGTGAATATCATCAGTGATATTTCTTATCTCAAATCTAGATTTCTTCCTAGTGTTTGAGCTTATTTGAGTTGAGAAATTTTCAGATGTGATAACTTTGAAACTTGGACTAATTAGTTTACTGTATTATTGAATTGAATGATTCCACTCCTTTACATTCGCATCCATTTTTCTCTCCCCTCCGAAGGCCAGTGTCGCAAGAGCAAGTCAGTTCTTTAATCAACAGGGTGTTGTAGAACCTCCAACTTCTAAAGGGGTCTAACCAGCTTTCCTTACCATTGCTTTTTCCTCTTAAAACTCATTACACAAAGACTATAGAGCAATGGTTGGCTTCTAGCAAGAAGAATTGTAAGGAAATTGTTCACAAGTTTGTTCTGCAATGAGTATTCATCCTTCTACTCTTGACATTAAATCAATAGATTGAAGAAAATTGGAATACATCTGTTCTCATGACTCATGATCTCATTGCTAGGCAACCTGAAGACATCAGGGCAACTGAAAAACGAGACAGTGATGAAAACCAAAATGCTCCAGCTCCAAATCATGTGGTCAGTCCAAGAGTCATCAAGGATATTCCAGTGATCCAGCCTCTTAGATCTTCTTGAGTCAGGACCTCATTTTGGTCGCAGGAACTCCATAAGATGTCTCTATAGAAAAGAAAGAAGAGGATCAGAAGAAACAAGCAATGGACAGCATATGTTTGGAACATTATCAGCAAGACCTCCTGGAAAGAAAACAAATAAATATGATGGTTCAAGCAATTCTGAGGATGAAGAACAAGATCCACTGGTGTCCATGGATGATTGAGGACATTTCTTGCAAAACAAATTCACCATGTCTTATTTACGGAAAGCAATTTGCCCAAGACAAATGGGTTAAGTTTACAAAATCATTTTGTATTTTCCACTAGAACGATTTAAACCTTACACTTGGTTCAATACTGATGAGTTAGGCCTATTTTAAAATCTACTTCTAAATTAAACAGACACATTTAAGGTGGAAAACCTTAGGATGACAGTTATAATATGGATGGGTCATAGAAACTCCATAATGTTATTGGGCTTTGGAAAGCCAAGGTGTTTAAAAAATTTTGAAACATTGCCATGGAGATTGGAACAATAGTAAAGCCTGGATGAAATATGCCATTTTTAAGAATAACTTAATGCACTTAATGCCAATACAAGAATGAATAGGAAAATGGTTCTGTTCATTTATAACCATCCATCCCAACCAAAAGAAAAGTTGCACCACAATTGCCAAGGAAGAGTTTAAAGATTCCATTACTCTTATTATTCTCATTTAAATGAGAAAATGAAACATGTAATCCCATTATGCAATTCATAATATGCAAAATTACTTAACCTAAAGCTAAAAGATTTCAAATATCATATCATATATAGTATCCAAAGTGTCCTCAGTCTGTCCCCCTTTTAATCTCAAAATTATCAGAAGTAATCATCTAGCAAATTACAATTCAAATATATGCAATTAAAAATTGCTCCAATCATAATTTTTGGGGAAAATTTGTAATTTTAAAGAGCATTAACTTTAATGATAATACCCATAATACAAACGGCTACTTATCCTCACTGATTTCTTTTGAAAATTACTTCCATTTGTAGCAGTTAAATATCTAACATCAGGAGTGTCAAACAAATCATTGCAGCAGCCCATTCATTAACACATTAAATTCATGACGGCCACACTGTACGCTGTCATATTCTGCTTCTCAATGTTTAGTGTCCTGAACACTTATGTGAATGAATTGCAATACCTTGTAGGAAAGTTTGAACATTAAATTAATTGATTTTGATCCACAATGCAATGACCAATAATTAAGATGAGGAAAAATAAAACTATTACATAATATGAAGGAAATATACAGAGCTAATTAAAGACGTACATATAATTATTGATATAATTTGTGGATAGACAAAAAGTTTTATTGAAAAAATGGGACATGAAAAGTCTGGCTTGAGCATAACTGTAACCTAGAACTAAGTCTGACAGGCCTCCGAACCTGCATAAAGTAACCGCCCGGAAAGTGGAAGAGTTGCCTAGAGTTAATAATAACTAGGAAATTCAGAAGCATAGGGGTATTTTCTCCAAAATAAGAATCAATGTAATACTAAGTTCAAGCTGAATAGGTGATTCCTATGCATGTGATGAAAACGACACTCGCCTTGACATTATGGACTGCACGAAAAAAACCGACCGTTTCATATACCTGTCTTACACGAAGAAGGCCATATATCACTTAGACAAAAGCAACCATTTACGGTGTTCAAATATTCTGCAACATCCTAGGAAAACCAATTCGACCAATAAAGACCAACTTTCCAACCGGTTGGGCAAAGAGATTAACAAATTTCAGAATTCGTGTTTTAATTAGACCTTCACAAGTTTTAATTAGATCAAACACATAGCGCCATTCCAAACCATTAACAGAAAATTAAAGCTAATAAGATAGAGCTTTTCAGAAATTTCAGTAAATACTTCGTTTTGCTTTTCTTTGACATTCTTTGATATTTCAAAGGAAACGAAAAACTAAGATAAATCATTCTAATAACATAATGATTGAAAAGGCTTCGTTAATTTTTCGCACAATTGTAAGAAAAATTTACTAAGCTTTTAAATCTTCAGTGATGTGGAAATCCACATCACTGAAGATTTAAAAGCTTAGTAAGTCCGAGCACATTGTTTACGAACTACTCATTACTTTAGGACAACTCTAAAATTGGGAACGGTCAAGCGCCTCATGACAATATCATACCCATTACATAAACAAGCAGCTTTTACCTAATTCTTCTTGTCATATGCCTTTCGTTGCGCTCCGAAGATTACGTCCTCCAATCTCTGGAAACAGAACGTGAACTTCGTTTACAGTTAACCTCCATTCTTCCATGACACACGTGGGGAATGGAGGGGAACGTGGGGAATGGAGGGGAACGTGGGGAATGAAGGGGAACGCGGGGAATCTCCTAAACTCATTCTTTGATTCCCATCCTTCCCATCAATCCAAGTACTTCACCCCCATGGACACATGGATGCCAACAATCATGAGAGACATGGTTACCAACAATACCAATCAGTAATGCCTGTCCAATTGAAGAGCAGGGATAAGAAACTACTTCAGTGTATAAACTATTCTCGCACTTGAGAATCTAGGAAAGTGAGGAGGAGAAAGGATTCTAAATTCTCTTTATTTTCTCTAAAAGACCAAACCATCACGCAAAAAGTTTTATAAATATAAATCATCTCATCGCGGCATCCTATAGCTACTACAAGAAGCGTTACGGATTGTTTTATTTAATAATTGCTGTATACAGATCAAATAAATAGGTATTTACTCTTTGATTTGCTCATTTTCCGAAGTTCTTCATAATTCGAATTATGAAGAACTCGAATAGATCTATTCTGGCAAATATTTCTTCGTGAAATTTTATCTACAATTCTGTCAAGAGTTCGACACCTTCGTCATACAAAAGTTTTCAGAGCGAAGTAGTTGATGTGGATAAGATAAAGATATGTCCATCAGTGAACGATAAAGTCTGAGAAACGCCCAATCTAAAGGCAAAATGTTCACGTAATTTCTATTTCTTTCCTAACTACAGATGATGAAGTCATCTCTCGAAGCAGGTCGTCCAACGCCCAGGCAATCGACCGGAATGGTAGGAATTACGTACATCTGACTTGCGGGGGACCCTACTCAGTCGAAAATTTTCTTTACATGGACTTTTCACTGCCTATAAGTATTTCGGTAGCTGAATATGCAAAGTAGCGCTATATTTTGATAATTTTTTTAAAGCTTTTCATCATCCTTCACACGAACGAAATTACTTTTCTGAAGGCGGCTTAAACTGCAGCAAGACCAAGTATGACGTTAGTCATTGAAGAATACGGTCGTAATGGTTATTTCCTCTAGTCTCTCGTACTCTGTCATTTTCCTTAATTATTTTCGCCAACACCTACAATACATGATCTGCCTGATTTGTGCGTAGGTGATTATTGCAGTGATGCAATTATTTATGAGAACTTTGAGATTATGCCAACAACTAGCCTAGTTTATCTATAATATTCCTCCATACTTTCCAATCCCTGCCATACTATGCAATGTATACTAAATTAAAATTTTAAATATTTCGATAATTCTTCATCACTCACTGCTTTCATAAGTTTACAATATAAAAATTAAACATTGAAGGTGAAAATCATACTTTCGATCTCCATATTATCAGATCAATCGAATCTTATTTTGATTTTTAAATTTCCGCCATCCGCCCTTCCATTGGTCTACTGAGGAATTCCTAGCAGTCATCTGTTCGCGCTGTTCCAATTAGTAAACGTTTCATTTATCGAATTATTTAGCAATATTGGGATTAAATAGAACAAGCAATTACACAAAATGTCATTGACAATATTTAAAAGTTCATTGTAATATTTAAATGGCTTGAAAAGCATAACTTGAGTTTTAGATGCCTTAATATTTTTTATTGGCTTCTGAAACAGTTCCAGAAATAGGATGTTGACGTCACCGTAAAGCTAGCACTGGAACCTGCATTAGGATCGTGTTTTGACGGCTAGTAGACACCGAAGGAATTATTTCTCATTGAACACGGTAAGTATTGTACTATTTGCTATCTCGAGTGTACTTTGGTATAAGGCTGAGGTATAGAAAATGTCTCAGATGTTTTTAAATCGCACTGACACACTTAAAGACATTATTGCTAAATATCCATAATTTTATCTATCTCTTGGCGAAAGATCTAGTAAAATCAGTTTATTATGGTTGTCCGGTTTTTGAAGTCATGTATTAAATTCCTGTATAGGGTTAGCGTTGAATTTGTTTAGGCAGTAATATATGTGGAAGTTCATTCTTAATGGGCGTGGCCATTATTTAATAAGCTAGTCCATCTACTTTGTAGTATTGAAGGAATCTATAACTGTTTGTGTGTAAACTTTTCGTCTGTGTTAATGAGGGTCTTGCTGGATTTCGGAAATTCCGAGCGATTTGGAATTGATTTTTAAGTACTGCTATCCGGGTAGTAGGTGGCGACAGTCTCGGATTCCGCATATTTTCACGTTGCTGTATGGTCTGTTTCAATAAAACATCTCATTTTCTTTCCTAAACTAATGCTTTAATGTAATCTATATTATGCAGATGCCAGCGTAGCGTAATTACTGCATTGCGGTCATTGCGGCTTCCGTACATTTGAGCACGCCCCCTTACCAGTGGACTTGTACGGACTCAGTTGTAATAAATTTAATCAGCTTATCTCACTGAGATATCATAAGTTCCGCTATTTGGATCGAATCTTTGGTCTTATCTGTAGATTAAGGAAGTATCGAAATCTATTTTTCTGTCCTTTGCCGTTAGATGTCGAGTACTTCCCGATTGGTTGCTTCCTTATTTACAATTATAGAAATAGTTCAATCAGAATCATTTCTATATAAATAGATGAGGAGTTAGTGGAATTTTCAATTTCGCTGTTAAATCGTAAACTTATATTCGCCTGCTTATTCATTTATTTAAATACGATAGGTATATTTTTTATATAGCGATGTTATTAACATTACTAATATTCTTCTAATGTTCACCGTAATAGGCTTTTCCCTTTTATTCAGGTTTGATACAATTATTTTAATTCGAGGTACAAAAATGCCGATATTAATATTTAATTGTATTAACGGGCATAAAGCCAGTTATCGAGATATTTAAAATGGATTTATAACAGTATCAATAGAAGTACTTGAGAACCGTTCCAAATTAAACAAATTTGTAGTAAATTTTCCCCATTAATGTGTATAATCACGTTAACAAAGTAATAGCGTAATATGGGTAGAAGTACCTAATCAGTAAATCAAATTACTAATACTATTCGCTGTGCATTTTGGTGATAAAAATCTATATAATATTATTAAAAATGTATAATATAGAGAGAGTCTACTTAACCGCTAGTACTTGTAATTTCTAAAAAATTCTTATTTTCCCGTATGATTGTTTTACACGATCAGCGTAGAAAATAAGTCTACTTCATTTCAGATATTGCAAGTTCACTCATTGTTCTGTAAATTTTGGAAAAGTATAAATAGCTTTTTGGTTGAGAATTGATATATGTACGCTAGGGTAGAGGTATCAGGCAGAAATTGAATGCGAGGTCATCATAATAAACCATGTTTAAAACTTTGTTAAGGAATGTAATACTAAGATTTTACATTTAGCAGATTCATTAGATCTGGTTAGAATGGCTTGCTTCCATCTCTATAATTATACGTTACTGTTCTTAGAAATGTATGCTGAACCATCTTAGTGGAAATTAATGTATTTTATTCTTAATATATTTATTATAATACTGTTTCAGTTCATATAATATGTTTTCTATTTTAACGTTAGGATGTTCATTAATATCTTTCAGTTCTTAAAAATGTATCTCAGATTATCTTTCTCTTCTTCGTCATAAAAGATGTGCATGCTATCTCCTTAAAAAAGGTAGTTTTCACAAAACATTTCATTTTGGTTTGCAATCAAATATTATTTGGTGCACTCTCTAATTTTATATCACTTTGGTTTGGAAGTTATTAGCAATGTATAAATCTAGTTTATACCGGTGAATTGAATTCAAGCGAATGATGAAGCTTAGGACGTTGGGATGAAAATAACGTCAGAAAAACTTAAGAGATTAAAAAAGATAAGAAGCTGAGTTCACGATCATAGTTAATGGAAAATATTAGAATTAGATCAGTACTACTGTTTGGGTAGTGTTCTTTCCTAGTATGGAAGGCGTACAGATGAGGTTGGAGGAACAGTAGCAGTAACCAAGGAATCTTTCATGAAGCCAAGGGTACAGATTATGAAAGACTTTGTTAAAGGAATCAGGAAAAGATAGGTAAAATCCTTGGGGTGTTCTACTGTATAGATGAAAAATGTGCACCCTAACAAAAGAGGACGTCCATAATATAGGAAGCTTTCGGGAAGTGGGCGTGGCATAAAATGGAAAAAGTATGTTGATTGACAAACATGGAGGTGGGAGAAGTGAGGGTTTTGTTTGAAGTAATTAAGCGACAGCAGAGGAAATGGGTGGGTCATATGTTGAGAGTAGATGGATTGTTTAAAAAAGTAATTGAATATAGGATGCAGGAGAAAATACTTCATGGTTTTGCGGGGTTCAAATTTAAAGGTACTTTAAGATGATCATAATTTATCATTTCGATCGTGCATTTAAAAGGGAATAAAAAGTTTCCGAGTTGATCATTTCCAGTAATATTTGGAAGAAGAAATACTACTTTTGTTACTTATCTTTATCTTGTTCAGCGTCTCCTTAAGATTCCCTCAGTTGTCAGCCAAAAGATCCAGTTAAGTATGTTAACAATTTGTTTTGTTTTTACGATTCCCCTCAGATATTTTTCAGTAAGCGTTATATATGCGTTTTACGAGATGTCATTAAAAGTCATGCAGTTATCATTAAAAAGTTTTATCAACACTAGTATCGAATATTGCGTAGGGTATTTAGTAGCTCGTGTTTCGCGCAAGAAATCGATAATTGTGCGGAGGAGTTGTCTCCTTGGAACTGGGCCACAGTCTCAAACATTTTTAATCGATTCGTAAGATCACTGTTCACTTTTCTCGGTTGACGCAGAAAATGTTCGTAGTATGTATTTGATAAATTTCGTGCATTATTTTTCCGAAGAGTATTCGATAAATCTTGCTCTTCGCATACTTAGTTACAACACTCTTTGAGAATGCCATGGTATGTATCAGTGGTATACAAATTTTATTTTACTGGCATAATACATCTTTATTGCATCACTTAGATGTCAACAAGCCGTAGTTGTGTGCGTCAGTGAATTTGACTTTGTGGAACTATTATTTTCCGTTCTTACTTACTAAGCCAGAACCATAGACCTTGTGGAAGAAAGAGTTATGAAGATATTTTACATCGTGTCGGTTTTTTTAGAATGACGCTTTCTTAATGATTGATGTCATGAAAGGTAGCTTCATCACCGTTATTGTTGAGATTAGATCTATTTTTTTTTAATTATACTCTTTTGACTTATGAGATATGAATAGTAGTTAATTCTTATCATTTTCTAACTTAATCAACATTGAGATTAACCCATAATTTTGTTAATGGTATGATACATTTTTAAGTGAAACTGACTGTCACAGTTCTAGTGGAAACAAGTTGGAAAAGGATGTGCTTTTAAGTATGTTAGCAGGGGTTAAATAGCTTAATATCTTGATATAGTAGATATAACTTTACCGATATATGATTTTCTTTAATCAAAATGGATTTAATCGATGGAAAAATTAGCTTTATGATCCTGATAATGTGTTTTAATTGAGTAATATCATGAGAATACTAATTATATATAGCTAATTAAATTAGAGCTAAAGGCTTTCAAATTTCTCAAAAAACAATTGGTACTTAACAAATTGATTAGGTAGCGCCTAAACTTGATATGGGTGGCCACCCAGCTGGTCAGGATTACGGGGGAACCTTGGTCAAAAAAGACCATGAGGTATCCTATGGCTTCATAAAATTTTCTGAGTTTAGAATAGCTAAATCAAGTTAAATATTACAAACTGAGTTCATTGGTCTTAATTCAGTGAGGCAGTATAAAAACATCAATGTTGACATGAATATTTCCCTTCTCAGTCCATTGTTTAGTGCCTTATACATTCTACTCCCATGCTTTGTTTTTCGTTATCTTCTTTCCTCCATTTATTTACCATTTCTACCATCACCCATGGTTTCATAATTTTGTTTTCCTTGACCCTCTCAATAGTTCTTTGAGCACTATCCTGGACACTGATTTTAATTTTTTCCCATTCCTAGTCAATGTTTAAGTTCCCTTTCCTTACCTACTCAATCCTATTAACATAGACTTGAAACCCTCTAGCTTTCTCATTCCTAAGGGCTTCTAAATTCTATTTTGGTTCCAGTTTTACCTGATTATTTTTTAATGTTCATTTTCAAATTTTTGTTGAGAGAAAGCATTTTCATGTGTTCTTGATTTTAACATTTATTCAGTAATTCTACATATTATTTTCATTGAATTTAATACATAATTTATGTCTGTATGTTTGTGAATTTATCCATTACTCATAGTATTTTATAGAAACGGAGCTTATAATTCAATATTTTATTCTTGGTACTATGATGCGACTGAATTTTATATGACAAAATGGGTATTTTTACACTGATCATCCCAATGGGGATCTTAATCCAAACTTTGACTTTTGGGTCTCAGCCCTAATCTGCCTCTGTGTCCATTTTATTACTTGTAAAATGACTATTTCTGCTATTTAATTTGTAATTATTACATTTACAGGCAGCCATTGTTACTGGAAAAGAAAAACAAAAGTTACAGATATACTGAGGAGTTGACCTCGAATATCCAGTCAGCTCAAAATGGAGCAAATTGCAGTGAAGGAAGTCAGGGTGCTGGAAACAGCTGAAGACATCCAGGAAAGACGAGATCAAGTTCTCAAGCGCTATGGAAACTTTAAAGCTGAAGCAAGAGCCAAGCGTAATATGCTTGAGGACTCTCGTCGCTTCCAGTATTTTAAACGTGATGCTGATGAATTGGAATCCTGGATCAATGAAAAAATGCAAGCAGCTTCTGATGAGAACTACAAAGACCCCACCAATCTTCAGGTTAGTTTGCTGATGCATAGTGTCATATATTTGGTGTTGGTTTAATTTTAATTCTGTTTGTTCATACATTTTTTATGGTCCTCTAACTTCATGAAGCAATGTCCATTTATCGTCTCGATTTCATTTTCCTTTAGGCAAAAATTCAGAAACATCAAGCCTTTGAAGCTGAAGTGGCTGCCCACAGCAATGCCGTTGTGACCTTAGATAACACAGGCAAAGAAATGATCAGTGAGAATCATTTTGCTTCTGATGTGATTCGCAGACGTTTGGGTATGTAAAATCTTATTTCTGAATTTTTACAATTTTAAACTTGGCACTGTTCATAGATAGTTTTGTTTTTAGGGTATATTTTTCATTTATCTCTGTTTTTGCAGAGGAATTACATCGCCTGTGGGAGCTGCTCCTATCCAAATTGGCAGAAAAGGGAATGAAGCTGCAACAGGCATTGGTTTTAGTGCAGTTCCTTAGAAAATGTGATGAGGTCATGTTTTGGATTAATGACAAGGTACATGAAAGCTCATCTTGTTGTAATTTTAAATTACTGTGGTACTTTTGAGTAATCCTTGTAATACTAGTTTTAAAATTCCATTATTTTAATCTTTACTCTTCATCCAACTTCATTAACTAATGCCTATCATTCTATCCATTTTCCAGGAAACCTTTGTCACATCTGATGAATTTGGCCATGATTTGGAGCATGTTGAGGTCTTGCAACGCAAATTTGATGAATTCCAAAAGGATATGGCTTCCCAGGAATATCGTGTGACTGAAGTTGGTGATTTGGCTGATTCACTTGTTCGGGAAGGGCATCCAGAGCGGGAAACAATTATTCGTAGAAAAGAGGTGAGAATGAGTTTTAATGGTAGATTAATGTATCAATACTTCATGAATCTTAGATAATTTCTCCTTTATTTAAGACAGAAATAGCTTAGTTCATATAAACTCCATTTCAGTAGAATTTTTGTTGCCTTGTCATTTTTACAGTTAATTTCTTGAAAACGTGAATTGAAAATTGAAAATCTCATCAAACTATGAACTGAGATAATGTAAAGAAATAGTAAGCAAATGGGTGAATACAGCTTCCAAAAATGTGGAAATTGTTAATCTGTTGGCAAACTGCAATCAGGTGTATGGTCTCTTCTGTTGAGTAGGGAAAAGGGTCTAAATATCTTATTGGAAGGTGGAAAGTTCTTACAACTCATGTATGATGTATCAACTAAACTATTAAGATACTCATGAAACTGTTTCATTAGTGTTAATTATGAAGACTTTTTATAAGGCATTGAAAGGGGGCAGCAGATCATGAATAGCTCTTGGTCTGGCTGGATTGGTTTCAAATGTTGGATTTTTGTGGTAATATGTTCATTTTGAAATGTCCTGATTTGAGTTTCTTTTTTTATCAGGAATTGAATGCAGCTTGGCAGCAGTTGAAGCAGTTGGCAGTGATGAGGCAGGAGCGACTGTTTGGGGCTCATGAAATCCAGCGATTCAACCGTGATGCTGATGAGACTGTTGCTTGGATATCTGAGAAAGATGTTGCGGTTCTGTCTGATGATTATGGAAGAGATCTAGCCAGCGTACAGACTCTTCAGGTAGGTAGCAAGATGTGTACCTGACCTATTATTTTTGTGAAATGAAGAAAAATTTCCTCATGCCATATCTTTTCTCAAACCTCCAGCGCAAGCATGAAGGTGTGGAGAGAGACTTGGCTGCTTTGCATGACAAAGTAGAAGCTCTTCAGAGAGAAGCACAGCGTTTATGTGGAACTCATGCCAGCCATGCTCCACAAATTGAAAACAAGCAGAGAGAAATTATTGCATATTGGAATAGTCTCACTGCCAAGGCGAAGGTAATGTTATTGTTTTATTCTGAAACTTATTGCTAGTCTAAAATCCTGTTTAATTAATGTATGTTTTCTCTGTAGGAGCGTCGCCAGAAACTGAATGAGTCATACTACTTGCATAGATTCCTTGCTGACTTCAGAGACCTCGTGTCCTGGATCAATGACACCAAAGCTATCATTTCAGCTGATGAACTTGCAAAGGATGTTGCTGGGGCTGAAGCCTTGCTGGAAAGACACCAAGAGCACAAGGTGTGTTATTCAACCTATCCATTAAAACAAATGTCAGTATTGGTTGATAGTAATTTAGCTGGTGAGAAGGATGTATATGTTGTATGAGTCAGAGATTGATTTGTTTGCAAACATTTTTTTACAATACTTAAGAGCAATGAAATGGTGGTATTAAATTAAAAGTTACCCAGCTTTGTGCTTTCGAACCGCTGTATAGCAAGAGTACAGTGTGCATCTCAAATTGTCGTTTTTATAAAGTATTTAACTGAGTTTTGTAGAATGTGATCTTTTCCCCATTAGTTAGGATTCTATGATTATTTGAAGGTAAGAGTTACTAAAGAAATTACTAGGAGAAGAAAATATGAAGCAACAACCAGATTGATTTAAGTTGTTAAAATATTATTTTCTTATTAGTTATGAGGCAAAAACCTCTAAAATTGTGGTTGGGTTAATATTACACTATTTCTCAAGTTAAAAATTGGTCATCTTTTAATTGTTGTTAAAGAAACTAATTTCACTTTCTATTAGTAATAACATGTTCATATCTTAATTCATCAGGGTGAAATTGATGCTCGAGAGGATAGCTTCAGCAGTACTTTGGCTGCAGGAAGAGCTCTGCTTGATCAGGGGCATTATGCATCTCAGGATGTTCAGGAAAAACTTGCTGTGCTTGCATCTGAAAAGACTGCTCTTCTTTCTCTGTGGGAGGAGCGCCGAATTCTCTATGAGCAGTGCATGGATCTACAGCTCTTCTATCGTGATACTGAACAAGCTGACACATGGATGGCTAAGCAAGAGGTACCTTTATAAGAATTAGAAATCATAAGAATCTTTCATTTTTCACAAGAACTAAAAGAATATGGAAAGTTATAACTTCCAATTTTGCAGAAATTTGATTTATTTTTCCAATAGGCATTCCTTTCAAATGAAGACCTTGGGGACTCCCTTGATTCAGTCGAAGCATTGATCAAGAAACATGAAGATTTTGAAAAGTCTCTAGCTGCTCAAGAGGAAAAGATTAAAGCACTTGACGAATTTGCAACGAAATTGATCGAAGGACAGCATTATGCTGCTGATGATGTTGCTCAGAGGAGAGCAATGGTATGCTTGAATTCACTTTCTTTAAGTTAAGGATACTTATCTGTGTGGCTGTACATACTTCCAAACCATTGAAAATTTCTATTGTGTTCTCTTGCAAAGCTTTTGGAAAGGCGTTCAGCTCTGCTTGAGAAATCGACTCAAAGGAGGACAATTCTTGAAGATTCCTACCGCCTGCAACAGTTTGAGAGAGATTGTGATGAGACCAAGGGATGGATAAACGAAAAGTTGAAGTTTGCAACAGATGATAGCTATTTGGTTAGAAATCTTTTTTTACCTTGTTATTATCTGTTTTTTTGGTATTTTTCAGTCTTTCATGATCTAAACATTTAGTTAAAAATAATTTACTTAGTACTATAACAGTAATGAAAGTTTTAGAAATTAATGAAATTGTTAGTTAGTTAAGTGTGTGGATCTTTGCTCTTTGTGATGTGTAAAATGTTATTTTATAATTGTTTTGTCAGTAAGTTTTATTAATAATCACTTCATAAATTTTAGGATCCGACTAACTTGAATGGAAAAGTTCAGAAGCACCAAAACTTTGAAAGGGAGTTAAGTGCAAACAAATCAAGAACGGAAGAAATTGCATCTACTGGGAGGGAACTGATTGAATCGGAGCACTATGCTTCTGGTTAGTTCACATAACTTCATTCAAATTTTTCTTTATAATTTCATATTAATATATGGCTGACAAACTTTTTTTGTTGTCTTTCTGTACAAAAGTTTTCTCTCTCTCATTTTACACTCTTTAAAGCAATTATTAAAACTCATGTAATAGGTTGTAAAATGTTCTACAGTATTGTATACATTTTTAGTTAATCTTTGTGTCACTTTAATGTTGTATTCATCTGTGAAATTAGCCATTTAAGAATAAGTGTACTGATAAAACTATCAATACATGAATTATGCCTTGAATGAACAGTGCCATGATTTGGGCATTGTGAAGTAAATCCAGTGATATAACCTCAATTACCTCAAAAAAAAGGTGAAGTTCTGGCTATTTTAGAGAATATTTTTACAATCTAAATACAACAAAACTAAATAGTACAGAATTCTCAGATTTTTTGTCACTGAATCAGGTTCTTTTTTAATTGAAATAAACTTGAATGGTACTTTAAGTAACATATTATCTCAAAAAATGTTCATAGGGTTTAATGGTGGGGATAATGGTTCAAAAGACATTCAGATTGTACCATAATTGTATTTTAATTCAAGAGAACTTTTTTTAATTTTGTAATTGTTATTGAGCAATACTTAATTCCCCTTCAGAGCGCATTGAACAACGAATGGAGGAAATCATGTCTTTATGGCAAACTTTAACTCGTGCCACTCAGAAGAAAAGTGCTAAGCTACAAGAAGCATCTCAGCAACAACAGTTTAACCGCACTGTAGAGGATGTTGAGTTATGGCTGTCTGAAATTGAAGGACAGTTGATGAGTGAGGATTATGGCAAGGTGAGCAACTATAAAGCACCAGAATCTAACTACTAAGTGCTGAACTCTGTACTAATAAGGATATGAACATTGTTAATGAGTTGTTTTCCTTGAAACTATTTAGGATTTGACCAGTGTGCAGAATCTTCAGAAGAAGCATGCTTTACTTGAGGCAGATGTTGCTTCTCATCATGATCGAATGGAGGCCATTTCAGAGGCTGCAGCACATTTTGTTGAGATGGGTCATTTTGATGCTGACAACATTCATACCAAACAGGTACATTGTAGAAAAAATTAGGCAATATTTTTCAAATTACTGTAAAATATAAATATTGCTTTTTCCTCGATCTTATAGAAGGAAAATCTTACCTCCTTATACAAGTAATTTTGCTTTCACAGAGGCTTCTTAAATGTTGTCATGATTCAGTTTCATTCATCTTTCCTCATATTACATCCTAGTTTTGATCTTGGAGAACTTTTCTTTGTTACTAAAATATTAAATTCTTGTTTAGTTTAGTTTCATCATTGAGAATACATAAGAGTTAAAAGGTTAAAACTTATTGGTTAATATGGTATGGATAATATCTGCGTAGGAGCTACTAGTTTTTGCCAGTGATATTTTCTCCTGATTGAGATAATTTTGAAATCTTTAGGAAAAGATCATGCTCAGATATATGGAAAATCAGTCACACAGTTGATAGATGGTGTCAAAATTTTTAGTGCTCAACAAATTCTTTTATCCCAAAAATGTATTCAAAAACTTTCTCAATTCAAAATATTATTTTTGTGTTGAAGAGAAGGCTTTTTTTGTGCCATCTATTTAGTAAACCATATGTCTGTATGCTGTATATCTTAATATATTTAAATTTCTCTACTTAGAATTTTTTCCTATTGAAATAGCTCGTTAATTATTAAAGGTGCAGACAGATTAGTTATTTTGAGCTTCTATTGTGTTGTTATCAAGTCATGACAAAATTGTATTCAATTGCCTTATTTAGTCTGCATTGGCTGAGCGCTATGCTGGACTGCAAGGACCAATGGCTATCCGTAAACAACGGCTTCTGGATTCATTGCAAGTGCAACAGCTATTCAGAGACATTGAGGATGAAGAGGCCTGGATTAGGGAAAAGGAACCGGTGGCTGCTTCTACTAACAGAGGTAAGATTTATTTATCGTCAATTTTTTATTAATTGATCTTTCTTAATCCATTTACTTTGACTTGAAAATGATAGTCATACTTATGTAGTCAACCATTTTAATGAAAATTTACCTATATTATTGTTTCATGAGTCCTACACTATAACCAAATTGATTATAGAGTTAGAAAATTGGGGCCTATATTTTCTGAAAAAAGATTCACTTTTCAAACTAGCTAATGTAATTTCTGAAAAAACCTGAAAAAGTGAAAAACACAATTTTTTATACATAAGGATGCATTTTTTATTTGATCAAAATCTGTCTCTATTTATAACTAATAAGTTATTAAAGGAAGATTGCTGTAATCACTTTCATGATTAATAGGAAGGGACTTGATTGGTGTGCAGAATTTGATTAAGAAGCACCAAGCAGTGATGGCTGAGATCGCCAATCATGAAGGAAGAGTTACTGGAGTTGTACAGGTTGCCCATCAAATGATAGATCAGGGTCACTTTGCATCTGCAGAAATTAAACAGCGAGTAGACACCCTTTCAGAAGACCATTGGAAGAGCTTGAAGCAGAAGGCAACACAGGTACCTTTGTGGAGTATTTTAATTGATCAAATAAGTTGAACTGATTTAGCCATTTCTTAATTAATTAAATCATTAAAAATAATGTCACAAATTGATAATTGTCTTCTCTTTTTTCTCAATAATGCAATTTATCAGTCTGTATGAAGTGCTTTCAATATTTTACCAATGTATGTTTTGATAACTGACTTCTGTTAGGTTTAAAGATTAGATTCTCTTTGTAATACTTTTATCTTAAACATAGTATTTGCTTAAAAATATCCTTATTTTGTCTTTGAGATCATTATGAAAAGCTTTAATCATTAACTGAGTTCTGTTAACCTGATAGCTTTAGTTTTTTTTTATAGTTTGCAATTGTGTTAAAATGATTAATTTATTTGCAGAGGAAGCGTGATTTGGAAGATTCTTTGCAAGCTCATCAATATTTTGCTGATGCCAATGAGGCAGAATCTTGGATGCGTGAGAAAGAACCAATTGCAGGAGGATCTGACTATGGCAAAGATGAAGACTCCTCTGAAGCTCTTCTCAAAAAGCATGAGGCACTTGTCTCTGATCTCGAGGCTTTTGGCAACACTGTACGAGCTCTGCGCCGTGATGCATTAGCTTGCAGGGTAAGCACCACGCCTAAAGGAAAGATTCTTCAGTGTTTGATGCACAGAAAGTTGATGTCTTACTTGTAAATAATTTATGATTTATTTGTAGGAGGCCCCAGCTGTTGATCTTTGGGGGAAGGAATGCGTAGTTGCCCTGTATGATTACTCCGAAAAATCACCAAGGGAAGTGTCAATGAAGAAGGGTGATGTTTTGACTCTTCTAAACTCCAACAATAAGGTAAATACCTAGTTAAGAATTCAATAGCAAAGACTAATAATTTGAATGTTTAAAATTTAAATCTTTGACTCAGAAATTTTATCTGTTTCAACAAGTGCTTTTATGAAATTTTCCCCATATTTTAGTCTGTACTCTCAATTCTGTATCATTTTTACTGGCATAATTTACAAATTTACTTCTGTTAAATATGTTATGCAATAAACTGTGTTGAATTTATATTATATTGAAACAAATTTACCATACCTGAATTGACAAATTTATCTCATACCTGAAATGTATCAGGGATCAGTAAACCTCTGTATTATACTTCTAGATTTTTATCAAGTATTACACAACTCTTCTTTTACCTATTTCTCACTCAATCTTTTGTTAAATTGCCTGGCTTAATGTCTGGTCCTTGGCTAGTATTATGTACGTATTTCTCATTCCATCTCTTTAGGACTGGTGGAAGGTGGAAGTGAATGATAGGCAAGGATTTGTACCTGCAGCCTATGTTAAGAAAGTGGATGGTGGAGCTGCTGCAATGTCATCATCTCGGCAGAACCTTAGCAAGACTGATGGAGGCTCAGGTGCAGGAGCTAGTCCTACTACTCCAGCCCAAGGTAGCTCAATACATAGATAGATTTTAATTTATCCAATGATATGTTATATGTAGTGCTAGTCAGTTTGACTTAATGTGCAAATAAGTACGTTGGTTGTATCATAACAAATGACTTAAAGCTGTTAAGAAAGCCCACAGAGTGCAGATCAGTTCTGAAGTAAAATTCCAAACTATAAAAGAAACAGTACTGGTCTTCTTAGCTGCAAATCTTAGTAGTTTCAATGAGTAATGTCTAATAAATCAGTTATAAAAATCACCTTCCATCCCTATTTCTGCCTCAATGTGTAATTTCACATATATCTAGACATATTTCCTTATAATCCTTCTCATTCTTTAATTTTAAATCTATCCTCAGGATCTCATTATCACATTCAACCAGCTTTTTCTTGATCTTTCACCTGCTTAAACACTCCTGTCATGTTGCCAATGTCATCTTTTAGTCCACATTATTTTAATACCAAATCATTAGTGACACTTTCTTCTGTTGCCCCATTTTCATCATCTGTATCCTAACAACTATCTTCATCATACGTTTCTCTTGATACATCCGGTATTCACTACAATACAAGTAGGTGTGCACAAGCGCACCTTCAGGTGCAGCGTTTTAAATATGCATGTTTTGTATTTTAATAGAACTTGTTAATTTTTCCCCTAAGGAGCAGCTGGTTCGATTATGTCTCGACAGCAACAAATTGAAACCCAGTATGATCATCTTCTGGAGATTGCCAGGGAGCGCAAGAAGAGGCTTGATGAAACCGTCAAGGCCTATGTTCTAGTGCGTGAGGCTGCTGAGCTGGCTACTTGGATTCGTGACAAAGAACAGTATGCCCAGGTTAGTTTATTTTTTACTAAAAGTTATGAAAGAGATACAGAATCATTCAATCTTATCACCAACAGTTGAATTGTGAATAAAATAGCAGCAAATTTATTGGCAAAATTTATGCATTATTCAAAAAGAAAAAGGAAATAGATCTCTTTATAAATATTAATTAGGGGCCATCCTTAAATGATGACACAGCATTTTTGGAATGTCTGAACAGTGTTCATGTTCATGCTTTGTCAGTGTCCCAAGAAGTTTAGTATCCTCTGTGATTAAGTGTCACTAATCCTCCCAGAATTGTGACATCATTTAAAGATGACCCTTTATTGTTTCCTTGGTCCTGAAAGTGATAGTTGAAGTTACAAATGTAGATATCTATCATGGTACCAGATAGGGAACCGAAGGCACCCAAGATTTTTTTAATTGGAAATAAAATTCATAGTGTTACTGCAGGCAGTTTGCTAACTTATTTTCAGTATCTGCTTTGTGTCTTATTTTTATGCATTGACTCTCCCTTCAACTAATGAATAGAAATAAACTGCGTTTATTATGGAAATGAAGAGTTCAGTGACATGTAGATTATTCTCTAATTTATTTCATCATTATTTTAAAAGGTTCAGGTGCAAGATGTCGGTGAAGGTGTGGGAGGAGAAGACTTGGAGCAAGTGGAAGTCCTGCAAAAACGCTTTGATGACTTCCAGGCCGATCTCCATGCTAATGAAGTGCGTCTCTCTCAGATGAATGAGATAGCTGTGCAGCTCACTAGCCTTGGTCAAACAGAAGCAGCTCTTAAGATCCAAACTCAGATACAGGTTAGTATTTATTTGTACAACTAAAAACTTTCTGTGCTACCCATTAACCTAGTGCATCCCTGAGATCACTTTGATGAAAATATTCCTGGCTTGATACCTGTTGATATATATTTTTTTTTCAATTTCGACATATAGAAATAGATTGGGATCTACCTAATGTTGAAGATCTATTTAGGTCTTGAAATTTCAAAAGGTAGGCATGGATGTTGGCAAAATGCAGTTGTGCAAAAATATGATGTATGCTACATCATGGACAGAATTATTTTAATCCAGGATATAACCAAGTTAAATGCCTGTTTTAGTATTTCATGTTCAAGAGCATTAAGAAATTAGTCTATGTCTATGTGTATACCCTGCTAGCCACCTTTCGGCGTGTGGCAGGGGGTGCATGCACCATACAGCATCTCTCAACATGGTGAAAAGTATTACCAACATTCATGATTAATGATGACATAACTCATTGTAAAGAAACCCTTGATCATCTAATTGATGTTGAAAATAATTCACCCGTATTAAATTCCTGAATATTTTGGGGTATACAAAATGCTTTTTAGGGACACTTGGTGGACAATTATCATCTAGGAAAAATCATGAAAAACTGGGTCTGTGCACTTAAGACTGGTGGACTTGTATGAGTTGTATTTGCTTTGGGATACTTTTCATAGTTAAATTTCCTAAACTTGAGAAAATTTTGCATGTAATTGATATATTTTTATTTAAACTTTTAGGACTTGAATGAGAAATGGACATCACTGCAGCAAGTCACCAAAGAGCGTGCTGCTCAGCTTGGATCTGCTCATGAAGTCAGGCGTTTCCATCGTGATGTTGAGGAAACTAGAGATTGGATTTCTGAGAAAGATGCAACTCTTGCTGAAGATGACCTTGGCAAGGACTTGCGCTCTGTCCAAGCCCTGCAGAGAAAGCATGAAGGATTGGAAAGAGATTTGGCTGCCCTTGGGGACAAGGTTGGTAGATTCAAAGATTTTTGTCCTTCTACCACTAGTTGAAAGTTTTTCTTCTGAAAGGAAATGAGTTTTCAGTTTACTTTCACTTTCAATAATTGATTATAATATTTTCAAGATCCGTCAACTGGATGAAACTGCCACAAGGCTGATGCAAACTCATCCTGAAACAGCTGACCAAACTTATGGGAAGCAGCGTGAGATTGACGAGGAATGGCGCAGGCTCACTGCCCGTGCTGATGCACGAAAGGAACGTCTTCTTGACTCCTATGACCTTCAGCGTTTCCTTGCTGATTACCGTGATCTGATGTCATGGATTAATTCCATGCTTGGATTGGTTGCTGCAGAAGAGCTGGCTTCTGATGTAACTGGAGCAGAAGCACTTCTTGAGAGACACCAGGTAATAAAATGAGGAAATCTGTTTTCTGTTTAGTTATGAAACTGAATTGCAATATTTGTGCTTAATTATGCCCTCCTTTTTGGTGTTTTTGCCTTGTTGCTTTAGATAATCTTCACTTTTATTTATTTTAAATATAGGAGCACCGAATGGAGATTGATGCCCGTGCTGGAACATTCCAAGCTTTTGAACAATTTGGAAAGCAGTTGTTGGAAGCAGAGCATTATGCATCTGTAGAAGTTCAGGAGAAGCTGGAGAGCATGGCTGAAGCTCGTCAAGAGCTTGAAAAGTATGGCTTAACTCTTTGTCATTCATCAATTTTTGAAACTTAAGAGTAATTTAGAGTATCTGAATATAACTTAATTAGTTTACAACTTGTTAGTTTCAGATTCTGGTCTTGTGTTGCTTTGAAAGTGATCCGTAACTTTGATAGTTTTGACGTTTTAGCATCATTAAGTTTATCTTTTTCCTCGTTGATTTCAGAATATTTATCTAAACACATTGTATTTGCAATCTTTCAGGGCTTGGGCAGATCGTAGAGTTCAGTTGGATCAATGCCTTGAATTGCAGCTGTTCTATCGTGATTGTGAACAAGCAGAAAACTGGATGTCTTCACGAGAGGCATTCTTATCTGCTGAAGAGGTTGATTCCAAGGGTGACAACGTTGAGGCCTTGATCAAGAAGCATGAAGATTTTGACAAAGCAATTGGGTCTCAAGTAAGCAATTACCAGTTTGGTTGAATGATAGATGTACCATTATTTGGTTCTATTGTTCACAAAATATTGCCTTTGTAGGAAGAAAAGATGGCTGCTCTTCAAACTTTGGCAGATCAGCTGCTGTCATCTGGACACTATGCATCAGATGCCATTGATGACAAACGTCGTCAAGTACTGCAGAGGTGGCGTCATCTCAAAGAAGCTCTTATTGAGAAGAGATCAAAACTTGGGGAATCTCGCACTCTTCAGCAGTTCAGTAGGGAAGCTGATGAGGCTGAACACTGGATTGGAGAGAAATTACAATTGGCAACAGAAGAGTCATACAGGGACCCTGCTAATATCCAGTCAAAGCACCAGAAGCACCAGGCATTTGAGGCTGAACTCGCTGCCAATGCTGACAGAATTCAGGCTGTCCTTGCTACAGGTCAAACTCTAATTGAGCAACGCCAGTGTGCTGGATCTGAGGAAGCAGTTCAGGTACAAATTCCCATTTATGCAGTAGATCAAATGCTCCAAGTTGGTTGTAATAATGTGTTGTATGTTTTGAAGTTAAGTCCTTCCTCCTTCCTTGAAACGTTTTATGTTTTGGTAGCTGTTGGGTGACAGGCATCTAAACAAATTAATAGCAAATGAAAAATCTTTTTGTAATATTCAAATGAAAAATCTTTTTTTTTACTTGATCCTAAACTCGACCAACCCAATTATTTAAGCATCTGAGTTATGCTGCTGCATTTTTATCAACCCTACACAAGCTCATCTCTCATTTGCATCCTTTAATGATCAAACTCTCTCAGTGACAAGATGTTTTCGCAGTTATTTAATTTGAAATGTGCAATTTTTAGGCCAGGTTGGCATCTATTGCTGAACAGTGGGAGTACCTCACCCAAAAGACTACTGAGAAGTCTTTACGGCTTAAGGAAGCCAACAAGCAAAGAACATTTGTAGCTGCTGCCAAGGATTTGGACTTCTGGCTTGGTGAAGTTGAGTCTCTTTTGACCAGTGAGGACTCAGGAAAGGATTTGGCATCTGTTCAAAACCTCATCAAGAAACACCAATTGGTGGAAGCTGATGTGCTTGCCCATGGCGATCGTATTGGAGGTGAGCTTATTTAGTTAAAAACATAGTGTATATATGTTGCTTATGGCTGTCATTCTAAATTATTCTTCTTCATTTATTCGATATATTGTATAATTTAGCTTCGGAAAGATCTTGCTAAGTCACATGTCACTTTTGTCATTTTTTTGCTCTATCTCTCACTTTAACTTGATTTATCATAGTGTTTTATTGATTTTATTGTCATGTTATTGAATTCTTTCATAATTTAATGCAAATGCTCCATGTTTAATTTTCTTTTCTATCAACTTAGATATGAATGCACAAGCTGACTCTCTGATTGAGAGTGGACAGTTTGATGCAGCTAGCATCCAGGAGAAACGCAATTCAATCAATGAACGTTATGAGCGCATCAAGAATCTTGCTGCTCATAGACAGGCTCGCCTCAATGAAGCTAACACCTTGCACCAGTTCTTCAGGGACATTGCTGATGAAGAATCATGGATCAAGTAAGCATTACCCGAGTGTTTTTTGTGGTATAACTACTTCATGTCTGACATTGTGATGTACTCTAGAAACATAATGTTTTATGTTAGCACATATTTAGGATTAAATTGAAAAGTTAAGTAGCTACACTCCCACTCATCAAATTGTCTTTCATTGAAATTTAATGTTAAGTCTGGTATGAAGGCTTTCACTACACGATGATTCCATTATGTGATGACTTTCGGGAATATGCAGTGGTTGTCAATATACAAATGACATTTGTACTGACAATTGCATACTCCCGAAAGCTATCACATCAATAAATTTGACGTATTTTAATCTGTTTTCTCAATGTGGATTCTAGCTGGGGGCACAAACTGAAAAAATGTCTAAAATGTAATTAAAAATACAATGATTAAATTAAATTTTAATTAACTTAAATTTTCTTCTATAATTATACTAGACTTGATGTTACATTGATAATAATAAATATATTGGTCAAAATATGTTACACCACAATGTTATAGGCATGTCAATAGAAATATATAAATATATACAGAAACAAAGTATGCAGGTACACTTTAAGTCGGCATGTAAGAATGAAGTTTATTGCAGCAGTCCTACAATTTCATACTAATACTTTGTGGAAGATCCCTAGTGCAAGTGTGCAAATACAATAGAACCTTAATTAATGAAAAACTATAAGTGAGACTAATGGCCAGTTTCCATCATTTTCATACATGAAAACCTTGATAAAAGAGAAAGTAAACCTCTTTAAATTACATTGCCTCGCCTTATTTCTCCATAAGCAAGAATGTCTTATAGATAATTTTCTGCTTTTGACATGTCACATACAGGTGTTTTGATTGGCTCTAAGGAATCAAGTTTACACTAGTATGCAAAGATAAATTTAGTTTTTAAATGTTGATCACTGAAAAAGGTGTGTTATGTCCTCATGATGGTTTCAGTCACATAGACCAAGTAACACTAATTTTGTTCTTTCATGATAAATTTGGAAGCCGATATTAACCTAAAAATATAATACAGTGAAATGCATTGATAGGTCTTATTCATACTATGAATTTAATTTCCTTCATTAAGTAAACACAATGCTATTTTGATTTTTGTGTTTCTGTTTGAGGAAACCTTTTTAAGTGTAGGTTGAACAAACAGCACAACTTGTGAGTGCAAGATATCACTGAATCTGTAAAAGTAGGTAAATCTCATATCAACATCACTAAATTTGCAACTGTTTTTGCTGGACAACATAATCATCCTTGTGAATTAGATAATGTAATAGTGGTTATGGGTGCCCGTTATAGAGTTTAATCCATCTTACAGGGAAAAGAAACTGCTTGTTGGTTCAGATGATTATGGACGTGACTTGACTGGAGTCCAGAACCTGAAGAAGAAACACAAGCGTTTGGAGGTAGAGCTGGCATGCCATGAGCCTGCCATTCAAGCTGTTCAGGAGGCTGGAGAAAAACTGATGGATGTATCAAACCTTGGTGTCCCTGAGATTGAGCAGGTTGGTTGTGTGCTTATAATTTCAAATTTTTATCATCTGCTTGTACTTTTATTTTGAAACTATAAGAGAATGTGGAATAATCAAACAATTTAAAAATTTTGCAGAGGCTTAGATTGCTCAATGGAGCTTGGGCAGAACTGAAACAGTTAGCAGCTGACCGTGGCCAGAAGTTAGCTGAGTCCCTTACCTTCCAGCAATTCCTTGCTAAGGTTGAGGAAGAAGAAGCCTGGATCAGGTAATTTTTGTTGTAAAGTATGATACTTACAATTTTTCCCCATTCAAAATATCCTGTTACTAGGGCAGCTATATCTTCTTGACGTGCCTCAAATTTTCTTTCTTTAGGTACTCTCAGTTTTTTAGAGCATTATAATTTATTTTTCCTAAGAAGTAAATGTAGGTGATGAATTTATTTGCCTGATACTTTCCTTGTGAAGGTCTTCTTTGAAGCATTCTTCAGTAATAGAATTGGTTGACACAGCTGCCTTCTGCAGTGCTGAATTGTAGAAAATTTCAGATAATTTTATCTGAATCGAAACATTTTATATCGAAATTTTTTCATTGTAGAATCAAAAACACATCTATATCAAGAATGAGAATGTTTATGAAAGTCTTCTTTCATTGGTACATATATCAAGTTTTAATGGCAATTTTCTAATGTGATTGTGCTATGATAATAGAGGCTTCAAGGGATAAAAACTCAACTCAACTTTCATTTCTCAATCATATTGAAGTGATTGATCTGAAGTAAAACTAAAAACTTAGGTGCATGGGTAGTAAGGTGTTATCCATGGCATTGTTACATTGCTTACAAGCAATTATTGAAAAAGCTTATTGCTTGAAAGCTTATCTTTTTGTAGGGAAAAGGTTGTAATGATTGAATGTTTACAGTGAGAAGCAACAGCTGCTTTCTGTGGAAGACTATGGAGACACGATGGCAGCTGTCCAGGGGCTGATTAAGAAACATGATGCCTTTGAGACAGACTTTGCTGCTCATGGTGAACGTTGCCAGGAGATATTTGCTGCTGGGCAGGCTTTGGTTAATGCATCTAATCACCATGCTGCAGCCATCTCTACACGCTGTCAGCAGTTGCAGGTGATTATTTATTCAGACATTTAAAATTGGTCAAAAGGAATGAGTTTTTTTCCCTATTTGAAGGGAATCAAGATCTCAAAGGAAATACTGTGAATACCTTTTTGTGTCAGTTAGTTATATTAATATTTCTAACTTTGAGATCTCTTCTTTGGAGAAATTCAGAGAATTTGTTCCAAAACCATCTGTATTGGTTAATGTGCAAATTTCCATCATGCCCCTGATTGTAATATACTCACAAAGAGTACTTAATTATCTACCTCTCTCTTTTACTTGTGAGCAAGAATGAGCAGCTTATTTATGCTTTGGCCTCCTTTGATTTTCTGGTGCATATGTACAAATACACATCAAGCAATGCATTTATTGGCTGTAAAACTAGGTTTACAGTGTAAAATGAAAGTAATAATATCTTTTCCTGGAGATAAATTAATTGGTTAGGTGTTTTTCCTTAACTGAGGTGATACGGTTAGCCTTAATTTTTATTCATCTAGAATGTTGTATTTTTGAAAAAAATTCTCACGATTCTCAGAAAGGGTTGTATTAAACGTGGAATGTTTGAAAGAACTTGGCTAAAAATTTGACCTTCCAAAAGGTCTTATCTTTCTGTGATCCTTTGGTCAGTTCAGCATTTAATAATTCTCACCTCTAATTGTCAGACAAAGCTGGACCATCTTGGTGCATTGGCCGCAAGACGCAAGGCCCGCCTCATGGACAACTCTGCCTATTTGCAATTTATGTGGAAGGCTGATGTTGTAGAGTCTTGGATTGGAGACAAGGAAGCTCATGTCAGATCTGAGGAGTTTGGTCGTGATCTGTCTACTGTTCAAACCTTGCTCACCAAGCAGGAAACTTTTGATGCTGGTAAGAATTGCTGTGGATGATAAATATCCCATAATTTGAGTTTCTCATCGGCCAATACAAGTTCAAATTGTTAGATGATGCCTACTCATTTATTTTCGAGGTCTACATGGACTCGAGCCAGTTAACAACTTTTGGGGTGGGGTTTACTTGTTAACAGATTGAGTCTGGCTTGTACCAAATATTTTGGCCTCTAATCTACTGCATAAATCATGAAAGCAGCCTCTTGTTAATTATAACAAATGTGCTATGGTGATGATCATGGTAAATTTGGAATTGAAAATTTTGTTCATAAAAAAGTCAATTCACTCTTAATCCATATTTTACCTATTTATAAATATCAATGATTTTTATCTATTTCCTCTCTACCTCTTTTTCTGATGTCTGTAAAGATCATTTTCTTTTTATTATCATTGATCTCTACTTAAGTCTGATTGATATAAATATGTGAAAAGTTGTATTATAAGTATCCTGTAATTATAGAAGTAGTCTCTGTCATTGGATACCCATTATTTAAACAATTTATTCGTCAAATTTTCTTCTTTAGGTCTCCATGCATTTGAGCATGAGGGTATACAAAATATCACTGCCCTTAAGGATAGGCTTATTGCTGCAGAACATGATCAAACTCCCGCTATTGAAAGACGGCATGCTGATGTGATTGCAAGGTTTGTATTTTAACACGATAGTGAGAGAGTAAACCTCCATGGCTGTGTGAGAATTTGCCAATGATTGCTCCCCTTTTTTTCACAGATGGCAGAAACTCTTGAATGACTCTGATGCTCGTAAGCAGAGGCTGCTGCGTATGCAGGAGCAGTTCCGTCAGATTGAAGAACTTTATCTCACCTTTGCTAAGAAAGCTTCAGCCTTCAACTCCTGGTTTGAAAATGCTGAAGAAGATCTTACTGACCCTGTTCGTTGTAATTCAATTGAGGAAATCCGTGCTCTTCGCGAGGCTCATGCTCAATTCCAGGTATACAATCATATCATCTTTCCCTTAAAGAAATTGTGTTTTTATACATTTTTTCAATTGCTTAAATTTTTTATATTTATTGAAATACTTGTGGGTATAACTTGCTTTACATATAAATTTGTTCCTAACAATAGTTTGCAAAGCAGAATATTGTGAAGTTTATTTAAAAAAAAGAAAATGCCCAAAGATCCTCTAGGGATAATAAAAAATTAAATTCACCACAAGCATAAATGGATGTAATTGGAGTCTTCCTGTTTCCATTGTAGAAATAATCAAATTTAGGCAAAAGCTAACTAAAACATTGAGGTGTAATCACCCCAAAACACGAAGTTTTGTATTCATCTAGTCTGTGAATGTCCTCTTCACTTAGTGTTATTATGACCTAACCCATTCTAAGTGTGTACTTGGATTTTTAGGTCAATCTGACAAGGCTGCAAACAATTGAATGAAAAATGTCGAATAATTCAGTCTTTCACTGTATTCATCAGAGTGCATTTAATTTTATTAATGAGCACTTTTCAATAAAGAAAAGTTGAGATTCTTCAAAAGATGATTAAATTGTTTAAGTTATGTATACCTGTATTCTTTCTAGAACTTAATAATTGTTACTTTCTGCTTTTCAGGCATCTCTATCATCTGCTCAAGCAGATTTTGAAGCACTTGCAGCTCTGGAACAGCGTATCAAGAGTTTCAATGTGGGATCAAACCCATATACATGGTTTACAATGGAGGCTTTGGAGGACACTTGGAGCAACTTGCAGAAGATCATTAAGGTAAGGGAGGATGTTTGGCAATGCCTTAATGTTGAGGCATACATCTTTTAATTTATATGTAATGATAGCAAACTGTTTTACAAAATTTCATGTGTATTATTCATAAATGTTAATATTAGAGGTGTGTGAATATTTGAAATTTTGAATCGCCTCTAAATGTTTTTGTTTGACAAAATTTCAAACTGAACTGACATTTGCAAAACTTCAAATTGAATAAAACTTAAAGTGGCTGAAAATTTCATTTTTGTTACTCTTTTTTTATTTTTGATGTTTTTACTAATAAAAATTACTATTTTTATGAATTTATCTAATTTAAAAAATCTCTGTTTCTTATAAATTTGCAATTTTATGTTAGGGAATGGTAAGAAGAATTTAAATCAAATGCAAATGTTTCATATTTTTGATTCTACATCTAAATAATTTAGTCAATTTTTCTGAAAGTGTAAAAGCACGTCGCTAGTTAACGTAATAATCCTATTTCATATTTTCAACTGGAAATCTTGATTCCTTGGTGTTTCAACCTTCCTCTCATTTTAGGAACGTGATTTAGAGCTGGCTAAGGAAGCTCAAAGGCAGGAAGAGAACGACAAGTTAAGAAAGGAGTTCGCAAAGCACGCCAATGCCTTCCATCAGTGGTTGACCGAAACAAGGTAAAGTCTTTCCTTTAATTTATTCTGCCCTAGGGACTAAAATAGTAAATCTAAAAAAAATATTTTTGCATGAAATTCTTGCTGAATATAGAAATACATTGGCAGTGTGGTTGAAAATTTTCTGTAATTCTTGTGTGTATTTATTCTTATTTTGCTGAACTTGAATCTGTGTGTTGAGATTAAAATATTTGACTATTATTGTTCAAAATTTAATTGATGTGAATAAACCATCTTAAAATATTACTTATTATATTATGGCTGTATATCTTTGTTTAGTGCACTGATTTATTCATTTTGCATTTTTCTCTTTGCGAATGCCTTCTATAGAAATAAATTTATACTTTATTTGTATTGTATTAATTTTCCCATTGTTTTCTTTCATGCTAGAAATTTTTTAATTATATAAAAAAAATAATTTGATGAATAAAAAATATTGGGGAAACAGTTTACCTCAGCCATGTTTAGATTTGCCTCTGAGAATTGATACATCAGTTATCAGAGAGGTGTTAGAACAGGTTGAAAGAGCAGCTTAATTTCAATATTCTCTAATATTCAAGGGGATACTGTGGACTCTTCATGAACAAGCAGTCATCAACTTATGACCACAAATACCGTTTCTCTTTATAAAGACACTTTAATGAATTTTCATATAGGTAGAATACAGATATCAATTGCATAGGTGATGTTAATATGCTATATTAATTTTCCAAGTACATTTTTTGGAAGTTTTATGGTGAGACTTTTGGCTATATGTAGCTTTCAATAGAAATATCACCTATAAGCATTGAGTAAAATATGACGCATCTAAATTGACTTACAACCTCTCTGAACCAAATGTTGTTAGTTGACAACTATACGCATGTATTAGTGGCAGTAATTGGGTTTTATTTTAGCTTACTAAGATTCGTGTAATTTAGTATTAGAATAATTTTAACCTAACTTTAAACTACTCCTGTTTCTCCTAGGACATCTATGATGGAGGGATCCGGATCTTTGGAGCAGCAGCTTGAGGCAATCAAGGTATTTAAACTTGATCTAGTAACATTCACTTAATTGGATTTTTGTCAGCATATTCCAAACATAATTAGATATTGAAATAATTTAATATAATACATTTATTCTCAGCGCAAGGCAGCAGAAGTCCGTGCAAGACGTTCAGACCTTAAGAAGATTGAAGACCTTGGTGCCTTACTTGAAGAACATCTCATCTTGGATAATCGATACACTGAGCATAGGTCAGTAGCTTAGTCTTCTCCAGCTGTTTTAATCTTTGGGAAGAATGTACACAACTATGTGGAGATTTTATGATCATCAAGAAAATAATTAACAATTTTCATTCTCTAATGGAAGGTTTAAAGTGAAATCCAAAGGTTTAAGTTTGAGGGTTTTGTGAGGTTTTGGAATAAGTCTTGTGAGCTTCTTATTGTTAATAAGTTCCCCCAAGGCTTTTTTGGGATGCTACTGTAGCATTCATGATGGTTGTTACTACTTTACATCAATAACTATATAAGAATATAATTTTGATTACTCTCTAAATAGAGGGTGTTGGACAAGTTTGTTGGGCAGATCTAAGGAAAATGTGGGGAAAGCACCCAGATTAGGGTGAATCATATCAGAGGATCCAAATTAAGTAATTTATTTTGCTAAAGTAAACACATGCTTGATTTCCTTGCTAATATGGCCTCTCGTTACTTTTAGAATCTAAGGATTAAATGATTTAAGGTAGTAAGTATGCCTTTGAAACCTTAGATGTGGTGCACTGAATGCACTCTCATTCAGAGTGCATTCAGTAACATTGCTCTTTTATCCTACTCTTAATATCTCCCATGTCTTATATAGTAATTGCTCATCTTTTTCTATGTACTGGGATATCATTAGAGTTCTTTAGGAAGATATCATTAATGATGATCTTTTATGAGGAAGTTTTATGATTGCATTTTTATAACATCTACTTCTTCTGTCCTTCTAAACTTTCATTATTTATTTACTTTTGCAGTACGGTTGGCTTGGCTCAGCAATGGGACCAATTGGATCAACTTGGAATGCGAATGCAACATAATCTGGAGCAACAGATACAGGCCCGCAACCAGTCTGGTGTGAGTGAGGATGCTCTTAAAGAATTCTCAATGATGTTCAAGCACTTTGATAAAGAAAAAGCAGGTCGCCTCAATCATGCCCAGTTCAAGTCTTGTCTGCGAGCCCTTGGTTATGACCTTCCTATGGTAGATGAAGGACATCCAGATCCAGAATTTAGAGCTATTTTAGGTAAGGTGGAATCATTGAAATGATGCACTATATCTCAAATCTGCAAAATATTGTTCTTGAAACTCTTTTAACTCCTACTCACCCAATAAATTCTACTTTTCAGATGTGGTAGATCCTAACCGAGATGGCTACGTATCTCTTCAAGAATATATGGCATTTATGATAGGCAAGGAAACAGAAAATGTTAGGAGTTCTGAGGAAATAGAGAATGCCTTCCGTGCAATAACAGCAGGAGATGGGCCATACGTGACGAAGGAGGAACTATATGCTGTAAGTATCAATTGCACTTACCAATGTTACACAAATGCAAACAACTTTCAATTTCAATTCAGAGAGCATAATTAGAGCCCCATTTTGCATTCAATCTGTTATTAGTAATAAGTTCAAAAGATCATAATAGAATAATTTAATTAAAATAAAACAATTTCATACACTGAGTTCAAATCTGGAAATATGTATGAGATATGTCAAATACTAACATGATATATTGCCTGGGTAAATCATTTTTAAGTATTATCATATGCAAAGGTAATTGTGGTTACAAAGTATGGTGAAAATCTCCAGAATGGGCCTTAGATAGCCATGTGGGTAACATGTTTGACTTGGGTGAAAGCAGTGCTTCACCAGGTTTGATTCCTGGTGGCAGTCCATGTGCAAAATGACCTTAACTGTCAAAGTGCTTTCAAAAAAATTGCTGCTACTGTTAATTTCCATGGAAAAGGCTGTCAAACAACTTAAGTAGTGCATAAAATAATTTCCTGAGACAGGTAGATCATTGTCATATTAATAACCTCTGTTACAACCAAAGAGAGTGAAGAAATAATTCACCGTTTGTAACCTGGTTAAATTTAAGGTTTACTTTCTGAAAACATCTTCCTGTGGAATTTTGCTTAATAATTGTAAAAACATAGCCTTTTGAAACTTCAGATTTCCTCTTTTAAGATTTTAGAAATAGACTGAAAACTTAACTGGTTTTAATGACTTAAATTTTCCTTTCCTCTATAGAACCTCACAAAGGAAATGGCAGACTACTGCGTGGCCCGAATGAAGCCTTATGTTGATCCGAAATCAGAGAGGCCAATACCAGGGGCACTGGATTACATAGACTTTACGCATACACTTTTCCAGAATTAATGTATCTTTCATATCATTCTTCAAAGCCATTTGCCACCATAGCACTGTTCATGTCCCCACCATTTTATGGAAAACAGAGCTAGTTATGTAGCACACAACTTGAAGTTGATGCAGCTAAGAATGTATGGGTGGTGGGACTTACTTCATTCACAGCGCTTCATCAAATTCAAAGCTTTAGGGGGCATTTTATAGTGGAAAGAAACATATTAATATATTTGGGTAGTGTTCTAGGAGTTACTTTTAAAGGCTTTATTTGTTCTTCAGAATTAATTGAAGAAATTTTCCAGTAATTTTATTTAAATCAAAGCTATAATGTGTTTCCTAGGGTTCTAGTCTTCAAATAATGACAGTAGGTAAATAAAGTAAAATGCCTTATGCAGTGGTGTCTCCTTGAGCCTATTTTGCAGTGGTGTTTCTGAATGTTGAATGCAGTGATACATAAGGGATTATTGTTGCAAAATATATGCTTAAAGAACAATTTGATTTATATGTTTATGGTGATGAGAAAGTGTCCTCTTCAGCTATCATTCTTATTATAAGCTACAATGTAAGTGATATCATGCTATAAAAAGTATAATTATGTAGAGATACATTAAATTCTTCTTCCTTTTAGTTGTGTTTTATTTATACCTTTGTCTATTGATAACAGATTCTCTTTTTGTAACTAGTACAGTGCAATATATATAACAATATAATAATGTTATTTTCTATTTGCATTATTTAAAATTGCTAAAAAAGCTTGAACTTTATATATACTTATTTTATTTACTCTTGGTACATCAAATCTCTGAAGGTTGGTCTCTGCTCCCATTGTCAGAAAAGTGTTCGTATTCTGCTGTTAGTTATGTTCTGGTTTATACATAATGCAGAGTATATAAACATTGATTGTTATTTTCTTAAGTAATTAATTGATTGCTAACAAAATAGGATAAATCATACGAGAATGGCATGGTCGCAGTCAAAAATGGGCCTTGAATGCCGAAGTAAGGTTGCAACTTAAGTTTGAGTTGGAGAAATATGCTTTTCGTTTTTTGTTCAGGAGTTGGTTGTCCCTGATATTTATTAGAATGCTAATACTGCACCAACAGGTGAAGGAAAGAACAGAATGGTGTGCAGTATTAAGTTAATCAGGTAAAAACAAGACTAGGTTGTGATTTGATCCTTGAATACATCTAAATGGCAATTAGGGGTGAAATTTTTGGGTATACAGCAATATTTCTTGGCAGGAGTATCCTTTGATTGGAATTATTTTGCTCTTAACAAGAGCTTTAAAAAATGCAGAAATTTGAAGATACTGAATTTTTATACATATAATTATGAAAATGGGTGCAATGAGGTTGATAGAAGAGGCATGTGGTTAGTTTTGCATTAGTTGGTTAATGTGATGGCAATTATGGAGTAAGTAAGTTTAATTTAAAAAAGAATGAATAAGATAAACTATTATTGAGGATTTTAAGGCAATTTTTTGATGCTAAGTTAGTGAAGTTATCAAAAAAAATCATGAGGATTCATATAAATGTAATATGTACTAAATAAATTTACTGAAGCACAAGATCCAATGGATCAATTGTGTATGTGCAGTACCTTGAGCTATATTTTTTACTAGATCATCCAGAAAAGGCATCTCTAATACTTAGGTATGTTATCAAATGATACGGTTGTATGTTTTGGAACATTCATCTTATCTGAAGAAATTTTTTATTAACATTTCAACAAAAATGTGAGAACTCTTAAGGATTATTCTCTGTCATAAAATCCTACTAATATTTGTTTAAAAATGCCTCGCTTCTTTGCATATGATATTATCCAGCATTTATATAAAACAATGGTTTATGGATGTGATTGTGTTAATTCCATCCATTTGAAAATCAAAGCACCTGATATAAGTAAAGCGTGCCAGGAAGCAGAGAGATGTCTATATGTTTTAAGTATAGTAAAGAAAGCAATGACAGTTAAAAATAATTGCTTGCACTCATTCTTCACAAGAGAAAGGACTTGCTTACTCCATTGATTCATCGACCACTATCCTCGAGGAAAGTACTACTTAAAGTATCATTCATCTCTTCTGATGAAAGAATGAGCACCAGTGTATAATGACAGTAACATGCTTTTAAAGTACACACGAATTTTTCATTACCTCAATAACTGACGAATCAATACATTTTTCTGCTTATTACCTATATTAATTCATAAAACCTTTTTCCTTAAACAGCTGTCCACTTTATTTTGGATACTAAGCGATACTTTTCCCTCACTTGCCTCCTTTCATCACGTGTGAAGTAATGATTACAAAATCATGCGATTGAATAACATTCTGTTTAAAAGAATTTATTCATTGTAAATCCTCATACATATTTTATAGCGAGTACAACCCAAAAATTACGATACCATATTAGTTTATATAATAAACAATGCAATAAAACAAACTTCCACGCACTCATGTCATACAAAGTTATCTTTGGGTAGAGCAAACCACTTTCCTCTACACCGAGTCTCTTTCATTTGCAAGAACAAATTTACACTTAACTCAGCCACTTAAATAACAGTCAGCAGCTTGGGAAAGAGCCCAAGGTTAGGTGCTACTGATAATACAATTCCAAATTCATTCCATCGTGAATTTCATCTGTGTTTAAGTCAAGAATTATACCATTTGAAAATATGACAATATATTCGTTAAAAATGCAGATCTTAAGAAAATCAAACGAAAAGGATACAATCTTGAAGCTTTATATGATCCTTAAAGATCGTGTACCATTTCTTCAATACAATCTTATCCCATCGCGTACCAGTTTGAGCTGCAATAAGTTTCTTCAGGTCTCCAATTGTGTCATCCGGATTACATTTCACTCTAACCTTTTTTCCTAGACGATCGTTGCACGTGACTTCCAACATTATGATATAGTTAACTTCACTCAATATTTACTTCCGAACCTGCCGAACGACAGTTCTAGAACAAGCACACACTGCGCTGCATCGAAACAATTGTGCACTGAAATCTCGATATGCGCGAAACAATCAAATTATGCTTTCACACAGCCAATTCGTCGCTCGACGATTTCCACGTTAAAAATTCGAAGATAATCTTGCTCTTAAATTTAACCTTAGGATGTGTTCATGGACTGTTCAACGACACTGTAGCATGATTTCCCATGTTATTAGGTGTTTGCATATGGATAAGTAGACGCACCCATTGCCCCTTTCAATTGATAGTAAGTCTTGGCATGTCATTACATCATAGAATCGTTTGTAAAGCTGTCCCGGGTTCGAGTTCCGGTGGGAGCCCATATGTGAGAAATGGTCTGCTGTCGAAGCACTTTTAACAATACTACTGCTACTGTTTTACATACAAACCATTGAAGAGGTTTTCTGTTTTCTAGGAGCAAGATGTTCGGTAACAGTTGACTTCAGAGGCATACGTAATGCAGCAGGTAGAGTTGAGATGGTGACGATTGTTGCGATGGTTGTTACTACTCGAAGAAGGGTATTGAAGTCAAGCAATCGGTGAGATGTAGTGTAGAATGGCTGGATGTACTGATTCAATAAATGGAACGAAATCAATTTCCAGACATCATTTATCAAGGGAAGTAGGAATTTCAGAGATATTGGGAATTAAAGAAGGACCTTTATAATTAATTTACGAGTTTTCCTTCGTTCCTCAAAACTATTAAGTCATATGGTTTTGGTATTTAAAGATTATAAAGACTCGATTTTTTAATAGACAAGCTCTGGGCACAAAAACCTCAACTTCCTAACAACTTTATTGGTAACCATTATTTGTTTTCTTTTTGTTGGTTTATAAACAATATTGGCGTGATTTAAAAAGGGTAACTCTTATGAGGAAATTTTCTCATAAGAGGAAACATCTGAACCTCATTTATAAATGTTAGTATCAACTAATTAGTTGATACTAACAAGGTGAGGAGTCCATGGAGGAAGCTTGTCAAATAATGGTTCCTCAATTTCCCTCTATTGAAGGAAGGGCTAGTAGTAAAGATGCAGGTCGGCAGGTGGTAGGTGTCACTAGAAGTAATCCCTCTGTAATGATAAGAAAGCCTGTGCCGGAAACTACAACTTCTGATGGGAAAGAAAATGGTATGTACTTCAAGGTTTTGTTCATGTTATTATTTTTACTTACAAGTGAGAATTTAATACCTATCCCATTACTTTTTCCAAAGATGTTTAAAGAAATCATGAAGGAAATTCATGCTTTAAAGTATGAGGTGGGGAGCCTGAAAGGCATGATTAGGGAAAAGCAGTCCTGCTCACATTGCTGTAGCAAAGGAGAAGAAAGTCAATTAACAACAGTTATACCTGTTGGTAATGAAGAGGAGATGATTGCCCTGTGCAATGAACTCAAATTTTTTTTCTCTTTCAATTTCTTCTTCTAATGAACTCAAAGATGAAGGTCTTCGGAAACAGCTGGTAATGATGTAGTTCTATAGTTACATTTAAACGAGTGTTGCAAAAATTGTCTTTGCAGTAACTAGTTTGTTCGCTTTTCAGATTCAGGAACTATCACTCGTTGGTGGAGCAACGGAGGTACAGTTGATTAGAAATATATTGAGACGCTTATTAACAAATGAGGTCTGTAAATTATACAGCTGCTGCGGCAAAAATGGGAAGAGAAACCTGTCGTCGCTTAATGTATATTCTGTGATTGGGTGTAAGTGCTACTAATCATTGATATTTTGTTCTTACATTTGATGTGTGATTAATTTTTCATTACAAATAGTTCCACATGAGTGTCTAATACTTCACCAATTTGAAGGCCTGCATATGCATAAATTTCTTATCAAAGTCAACTCTTGAGAATTGCTCCATATGTTGGTATGTAATTGCATAGGAATTAAGCTTTGTATTTGTCAATGTTTGTTGGAAACGTAATGCCAGAATATCCATTCTTTTTGATTGTGGTTATGTAAATTTCAATTTAGTAAAATAATATACTAATCCTAACATTTGGTTATCAAGTCTTGGCCACTCTGGTCCACTACTTTTGTGTAATTCTTTCACTTAGCTATTAATAAACATACATAGTTGATATGTAAATTTGGAGGACTACACACACATAGAGGTTACACAAACATTATTTTAAATGTGAGGGAGATTAGTGTAATTTTTTTAAAATTTTTCTCAGGTGCTGTCAGGAAGAAGTTTCCAGCTGTTTCCGATGCAGACATTAGAGCTAAAGTTGGAAGATATTTGACAGGGTCAAGTGACAGAGATGGAGGAAGGAGGAGTAGGGGAAACAAGTCCCAAACTGTAAACTTGGAAATGGAATAAATGAATTATTTTGAAAATATGTGCTTTTCTTTTCAATTGTTTCACCTTAGTAATAATTTAGAGAAGAATATAATGGTTAAGCAGGGGTTAATCATAGTAGCCTTAAATAAGAGTTCACCATGAACACATTATTTTTAATCTTTGTTTTTAGCAAAGGTTTTATTGTTTTAATCAGGGAACCTGCAAGGTTTGAAAGTTTGCTTACTAATCAGTAGTGTTTTTAATGTTTCATGAAAAAGATTCCAATAACAGAAGGATGTACTTAATTTGCAAGATTCTGAGAAGTTATATTTTCAGATTGATTAACTTAACAATCTTATCAGGGACATAACATGTAGCGGTATTACCATAAATGTCCAGTATAATTAACCTTTAGATAACATGTATCAAACTTAAACAATTGTTATGCTATGGAAATTAATATGCCTCACATGACTATTTGCAATAGTTTCAATGAAGCCTGTGCTGGCCACAAAGAGAAAAGATAGACATCATAGCAGATGAATGGGTATTCCACAAATAAGTTTTCTGCTGATCACATACTTGGCCTTCATGTTTCTCTTTTGACTAAGTACCTTTTTCATACATTCTCCTTACTGTCATCTCAACCAATTGTAAATAGTATCCAAATGTTGTTTTGCCACTGGCTAACAAAACCAGATAGACGACATTCTGACACTGGCCATCATCAATCCAAAACTGGGCCAACATCTTTCCGACATTAGCCAACATCTAACCAACGTCAATCCGACACTAGCCGATATCAATCCGACACGGAGCCGACATCATTCCCCACTAGCCAACATCAATGCGACACCGGACCAACATCTAGCCGACGTCAATCCGACACTAGCCGATATCAACCCGACATTGGAAGCCAATGTCGTTTTACCACCGGCAAACGTTATCATTCCAGCGTTGGACCAACACCGGTAGCCGACACCTAGCCAACATTAACTGATGTTGGGCCAGCATCAAAATGCTGCCTGGGGAGGTTCAGATTCGTCAAGTAGTTGATGCAGATTCCAGAATGAGTTTGGTTATCAGGATGGTTGAAATAGTTTGTTAAGGTATGTGAGAATCTTGTTTTATATATATTACATTCATATATTTATAAAACAATTATAATTATATATTTATTAATCCAGGGACATATAGAAGTATATCAAGTCAATCAATTATTACATCAGCTACTAATCACACTGCAAATCTGCATTACTCTTGACTTCGATTGCAACACCTGTATATACCAAACCAACAATTACTCATCACTAATCAGTTATAAATATACACCACACTAGATTACATTCCATCACAAATACAACACATTAATATATATATTTCATTTTTACATGATATTATACTTAATAATCTAATAATGTAATTAATAATAATGATTATTATTATTATAAATGTTGAACCTATTTGTAGGTTCATGTGCCTTAGTATTCTCTTTTCAATGCTCTTCTGTTTCTTGTAACTTACCCCACCCTTTATGTCCTAACATCTTATGATTTTGTCTTCCCCCCTATCTCAGAAGGGGAAACTTCCCTTTCATTCTATCTTCAGTTGATACAAATTTCATTTTCAATGAATCGATCAATCAGTCGATTCAATCCATACAAAAGCTTTGTTGTTTGCATATATTACAGACTGCTTCCTCACAGACCTTCACTAACTTATTTCTTTCCAAGCTTCATTCACCATTTCCTCTACATATGTATTAAAAAGCATTGGTGATAAAGAACAGCCTTGCTTTACTCCCATTCCTAACTCTACTTATTCTTTATCTCCATTAATTATCCTAGCACATACTGTTTGATTTTTGTACAAATTTTGTGCCAATCTTCTATCTCTCCTGTCAAACCTAAGTTTCTTTACTATTCCCATCAGTTTTGGCCATTGAATTCTAACGAAAGCCTTTTCAAAATCAACAAAACATATAAAACTCCAGGATTTGTTCCTGCAATCCCTCTATCAAGAATTAGTAGGATAACTTTTGGAGCCTAAGATATTAAACAAATTGTATGGTGATCCTGACCCTCTGTAGCATTCCTCTTCTTTTATAATGAAATTACGATTGCCTTAATAAAATCCTTTGGCTGATTCCTTCACCATAAATTTTCCTACATAAATCGTTCAAATATTTCTCACCCTTTTCCCCCTGGTTTTTAAGCAACTCAACTGGAATCTCATCGTTACCCATTACTTTATTCCCTTTAATATCATGCAGAGTCCTTTCAATTTTACTAACTAATATCCTAGGTCTAACATAATCTTCTTAAACTTCTTGCTCACTTTCTATCATTATGCTCTTAGGCTTCATATTTTCCCTATAAAGTTCCTCAAAGCATTCTTACCACATTCCTCTTATGCTGTCTGGAGTAGCCATTGTATTGCTTATTTTATTACCAAACAACTGTTTCACCTTATTGTACGGTAGGTTGAACCTCCTCCTTTCATCCAGTATTTACATTTCATAGCACTGCCCCTCCCACCACAGCTTCCTTGTCCTATTTGTTTCTCATCTCAGTTCATTGTTTAGCTTCTTGTACATTCTATGTCCATGCTCCATGTTTAACTTTTTTCATTTGTAAAATCTAATAAATCTGCCATGTCTATGTAGTAATTTTCCTTCCTGAAGAATAATGAAAATCGTACTTTTACTTTTACCACAGAATATGTATTCTATGACAATGGTTCCTACCCCTTGGGTCATCATGACTTTTACCTTCACCACAGAATGTTTATTCTATGACATTGGTATTGACCCTTTGGGTCATCATGACTTGATCAGGACTCAAGGGTTCAAAAGCATGGTTGTAGAATAAATACTGTGGTAAAGGTAAAAGTCTGATTTTCATTACTTTTTTCTAATTCTTCTTTGCTCCATTATACAAGTGTAGTCCCAGAAGTACCCAACCTAACAAAGAAGAAACAGAATATTTGGAAAAAAAGATTTTTGTATCTCAACATTGTCTTCTTTTAGCTCAATGAACTTTTCCCAGCGATGTTCAATAGCTCCAATATCCTGTTTATGGCCGAACTCCTCAAAATAGCCATTAACCGCAGACTCCACCTTTTCATTGTTGGCAAATCTTTTACCACCAAACCATTTTTTCAAATTTGGAAGGAGAAAAGTTTCCAAGTGGGCTAATCTGGTGATTAGGGTGCATTTGGACTTCGACTAATTAATTTTGGCCATCATCATAGCATATGTGTGAACTGGTGCACCGTCTTGATGAAACAACACTTTCTTTTTCACCAACTGTGGCCATGTTCTCTTGATTTCATCACTCAAACACTGTAATAAGCACACCCAATTTTTTATTGTTGTAAACAAAGGAGCAGACTCTCCCAAAGTAGAATCTAGCTCTGCTCGGCTTCAATATTGGTTGGACTTAGACCTTACAAATGAAAGTATTGTATCATATAACGATGACCAATTTTTTTCCATGTTTACCAATCCAATATTAATGGCTGTCAAACAAAACAATGTAGCATCTTGAAACTTCAAAATTAAGCTTTCTAAGGTTAGTACTTTTGACCATAGTCATCTTTTTCAAACAACGACCACCATCTATACATCAGGTCAGGTACATTTGGGACTACCCTCATATTCATATTGTGGCCCTTGGTTTCCTAATTTTGGTTTCTTTTTGACCCTCCCAAAGGTCTTTGAGCACTTCCTGACACAGTTTTTAATCTTTTCCCATTTATTTTCTATGGTAAGTTCCCTTTCGTTATCTCCTTGGGCCTTTCTAACACAATCTTGAAACTATAGCTTTCATATCCCTGAGGGCATTTAAATTCCATTTGTGTACTTATTTGCCTGTAAGATCTTTTTAAATTTAAACTCAGTTCTCATCAACACTAGGCTATGATACTTGTCTGCATCAGCACCAGGACAACAAACAACTGCATTCCAGTCTTCCATAACTATTGGGTTTTCACTGCCTTCAACCCTTCCTATAACCTCCTTTATTCATTCATAAACTAAGTCTTCTTCATCCTTGCTGTAATCAAGGAGCTTGTAAATCAAAACTATCTCAGTGTTTACTGACTCCACCATTACTTCTACTGACATAACCCTGTTGCTTATTAATTCAATGTCTTCCTCCACTCTCTCACCTAACACTTTGCAATTCTTGCTAGTAGAAAATAGGTGATTCTGAAAATAACTCTTAAGTCATCACTCCAAAAATCTCCACTATCCTTCCATCATACTTCACATACCTCTAGCACATTAATGTTGTACCTCATCATTTCTGAATCTACATTTTCCAAGTTTTTCTAAACATTAACCTAACATTCCAAGTTTCCACAGTAATTTCCCTGGCCATCTTCTCTCTTACTTTCTTATCATTCATATATAGTAGTAAGGATTTTGTGGAATGACAACTCCCATCACTGCTGGCACTATTCTTTCCATAGAAGGCTGAGTCCAGTGTACACCATTAACAATATAAATATGTTGGCACATAATATTCATGGGATAATAAGTTGAGTTGGCTTTGCCTTCCTCAAAGTTATACCAAGTTTTTAATGTAACAACATAACTCATTCTGCTTTACTGAAGAACAGATGCCTCACTGAGGTACAGATACTGAGTGAACTACCTTTCGCCTGACCCCAACCTACTGACTTTTCTGGTATGGGTGACTCTGCCAGGAATAAAGTTGTAGCCAGTTAAGTTTTTTAGGACGTAGGAACATGCAAGCCCTTCCACCACAAGGTTGTAGTCCAGGGAATCATACACCTGGGCTAAAACATGATTTTCATGTTTTAATACCCATTTATTAATTATCAATCGCTTGAGTTTATGTTTGTGGAAACTGCTAGCACATTTAATCATCTCATTCAATTGCACTAAGTGTAAATCTCAGCTTTAAGTAATACAACACCACCTCTTTCGTGGCTTATGTGAGTAAAGTGATATGAGGAATATTAAACTTAACATGTGCTGTGAATTGAGGTGATCATCTATATTTAATAAATGATCAATTCCTGTTTGCTATTTTGGTCCCTTAAATGGTCATAGTGGCAGAGTACTCAGTGTGCTAGTGCTTGAACCCAAAGGTTCCAGTTCAGAGTCCTAGCTAATCCAATTTTTCTTGTCAGGGAATGGTTGTGTGTGTTCATATATTGTTATTGATCACACCTCTCCTGCAATTGCCCAATAAATGGATTTTTGTGAGGGCACAGGGAAATGATTAAATAAACACTAGCATTCTTCTTGATGCTCTTAATGCCTTAAAGGAATATAACTCTTTAAATAACATAGAGACAAGAGAAAGAAAAACATTGAAAATATCATTAAATTTATTCTCATACAAATACCATTAAAAAATGAGGAGCTATTTACAATCAACAAGAGGCAGTTACTTTCTCAAAATAACCACTGAGGGATCTCCTTCCATGATGGCAGAGAGCCTTGCATAGCTACATCCCACAGCCACACATATTTCATCCATTGAACGCTCTTGAGAGGAAAGAGCTCTTCTTCCAAAGGATAAGCGGCTTCGATAGCTAGCTGTACATCCATGGCCATGATCAGTAGTATTAAGTCCTTTTGAGATGCCCATCCATTCAGAATTATTTTCGCCAGACAGGTGCGGATGAAGGTGAGCATGAATATGATTTAGTAGATGAGAACGTGGAGTGGTTGGTGTTAGTGGAGGAGGAACTGTAATAATGGCTGGAGAAGCAGCACACTCTTCTGGTAGGACCACGGGATACTGTAAAATGAGAAGGATATTAAAAAGTGAAAAAATACTCAAAGATTTTTGTGAGTTCTAAAATATTTTGGAAATTAGAATATGTTAGTATTACAGTATTCAATAATGCTATCTCCTTCCTTTCTTGGCTTGTTTGTTCACAATAGTCTTGCATAGTTTTCCATTCTTATACTCAGTAACATTGAAACCCTCTGGGTCCTATTTACCCAAAACATCAACGAATAGAGGGAAAGTTCATTTGGAGCACAAGGAAGAGACTATAACCATGCCGCATGCCAAACTTGCATAGATACATGATTTTAGATTGTCACTGCTTGTCAAGCATGGCCAATCAAACTCCTTGCTGTCTCCTTTTCTTGAAGTTAAACTCATTCAGACTGAATAACCGCTTACGTGCAATAGATGTAAGCTTTTTATCCAGAAAATCTTTTGCTTGAGATTCAACCATACATCTGTTTTCCTACTTTATGCTATGTAGAACTTTCCAGCATCTCATTCACTATGTTCAACCAGCTTTCTTTTTACTACGTATTTCTTTCCCCATAGTACCATTTACATTCCCCTCACATTCCACCATAGGAATTTTATTTACAATCATCCTTTCCATATGTGCAAACCAAAAGCCTCTTTCACATTATTCATGCAACTGTTTTCATTCATTCATCAAAGGTTAGTTATCACTGAAAATTTGTGGCAAAACCCAGTCAAGCAGTATATTCTTCCAATGCACATCAAGTAACCTCAGAGCTCCAATACACACTAAATTTTGCTTTTTGAATTAAATTTTCCTCCTAAAATTATGGTGTGTTATAGGACAATGCTACATAGTATAATGGTGTACAACATTTTAAATTTAATATGGAGTGTTTTCTCTACGGTAATATATTTTGCAAAAACTTGCAAAAGATATAAACTTATGTAACACAAAATCATATCTAGGTTCAAAATATGCTTTAACATTTAAGAAATCAGAATTACAAAATGCATGTAACACACTGATCCAGATTTACCTCATGAATTCTCCTTAATATTCCAGTGAGCACACCAAACTGAACTAACTTCCTAATATCCAAATTTTGAATGTGTTGCTGAAGACGCATGGCTAGCTCCTTCACAGTTACTCCCCTTCGTAAGCCTCCATAAACAAGTAAGACATCCCGCAGGGATGGCTTTGATGTTTCTGTTGGATGCATAAGTAATAAATATAATTATTATTACACTCAGGGACATTGCTATGTATGGCAAGGTGGGTGCTCTTAACCCAGGAACTGGAAAAAGGAGGTGTCTTATGGCTATGGTGGCTTTCCAAAGAATTTGTAAAACTCTATTATCAGGTGCCACTGAAACCTCTTGTATTCATGCATTCAGTAACCTAAAGCTTTGATAATCCCTCAAAATCAAAAAGTTAAAATTTTAGTTCTCAACTTATTGAATGGCTTTGGCAGCTGGAAGCAAACAAAGAACATTAAAATTTACTAACATGAATTAAAAGAGAAATTGAATTTAAATTTCTAAGTATTTAAACTGAATCTTTACCCATAAGTAACAAAATGACTCAATGATGAACCATTTTATGAAATCTATACAGTGCATAACACTTGTATTTGTAATTTCGGTTAAAGTGAATTAAATAGCAACACAATAAAGGCTTGAAATGATAGGAAACAAACACTTACTTGATTTAGCAATATATTTTAGGCATTCCTTCTGAAACACTTCATTCTCCAGAAGTTCTTTAATCTTTGGTGTAGTGGCATATTCAGCAGAATATCGGAAGATGCAGATCATACGAACCACACCATAATAACTGCAAAGGATAAGAAAACCATAAATTTAAACAGTTGAAGAAATAGAAAAGAAATTTCACCACAAAGCAGTAATTGAAAAATGAGTAGAAAAAAACAGGACAAAGTAGTTTAATTTACAACCATTCAGCCAAACCTACTGGTTGATCATGATCAACATATGATCACCAAAGGATATAAAAATTAATGCATTGAGCAAGAGAGGGCTAAGCCAAGTGGAAGTGGATGACAAGTGTTTATCGTGATGAATAACATGCAGCTTTAATGGAGTTTCTCTTACCAAACATTTAAGATATCTTTCCAATTTTTTCATGATGCTGGTCAATATCATGGTCCCTTGCAAGGTATCAAACTCTACTTGACTACTCTATTTTTGAAGGTGAATATGCCATCCACTTGGCTATCTGAGGGCCCAATACTCAAAAGTGGATCATTAACAAATTGATGACATTGTGTACCACTAGTAGTAAAAAAAATTATCGACACTTTAAAAATCTATTTTGTTTTAGTTAATCTCTAATTTTATTGGCCTAAGTTGAGAGCAGGAGACCTATTAGTTCCAAAGGGGATCTAAGTAGGATGGTTGTTTTCCATTCCTTATAGATTCTTGTGAACGTATTTAAACTTGTGAACAAAGTTTCTATTCTATAACTGAGATTTCATTAACTTTATGGGTACTGGCATATTACGAAATGTTTATGATGTTAAATTTGTGTTTCCATAAGGTATAGAAAAGTAACTAAAATGAAATTTTACTCACACTAGATTTTGTATGCATGCCTTGACTAAGTTATTCTCAACGTCCGCTTCAGCTGCAATTTTAGCAACATGGTTAAAGCCATCGATAAAGGGTATAACCTGAAATTTAATTATCTTGTTACTAAACTTGAAAAGAAACAGCATATTATAAATGGTCATCTACATTTAACACCACTGTCTTCATTTCCATTACAGAATTCAAATTAGATATTTGTATCCTTAAGATATACAATAAATGTCAGGTCAGTACGTTTTAACATCAAGACAAGGAATGCAATTTAGTGATTTCAGCTTATATATTTGAAATTTTCACCAATATTCCATGTTCACAGGGATATTTTTGGAAAGGGAAAATTAAAAGGGATGGCTGGGTCATTCCTATACGATCCCCCAACTCTTTATAACATTGTTATTAACTACACTATTGGGTTATTCTAATTAATTATATTAACTTGTATAGTTAAATGGAAGATGGGACTTGATAAGATCCAGTCTTGATTTTGTCAAATAGTCTTTATGAATGAATTATAAGATCTTAATAATGTATTAGTACTCATGTGAGATAAATAAGCAGGAGCATTTCCTTAGGTCTAAAACTGGCTTAAGCTGAGGAAGAAATAAGAAAAAAATGAACGATAAGCAAATGTAATCTTCTTGTGGCCTAGCAACTGCACAGAACTGAATTAGAATATCTAGTAAATTCTGCAACTGTTTATCTTTTTTGACAGGTTTTACTTAGATTCAAGTTTGGTATCAACCCTAACCTCAATACTTGAGGATATAACCAGTGTTCTTTAGTTTAAGCTGAACAGACTGTAGAATGTTACCTGCTGCGTAGTAAGATCCCACTGCTCTCTACAAAACGACTTGTGGGCTGGTGTAAAACAAGGAACATGGTGATCCTCAACAGGAGGGGGATCTCTGCTTACTCTCACTACTTTCAGATGGGTTGTGCTGTTTCCAACTGAAATATTTAGGAAAATATATCACTCCATAATGTTAGCATGAGTTAAAATCAGGGAATTTCCTTGCATTGTTAATTTAACGAAACTAGATAAGACAATATGCTGATAATAAATCGTTTCATTGCTTATAAACTATTTTTTTCATTTTGCGAGAATAGCAATGTTGCATACAAATATGTGATAAGGTTTAGTTTATGATAGACAGATGTGTATTAGATAGTATGACCACTTATAAACTATTTTTTTCAAATCAGAAATTATAATATATACCGGCCAGCTAACAGTGCTTAAGACAATGGATTTTGAGAGTAAGTATCGGTTGGGGAAAATGCAAACATACTTTTAACTTTAATGTGATTAAGTCAAATAGTCTTACCAACAACAGTGCACATTTTCCTCCAATTGAGTTCCTGCAGAATGTTTTGCAATATACTGGGTAGGTTAACTTTGCAGTTATCATTCGACAAGAAACCACATTCCATTTCCAGAGTGACCTGTTGTTTTAAATGAGAAATCTTTATGGCGCTAATTTTATTTGTTTGTAGCTAACGTTTAGAGAAACTGCGTTATCTTCATAATTCATTTCCCACTCTCCTCCTTTATTATTAATGACAGATTACATATTCAAACCTTTAACTCTCTCAGTACCTAAATCAATATTACATACTTGTTAGTATGAATTATTATGAGTTATATATGAATATATTTTGACACAACAGTACAATACCAGCCATATATGAACATTGCAGATTTCCAATAATCAATAAATATCATGCTAAGGAATTTATCCAGTGATAGATGGAACACTGAAATGATAGATAATCAAATAAATAAATACATGTTTATAAGTAATTACCAAGAATTCCGAGAGTTTCTTCACCACAGGTTCAAAATGCACCGTTCTAGCCCACGAATCGAACACAAAGCACAGGTTAAAATAAAATGCATTCCTAGCATACTTTGGATTGTCAATGCTGATAGGAAATCCTGTAATCTTTTTTCCCAATACAGTTCTGAAATATTTAATTATATCACAAATACCTCAATCAATAATCATTCAATTAAAGTCTGATATAATCTCACTAAACTTACACTGTCAATATACTTCTTTGCAGTTGAGCTTTCGGAATTATATAAACACTGACAGCGTCGAATGTTTCCTTAGACACATAATCGTTGGGGACCTGAAAGAAAGAATAAAAATTAGCGATTATCTTTAATAAAATCGACAGTCATCAAAGATTAATCTACGTAACCTGGCAAGTAATTTTTGGCCCAGCGACAGGATGAAATTCACATAAAAATATACATCTAATGGGTCCCTCGCGACCACAGCCCTCGTAATACCGGGACTCCATCTCAAAATGTTTGTAAAAGGAAACAATAAGAAACTCTTATAATTTAAGAAGTCTTGGGGATTTCCATCTCTCACTCATCAAAAGAAGATATAGGAACCGTTTCTTTTCAACATGAAACGTTGTTGCAAATTATTTATCCCTAAATGCTGCATGACTGAACAATATTTTCATCTAACAACATCCAGGTTTAATCAGCTGTTCTCGGAGCAGGGGGGTGACACGTAGTCATTTGTTTCAAACTGGTGTTACGCCACCGTTTTTCTTCAGTCTGGAGGATGTCACTACCGGTCACTACTGTCAAGTGTGGGAGAGAGAGTGATATGAATTTTATCTCTTTCTCTCTCTACCAATCCACCAATGAGGAAACAGGTTTTCGAATTTTGAACGCTGAGAGAGAATTAGGCATAATTTGCTCGTCTCAAGTTCATGATTCTTTCAGTAACCAATTTTACGCAAAGATGAAACATATTTGCTAGGAAGTGGGCTGCAGTTCTGTAAGTGATCAGCTTGAGGGTAAATATTGCGAAGGGGTCCTCCAGTGAAAAAAATCATAGCTCGTACACAAATGATCGCATGTTTCTGAATCATACGCTGCTATTTAGAGCAAAGAATGAAATTTCATAACTCTGAAAACAATACTTTTTGAGATATTTGCTTACGAAAATGACTTTTCACGACTTCTTCGACGTTTTTTCCGCCATTTTTGGAGCTTCTCCGAACTACCAATAGGGCGATACTAACTAACTTCACATCTAAAATATACCATTTTTCCACATTCTGACAATCTTACGGGCGCGCGGAGTGAAACAGGGATGCAAGGGTGGGACGGTACTAAGACCGTATATTGCCCTTTTAAGTACCTTCGGAGGCGGATTTTCGGTCACATCGGAGTTTGTAAACACAGGTTTCTCGCGAAAAATCGGAATTTTTAGGAACGGGAGCATTTTAAGTGGGTGAAAAAAATAAAGGCTGGTGGACCTCTTCGCAATATTTACCATCAAAACAACTACAATATTCCATCATCTATTTATTTATCGTGAAAATAATTATATCAAGTAATGTTTCAAGGCGAACCTACAAGTTTCATATGCATATGGATGAAACTTGTAGGTTCGCCCCTGCGGAGTTCAATCGGTTTAGTCTGATTAGAAACTGCTTTGGTCGTTTTCCTCGGCGCAATATTAAAGAAGCTGACTATGCAACTTTCTAAATAGGATAGTAATGTGTGTTAAAATAGCACCACTCACAAGCCACAGCCAGCTCGAGAGGAGGATATGTGAAAAATCGCAAGTTTCGTAACTGTGCAACCTTAAAGAGGTAGGATATGTTTTTGGTATAAAGTACACGACGTACATGTTGTATAATTACTACTAACCTATTTCTTGCCTTCCTTCCAAATCATCAAGCATTTCCACTATATGTGCAGGCAGGCTTCCTCTTTTGCAATTTGCTTATTTGGTTTGGTCTGGTGATTTATCTCAAAATAGCTCGATTTATGAATATGCTACATTGTAACGCTTATATATGCAAATTGTTAAAGCAATATGTAGATATAACGAATCTCGCATCTATATAAATTAAATGTTGTCTACTTGAAAGTACGCTTTGCATTTCCTTAAAGGCGTGATATATGATTACTGAAAGTAATAGTAGTAGCGGTATTGTAAAAAGAATTTCCTCTCTACAGCTAAGCTCATATCGAAGAAAATTGGCCCCCACAGGGAATTGAACACTGGACCAATTTACTGAGGCGAACGAGCTACCCACTTGGCAGTCCAGGAGCCCTACTTGTAACAATATTTTCATTAAGTATTAAATATTAGTTTTTAGATTAATTATAATCACAAAAAAAGAACAGCAAAGTAGACATCAAATGCAAACTGAATAGAATATTGAAAAAGCCATCAATCCATCCTAGCAAACATGAATAGTTCTCCCCGAGAACATTACTGGCCATAAGTAAGGGATAGCATAGCATAAGTAAATTACCTATAAATAATCTCATTGTACAACAAGATGAAAGTCATCGAGTAATTACATAATGGGAATGTCATCAAAACAAACAATTACTTCAATTACCATTTGCTTACAACAGTAAACTTTCTTCTAACATTTTCTGTCACTTTGAAGGGAATTAACATTCTGCATGACATTTACATTAACCTGATAGGGAAACTCCTTATAAAGACAACTTAAATCTCTATGTACAGCTGTTAGAGATATGATACAAAAAATTTACATTTGACCATAATTGCCTTTGCACAGTTTCTTTAACTGTAGCGATGAATCATGATAAATTTAACATTACAATGCACCAACTAGAAATTTTTATGCATTATTGCTGTAAAAGTATACTTACAAAGGATAACAAAATTCTGACACTTATGAAAGTAGTGAAATCATAAAATGAATCACAGTTTATAACTTTACAAGAATGATAAAATAAGCCAGAAGCATAGTAAACAATTGAAGCCACACTTCTATTACTTTTTACATAGTTACTTGCTCACAATATAGAAAATAAATAAATTAATGTAAAGTTCATATCATACAGCATTCGAAGATCTCATTTAATTTATAATGTAAAACTTCTTCCCATGTACACAAATATATAATGAGTGAGCTTCAGCTGAAAATTGCTCATATTAATGAAGGGTGAATGAATGATGCAAAAAAATTTTCATTGAAGCTTCTGGAAAGAAAAAAAAGTCATGGAAAAATAAATTACAGAGCTCCATCACACAGCCTGAATCCATGTTAAATGCATGTTACAATATCTTTACATCCCAGCAAAATATAGTGCAACAATTTAGTGAAGTTAAGAAAAAGAAGACACAAAAGTCCTTCAGCTGTTATGTAGAGTTGGAAAAGTAAAAGTCTGTTGTGTAGAATTTTCTTCCTAGCTATCTTCAGCAGATATTAGTCTTCAGAACACAGTCACAAGCCTCCACACATAAAACTCATCACTATGCTTCTTAACAGAGTTCAAGGGGAGGCTCCCTTATTGTGCTCTTCTTCAGAATTTTTTCATTCCAGGTGCAGTCTCCTCTCATGTTACTAAACATAATTGATTTTATTTTTGTAAGCCTGATTAAGTTACGGTTGCTGTTAGATCCAATAATCTAGGCCTCGCCTTCCCCCATTCCCAATGGGCTGAACCCTCTCTCTGACACTGTTGTCAAAGTGCACTGGAAACACCTCAGCTCAGTTAATATCTCCCACTTCATCATGTCACGAGGTGTTGCGTTAATTTTGGCTATAAGTGTACTTTGGCAACAACATGAAAAGGACACTGTTTATGTTTTAAATGGTACATACTCAATTGAAGAGTACATTAAAGCATTTCTTTTAAAGCTCGTGGAGAGATATAGTAAATTATTCTCAGAAAAATTAAACTGTGATTTTGTTTGGAAAACGTGTTTTCAAAGTATCCATTGTGTGTTCATTTTAAAAAAAGTGATCACTGTCAAAGAAAGATTTTGTTAAAATTAATATTACTTTTGATGAACCCCAATAAGTGGCTATAGAGCCAGATATTTATGCTTACAACTTTCTATGCTTTTATTTCTTGAATATCAGAAGCCAGTAAATGTTTAATCATTCCTCTGTATGAAAATGCAAATCTTGCAAATTTCAATGAGCTGACAAATATGGACAATTTATCTCCATGCAAGATCCCATCAATTAGATTCTTCATCAAATTAATATGACTAACAGAAGGAATAATTATGTTTTAAACCTTGGCATCGTACTTATAAATCAGTGAATTAATTCTATGAGATATATGACTTATCTCTAATAAATATTTACAATTATTGGGATATTGTGCAAAAATGGCATTTAATTAAGGAAGTATGAATTGAATTGAGAGGAGAAAATGAATCAAAACAAAGAATTGCAAACATTGATGAACTAAGAGGAATATCTTTATCATTAATGTAAAATATTTTTAAGGACATGACTGCTTTTGACATTCTACTGATCTTTTATTGCACTAACTTCGTTCAGTTATATTAAGCTTCCTACTGTAGAATTTGGTCATTATCATGAGAGAAACAATGGAGACTTTCGCTTTGGAATGAGAATAAAAGGCTTACAAACATATCCTTCTCCATCCTGCTCCTCACAATTTAAAATCCAACAATTAATACCACTGTGAATAAGTATAATTTATTTAATTTCTTGGCCTATAAATAATTCAGAACTTCCATCAACTCCAAAATCAGTGAGATTATTTAAAGCATGGTTAACAGTTATAACAAAAGTGTGAAATTTTCAATGGAAATGTAACATGTCAGTAACATAAGTTAAATCGCTCTCAGAAGCATTTTTTATTCATTCAAAAAGATCAAGAAAGCATTCTCAAAGTAAAGGTATCCTGGCTTTTAACACTCATTGATTGATATTTCTTGTTACTGATAATTCTAATATTGAAAAATATGCTCTCAAAATATTATCTAGTTAAATTGATAAATGGAAAAGAGACATGTGTTGATTACTAAATGTTAAAATTTTTATGCTGTTTTCTAATCATATTTTAAAGTTTACAGTTACTGCTGCCTACAAAGCTATCAGTTGAATTTTTACTGATTTAATGTGATGTAAGTAATGGATCTGTAAAGAGTCATAAGTGTTAAATACTGAAGGTTAAGAATATTGTGCAGTATTCATATCATATTGTAAATTTTAGAGTCATAGATGTCTAAGAAGCTAGTGGTAGGTTTTTTTTTACATATTTAAGCGAGTGCATACACGTAGATGCAAAGGGTGGGGCTTAGGTGTGTGCACGACGTGTACTGCTCGGAACTTAAACATAAAATTGTGAATAAACAATTGATGTGATTAATTAGGTATGCTTTCAACAACAATTTTGTTTTTTGCAATTTAATGAGGTAGATATCTTTAAAAAGTATTTCAAATGCTTTTTAAGATTTTGATGTCTTTCTTCACAGCTTTAAACATTTTCATATTTTGCAAATAAGTGAAACTTCTGATACCCATTGCAGAGCGGATGGTGACCCATCATATCTTTACTAATTTCTTAATGTTTAATGTATGGACCCAAAATGGGATGGAAGTAAAACTTGATATGAATACTTTTGAAAACTTTTCAACTTGCAGACTCCCTTGGAAAACCATTTTTAGTAGAGTTACAGCTAAGTGATTTTTTTATTATAAATTTATCCTAAAATTATAAACAATCCAAAATTTTAACAAAAAATGGCGAACATGGACTACTTTGAACGGTGAGAACTTTTTATGAAACATGCTAGATATCATTCGTTTCATATATTGATATGGATTTCATGCACCTTTAGAAGGATCCGTGAAAGGTCCGTGTATAATTTACAACACTGTTTAAATTTGCAATAAATATTTTAATATAATATTCACCCGCTTTGAGCAAAATTTATTGGAATTGATCAGCATAACATGCAGTCAGTGTGCGTGTGAAGAACAACTATTTTAATGTGAGACGGCAATGAAATCACAATGTAAATTTTAATTACCCTTTATCAATTGAGAAAATATGATATTTTAGGCAAATTGTTTCTATCACTTTTTGTTATGTTTGTGTGACCTTTCCCCCCTTTCAGGAGTTGAGTAGGCCAGAGATATCAGATACCAGGTTGTAATGGCATCAATTTAAAATTCAGAAATCGTCACTTTAAATAGAATGAAGCACCTAACCTCTTGTAAACGACAAAGCGTCGTTAGGAAATGTAAATGTTTCCCTATTATCATTATATATGATATTAAGTACTACGTGGAAAATATGCTCACGTTTGCAAGGAAAATGAAATGATTGCCTTAAAATCCTGTAATGATATTAAGGCCATTGCATGTACCACTTTCTACTGCTGCTGAGAAAGACTGGCCTCTCCGGGAGAAAATTCCATCTCTCTGTACACTTTCCCTTTTCGTTTGCCGGAATATTGACAACACGACACGAATATCACGCGTTTCCGAACCAAAAGGAAAGCATTTGGAAGGTGGCACAAGAATTAATACGAAAGAAAGGAATGGATAACCGTATAGCCAAAGTGAAAAGCAACAGGGCTTCCGTAAATCTTGGTCATATGAGACTCAGCCCTTTCTCTGGATACGCCATCTTTTTGGATTTCAGGAAAGCATTCGTCACAGTACTTTTCGAACTTTACGTGATTTTATATGGAAAAGTATTATGACCCTGAGTTCGAAGCCGAGCCTTCTCAGAGATGAGAATAGTTTTCGTGAGCTTTCAAACTTGTAGTATACGATACAGTTTGTCTCATGTCTCTACATCAAGCCGTTTCTAAGAGAAAGACTTTTAAGACAAGTTTGGTTTTTAAAAGATGTATACATTTAAAATTTATACATTTAGTTTTAATTAACTTTTTCACTCTTTAATCGAATTTATTGTGTTTTTTTTTAAATCTTCAATAACCTCATCTTCGTCTTACAATTAGATACACCATACGAAATGCAGGAACAAAATCATGATTGTCCCCATACATGATACCTAAAACTTGGGTGCGTCTTTGATTCAAGAATATGCGTAATGTATAATTGGAGGGCTCCGCGACAATTGAGCGCCTGCGTCAATTTAGAGCGTCTCACAACTAAACTTGACATAAAAACTACGTTATATTCACTTTCTGACAGTCCGACAGATAGCATAGCATATAGTTATAGCATAAACCACGAGGTAGGTAACTAACTAGCAACCTCAGCGGATGCTCCGGCACCCAGCTGTTTTCATAGAATCGATTGCCATTGGAATGTCCGAAAGGAGCCATTGTTTACGGCTACGTTTAGAGATGTATCGTTTTACTCACAGAAGTTGGTATATTTTAAAATGACTATGAGAGCTTATTGCACCTTTAGTAATACTCGCGAAGTATTTAAAAAAATAACGGACTTTTCGTATAAAAAGCTAAACATATAAATGATAAATTAATCGTTTAGCGTTAATATAAAATAATACATTGAATAGTGTTAATATAAAATGAATATACGTTTTATAAAGTTTTACGTTACATATAATAGTGAGACGCGCTCAATTGGTCTAGAACATTGTTAATGCACATATTGTT
>KZ308584.1:984138-996421 GCA_000376725.2 Ladona fulva
CAACTCTAAGCATTAGCCCTATGAACTTAGTTAATTCTTGCAAACAAAAATGAAAATCTCCAATGGAATTTATTTCAAGTAATCAATTTCAAAAAATTATGTATCGTGCTAAATAACCTTACAAAGTTGAAATCTTTTTATTTAAATTGGCATATAATTTACTGCCCATGGAACAAAGAAAGCAACTACAGACCAGTAACTCATTTCAAGAGGAAAGAGCTTTTAATATTCCATTGATGGAAGATGGGAATATTGAAATTCTAAGGGAGAAATTAATAAATGAAAAGTTACTAGGGTCAAGACCACCTATGACCATTAAGTTGAAAATCCCATAATATTCCCAACAACATGGTTGCAACTTAGATTGTTATTCTCAGAAAATAAATTATAATTATAGTTATATGTTATGTATAACCTAAATACAATAAGACTATTTACAAAGTTAATCAGCCAATAAATGACTATGCAAATCAAGTTTACAGTCACTCATATATCTGACTCCTCATTCTACATCGAAGTAGTTATTTTTATTTCCCTTCCCATAACTAAGTTATCACCTAATTTCTTTTCATTCGATGAATATTGGTCCTTCAGAGAATTACTCCTACAATTATCACCATAGCATTTGATTACTAGGCTAATGTGAGGAAATCGACATTTCAATTATCTATTTGGAAAGCAACAAAACTCAAAATTATCTGGAACTATTAACGAAATACTGTCATCACTGCTGTCATCAGTGGTTAAATAAAAGATATCTAACTATGAACGTATTATAAAAATTATACTATCTTTCAGATTATCAGAAATTAATATAACATAGTTTAAGTTTAGTTGTGATACGCGCTCAATTGACCGGCCACTAATTTCGAGACACTATACCGCTGCGGTAGTAATCATGTCTTCCGACTCTTGAAGAGTTTTCCACAAGTAGTGTAAGGTAGAAATAAAAGAACAGGTTATCTAACTCGAAAAGTCGGGCAGTTGGGGTCCGATACATCGCGAAAGACTTAGTGGTTATTTTATGTCGCGAAATATAAAGTGGCGGAAGGGGGCTCTATCCAGGACTACAAGTAATAAAAATATTATAATTAAGATAGTGTACATTAGTATTTCTTTAGCCAAACAATATCTGTGACAATTAAAAAAACGAAGACGTGGATAAAGTGCTGCACCAAGTACGAGAACAACTTGCGAAGGTAGAAGGGGCGGTTAAGTGACAGAACAGGTAAGTAATTAACTATGAATGAGGTAATAATTGTCCGAAGTCACAAAGAATACTCGGCTAGATGCAGCAGGGAACCCGAATCATTCGTAGTTGTTACATGATGGATAATCAACATCTGTGGCTATGACCAACACCAAGGGAAATAAACTTGCTTTTGCGGGATTTCGTTAAATAGGTGACTGCTATGATAGAGTTTTGCATTATCTGCTACCACTTTAACCCCATGTTTACTGAAATATCGACCAATACCTAAATAAAATATCAATTGGCCTTGAGAAATTTCCTAACTATCCATGAAGGTTATCCTTATCTGTTAAAGAAACATCTACTTGAAAATAAACAGAGGGTTCAGTTTCGAAAAATAAAGGAGAGTATTTTGAAGAAGGTACCAGAGTAATTACGTAAGAAACGAAAGAGAAAACACACCGACCCGAAGATGCCAGCGGTCACACCAGCGAAAGTGTTGTGGCGTTTGAAATCCTAATTGGTATATAATCGAAATACATGGCGTAATTTTAATGTAACAATAAGAAACTGAGTAAGAGGCTCTTCACCCGCCATCTAAAATATCTTGTGGATTAATTCAAGTTAACTTATTTACCAATGAAGTATGTAATCACTAACGTTTTACGCTCCTTGGCATATCATCCGTCAATTCAAGCAAGAATAATGCAAGGTTCTCCGCGAACGAACAACAAAACTGCGTAACTGACATAATAATGGATTAGTGATGATAATATTAGAATGTAATATCTACTTACCAAGGGAATGAGATCCTCTTTGTGGAAAACAGATATCTTGACGGCAGAAAAGTCTCTTTTTTTCTAAATTAGTGAAAATTCAACAGGAAAGTGATGAAAATATATGACGATTGTGTTAACCGTAAAATTCTGTCCGACTTTCTAATCCGTAGCGATTTAAAAATTCAAACGTCAACGGTTTTTCAAAGGAAATATGTTCCAGCACGTCCACTCCCGATGAATCCTTAAACTAATCTGAGTGTGCACACCGTTTGTTAACAAAACCAAACGTTGTGCGCACTGGGAATGCGCAATGGTGCTCGCTGTTTAATTTTCCCTCCACCCCCCTTTCGTATTTGTTAAGATAATTATAAAACGACTTTATATTTACATTTAATTTACTGAAATATGTTTTAATTTTAATTTGAGACATATTTAAACGAATTTATGATGAAAATGGTATTGTTTCCACTCTTGTGTATATTTCGTGATATTCCATACGTTAGCAATGACTCATTTTCCAATAATAGTTTGCGAAGTATAAAAATGTAATAATTAAATCTTTGAAATACAATATAAGGTACAAGAAATTTTCATTGATTATTATATGTGTCATATTGNGCAAGAAAACATTCTTATGTGTGCCATATGGTAGTAAATTTTTAATATTACTGACGCTTAAACGTAAGAAGAAGACTTTGGATTTGCGCATTCAAATGTAACGTTTTATTGTTGGCAAAATTTTATTGATATAAACATTATCAATTAAAAGGCAAATTATCAATGATAGCACTGATATTTTAAATGATATATATCAATATGTTTTACATATTTAATTAAATAGTTGGGACCAGTGTAAGGGACAAGAAAACGTAGGAGAAGAAATGTATTGATTATTGTATGCAAGAGTGGTAAGAAGTTTTCACTTAGTAAGAATGCTATTTCCGAAAAAGGAAACATACATGCAGAACAATGTCTCCGTGAAAAAACCTTCCGCAGGATTTAATGAGAAGTGGCCAAAATGAATTGAACATCATATTGTATCACTTCAGTAGTGTAAATTCTATCCTAGCTATGAGCAAGATTGAGAAATAATTGAAAGGAAGATTACCAAAGAAAAACTCGCGGATCTAAACATGGTATCATAAAAGCTTGAATTAATGAAAATATGTACTATGTAAAGTAGCCTTACTAGATTATAATGAAAACGGTATGTTGGAAAATTATGTTCCTCAAATCATATCTCGATCAATGGAATATTTATTTTGTGAAAAACTGTAAATTATAATTTGTCTAGCAAGTTTGACTAGTCCTTTTCATGGCCGTCAGTAATGAAGAACTACTGAGAAATGATTGATGCATGATACTGTCCCCTTTTTATGCAATGAAAATGTTAATTATAGGGTAATTGTTCTGCAATTACAATTACGTTTTACACTTAAGGCCTTTCTCTGTGAAGAAAGTACCTCACTTCAATTCCTACCTAGTTAGCCTCAATCACCGTCTAAATCTTTGGTAGCCAATGGTGACATTGATGATCATGCCAACCTTCGGACTTTACAGACAGACCTAAGGAATGAAAGAAAAACTTAATAAATAATGCATATTCAAGTAAGATAAAATGTAAGTGAAGATGTGGACTAGGAGAATTCTGAGATCAATATTCCTTTTCCTCTACTGTTAAACACCGCTTGAAATACCCTAATCAAAATTTCAAAGTTTAATTTAGACTTGCAAAGGACTTCAATGGTTCGCCAGAGTATTCATTTCAGCCTACTGTAACTCTAAACATTAAAAATTCAGCTATTAGGACGTGTGAAGTGTAGTCTTTCAAATCAGTTTGAACTTAAGTGTAAATAAAATCAAACTACGCGATTATTTGCCTTTTAATAGATTAAGTAAATTCAGGAATATATCGTTCAATTACAGGAATCCTACTAACCTTCATATCACATTTCGAAATCATTTTACCTTTGGAGGAATCCCTGGTAGCTTAGGAACTCTTGAGTTTAGTATGTAAAATTTCGTAGACTGACAATAAGTATCTACTTAATGCCTTTAATGGTACTCCAGGACTCAGAAAGATATTGATATGAAAATCGGTGGCACTCACTGATGAACTTTTCACACTTTTTGAAAGAGACAATTGGTGGTAAGGGAGTGTCTGGTGTAGGTGAACTTCTTTTTCAAGTGGATTTTCACTGACAGTCATACGTAACATACGCCAGACAAACAATTCCATACTTATTTCAAAGAAAAACACTAACCAACTTTTTTTGCTTCTGAAATAAGCACTTTACAAGTAAAGTTCTCGCCTCAAGGCGTATGATACGATATTCACGAGACTAACTCTTCACTTTACCGCGAATTTCCAAAGCAAAGAATTCTGGTATACGAATTTCTGAATAACGAAACCTCGTTTCCTAAACCCGTGACTCAGTTTTCCGCCCGTAATGGCCGTTTGAATGGCATGTGGTCGACTAATGAACGTCCCAGTTATGTTTTTTGTGAATGTGAAAAGGTACGACAAGTGGAACGGAATTTTTCAGCATTACATTCAGTGCTGTTTTTCGGTTTGTTCAGTGCTGTTTTACATTTAGTGACATCTTTAAAAAGTGTGTTGCTGAGGAAAAAAAAGGAAATTTCTCTCCCTCCGTCATGTTCTACACCTACGAGAGTAGCAAAGGAGTCGGAGAAGTGATCTGAAAGGTACATTTTGTGTTGGAGGCAATTAAAAAGGAATACGATTGTGTGACAATTTACGTACGTATTATAAAAATATAAGGGGAAGTAGATAGAATAAGTGTATTTGTACGTGTTATCCTGAGTCTACTTAACGAATAAACATGGGAAAACGTTGACCTTAAGAGTGGTTTCATTCCAATGGTACTTGAAAAATAAGTTGAAAAACTTGTGTTTCGTGTAAGCAGCTTTATGAGTAGCAATGGGCAAGGTAGAAAGACATTTAATTCCAGGGCGAATGAGTTAACATATAAATGATTTGTGACTCTTCTGTATCCATATTTTCTTGATCTCTTAGGATTCATCTCATTGCATTATTACTGTTTCAATCACCTTCCGTAATTAAGTTAAAAGGGCAGAGAATGTTTTCTTCAAGTAGGGCATTTCGCTATTGCATCATTATCATGATTATAATATATAACGGTAGATATATTTGCCGTAACATTCTAGGATAAGCAGAATTAAGAATAGCGCTATCTTCCATTCTAACATATCCTTACGTATTAAGCCGAACAGATGTCCGCAGAAGATATTTCTTATTCCTGATAACGAACTAACATTCCCTGCTGAGAGGCCTTACTTTAAAAATGAGCATATAAACATTGCCGACTCTACGTTTCAAATTCTCTTACCAAATTTAGATGTTTAGGGCAAAACGGCCATGAACGGGACTAAGTCAAACTTGATATACAAATTATACAGTTTTTCACAGAACAAATATTCCATTGATCGAGATATGATTTGAGGAACATAATTTTCCAACATACCATTTGCATTATAATCTAGTAAGGCTACCTTTCATAGTATTTTCATTAATTAAAGCTTTTATGATACCATGTTTATATCCGCGAGTTTTTCTTTGGAAATCTTCCTTTCAATTATTTCTCAGTCTTGCCCATAGCTAGGATAGAATTTACACTACTGAAGTGATAAAAAATGATGTTCGATTCATTTTTGCCACTTCTTGTTAAATCCTGCGGAAGGTTTTTTCACGGAGGCATTGTTCTGCATGTACGTTTCCTTTTTCTGACAGCAATCTTACTAAGAGAAAACTTCATTCCACTCTTGCATGCAGTAATCAATGCATTTCTTGTCTTACGTTTTCTTGCCCTTCACACTGTAATCCAACCATTTCATTAAATATGTAAAACATATTGATATATATCATTTAAAATATCAGTTACGTGCGATCTCCGAAAATTTGGTTTTTTATGGATAATAATGTTTACATCTATAAAAATGTTGCCAACAATAAAACGATATATTTGAATGCGCAAATCCAAAGTCTTCTTCTTATGTTTAATGGTCACTAATATTAAAAATTCAATATTGGAAAATGAGTCAAAGCTAACGTATGGGATATCATGAAATATACACAGTGTGGAAACAATACCATTTTCATCATAAATTCGTTTAAATATGTCTCAAATTAAAATTAAAACATATTTCAGTAAATTAAATGTAAATATAAAGTCGTTTTATAATTATCTTAACAAATACGAAAGGGGGGTGGAGGGAAAATTAAACAGCGAGCACCATTGCGCATTCCCAGTGCGCACAACGTTTGGTTTTGTTAACAAACGGTGTGCACACTCAGATTAGTTTAAGGATTCATCGGGAGTGGACGTGCTGGAACATATTTCCTTTGAAAAACCGTTGACGTTTGAATTTTTAAATCGCTACGGATTAGAAAGTCGGACAGAATTTTACGGTTAACACAATCGTCATATATTTTCATCACTTTCCTGTTGAATTTTCACTAATTTAGAAAAAAAGAGACTTTTCTGCCGTCAAGATATCTGTTTTCCACAAAGAGGATCTCATTCCCTTGGTAAGTAGATATTACATTCTAATATTATCATCACTAATCCATTATTATGTCAGTTACGCAGTTTTGTTGTTCGTTCGCGGAGAACCTTGCATTATTCTTGCTTGAATTGACGGATGATATGCCAAGGAGCGTAAAACGTTAGTGATTACATACTTCATTGGTAAATAAGTTAACTTGAATTAATCCAAAAGATATTTTAGACGATATTTTCGATGGCGGTTGAAGATACTGTCAGTAAGACAGCGATATTCCAAATAAGTTTCCTGTCAGCTAACCTTGTTGTCATATCGTTCCTTTTTCATTAAAGATCTAAGTATAGATCGATTTTTAATGTGATTTAAGTTCGAAACCTAGGTATTAAAAGTTAACCGAAAAAACCGTTATTCTTGCCAGTGAAACGTTCGCGAACCGATATTTTGAAATCATCTAGTTTGAAACTATCTCGAAAACAGTTTTTTACTCCGTTCTGTACTTGTTACCAACAAAGCACCTTTTACTTGAATGATTTAGGGTCTGGTTTCAGTAATAATATGCAACTGCAACTCGTTACTAACTGATGGTATGTTTCTTTTGAATGTTCGCCTAAATTAGAAAAGTTCTTGTATTTTGTACGAAATAAACATACTTTCAGAAGGTTATCGTTCGAAATAGTAGTCGCGATTAAAAAAAAAAAACGAACGGTTTCGATGTCGCGGAAGGGGTGGAAAAGATATTTGGTAAATTCTTTAAGTCGGAGTGAAAACCGTTTCGGAAAATATTGTGTGTCTAAGCCCTGATTGAAAATAGATTTAGATTTATAAACCGCGAGTCGCCAGTGGCGTATGGCAGGGTGTGTGAATTTGGATTGATAGAATAGGTTGTAGAATCATTCATGTATTGAATTATATTTATCCATTGTTGTTTTTCATACTGATTGAAAGTAGTTTAATTGATTTAAAAAATCATGTCATATTTCTGGGATTTTTAATAGATATTGTAAACGGTACGGGTAACGGAAATTACTGTTTGTGTTTCTCGCAACTGCTCGCTCTCATGCGTGACCGAAATCTTGTGTATATATCACTGATAACATTATTAAATCTTGTTTTCCAGACTTTCCAGAGTTAGTTCACTCCCATTTCGGTTGTTTAGGAACCTGTGGGTTTCTCGCTTGTGATAGTGAAAGTGCTGGACATGACAGGAAGGACATTGCAGATGTGGATTTTGCGGAGACCCATCCTAGGTTAGTTGAGTGATTATTTGTACAATCCATGCTTTTCCTCCGAGACATTAAAATGATTGTTTTTTCCGGAATAATTTCTTAGATCTTGATTGAACAAAGAATGNTAGTCAGATTTTATATACATATTTTTACATAGACTTTTAGGAGAATATAAGTTCTCTCTTAGATATATATCAATTGTTTTAACAACCTAAATATGAATGAAGCTTTCAAAGAATTAGAAAGCCCAATTACCCAAAAATAATCAGGATATTTAGGTTGTAGCTAACCTTGCAGTTATTTATGAAATGGCAATCATGAATGAGAAGTGAATTTGACACTCATAAAGAGTGAAGTTTTTTGATGACAAAGTGGGATTAGGTTTTACTTTGTAAATATTTAACAGAAATTTACCCCTCGATACAAACACAAGTAAGGCTTTCTACTTCTGTATCTTATTATGGGCTAAGAAATATGGACTGATTTAAATTTAAGTTTATAACTCTTTCCTTAAGCTTGTAGTAGGTTTAAATTGGTGGAAATGTTTTTCAAAGAAGAGATTGGTGTAACTGTATCCCAGTCAGAATTCCTTGACCTGATGTTATGTCACTATACCTTGAATTTTGCTGTACAAGTTTATTAAATTCTTGTAGATAAGAATCTCAGAGAAAAATAATGGATATAATTACCTAAATTTGATTTAAATACATATAATTTGAGAAGAAATATATAAACTCCCTAGGAGTTTTTAAGTTGGGTCTATTAGAATTATTTAATTTCTGCTTTAAATTTTAATTAATTGTGTGATATCAACTAGCCTGAATTAGTACAAGAAACTTTTTTAATTTAAAAATTTAAAATTCACCTTGATTTTTCCTACATGAGTAATTTCCTCATTTACATAAGTAATTTCAGGTACTAGCATTGGTTAAGTGTTATTTCATAACCTTCTTAATCAAATATCTTCAATTAGAATTCAGTGATATAGAATAACCAACTTACCAATCTCTCAGCTCCTATGTATTCTCATTAGTAGTTGGTTTCCTTTCCAAACCAATTCCTTACTTATTCAATCATATCACTGTCTTTGCTACATTGCGGAAGAAGAAAGTGTGCACAGTCTAAGTTTCTAATATTAATGAATTATCACTGCCCATCTGTATAAATGTAATCCATGTAACAATAACTATTCAGCAATACAATATATTTTTTCTTATCCCCATACAGATTTCGATGGACATTCCTATGGCTACAAAGGTGGAATTCAAAGGAAATCCTGAAAAATAGTACGTTAAGTAAGTAGTTAATCATTAATTGAATCTATTACATAATATAGAAGTAAACTGCATGACAACTTACAAATTATGGAAATCCTTCATTAAAAACATTTAATATATAACTAAAAAATAAATATTACAGATTGTTTTGTTTGTGAGGTATTTTTTATAAATGTATTTACATTTTATATTTACTATTAGATTCCTATATTAATTTATTTTAACTACATCATTTACCTTGTTTTTAAATTAAATATGATGAACTATCTTGTTGCGTTTAGCATCCAGCTTCTATCATCTAGCGTCTAGCATTCTGCGTCTCGCAACTAATCTACCATCTAGCATTCTGCATCATGTGTGATGCGTCTACCATATTGCTTCAAACATCTACCGTATCTTATATAGTGTCTCGTGTTTAGCGTTTAGCATCTAGCGTCTAGCATCCACGGCTAACGTCTATCGTGTACTGTCTACTCACTTTACATCTAGCGTTTACGACGTTGGATCTAGCTTGCCGTATTTAGTGTTGTGCATTTTTCTTTTCCAGTATAGTGTCATACACCTAGCGTCTCACGTCTGGTGTCTCACGTATACCACGACTAGCTTCTTTCGTTTTGAGTCTCGCGTTAAGCCACTTGCGTCTCTTGTCGTACGTTTACCGTTGCTCTTTCCGCTTATGGCGTCTAGCGTATATCTTCAACCATCTAGTGTGTAGAGTCCCGCGTTTTTAAATTTGCTTATAGCATATAGTTATTCTCGTCTAGTGTCACATTCACTGTCATGCGTCTATCGTGTCACATCTATCATCTAGCATCTAGCATCCTTCGTCTCGCAACTAGCGTCTCTGCTATAGCGTATAGTATATGTAATTTATTGTTGGGCATGTATACTCTTGCATGTAATGTCTCACGTCTAGTTTCTCGCCACAAGCGTCTTAAGTAAAGCACCTAGATGCAAAACGTTCAAAACGAGGTGCGTCTGGTATATATTGTGTAACGTAACGCGTCTTGAGTTTAACGTCTAGCAATTAAATTCTCACGTGAAGCATATAGCGTTCGAGGCTCGCACCTAATGTCTACTATCTTTTTAACTACCGTCCATGTCCTAGCGCTTTGGGACTAGCATCTAGATTCTATCGTCTTACGTCAAGTTTCTAGCGTTTAGAGTTTCGTATATCGCATCTATTACACCAGATGCTAGAAGGCGATAGGCTAATCGTCTCCGGTCTAGCGCCTACTCACTTATTTCAAGAGTAGTGTCTCATGTCTAGTGGCTCACGTAAACCGTGTCGCGACTACCCTCTGTTAACTAGCCTCTCTAGGGTAGCGCCTCGAATCTACCGACTTGCGTCTAACGTTTCGTGTCTATCTACTACCGTCTAGCGCTAAGCATTTCGTGTATCGCGTCTAGCATATGGCTTCTACCATAAAGTTCCGAGCGTATCGTGGTTTTCATCACGCGTCTAGCATCTAGTAGCTCGCGTCCACCGTCTTAGGTTTAACGTCTAGCGACGAACGGCGTCTAGCATCTAGGGACTCGAATTACGCATATGGTATAGTCTTGTCGCCATGGGCTTTCTAGACAATGAGAAATTAATAACCCTTCAGCAAAGTAAATGCATCTATAGATCTGGCTTCACCAAACTCAAATTCCCGTAGATTATCCCTAAGGGTATTAAGAATTTGTAGAAACGAAACAATTATCAGGATTGCCTATGGAGCTGGGAATTCCGTTTGGACATACAATAAGCTAAATGCAATTCCCTATGTTTGCATGTAGTAGATGATTCACTTTTAAACATCATAATCCTCCCTTGCTTTCAATATAGTCACGGGATGATTGATTACCCTACTCCCTGTACATGATTACACCGCGTTCGAATAATTTACTAGTCTGCATCCAGAAATTCTTTTGTCCGTTTTACTTTTGCACCTCAAAGCCCATAACTTCCCAGAACGATATGGTTCGAGATTGAATTAGGGACGAAGAGTAAGCTCTCAACTTATATTTCCTGTGAGCCTTTATCAACATTGCAGATACTAATAGAAGTAAATTGCATTACTCCTTTCAATCCGGCAAACTTAACCGCGTTAGTCTTCNATCAATTTTGAAGTAATTTTTAAGCCTAAATTTGTCATTCAATCCCCCTTTTTTGTAGAGACATAAGACTAACTTTATTGTATTTCAAGGTTGAAAGCCCAATTTAAACTATTGTCATCCCTGAGAAGGCTCGGGTTCGAGGTTAGGGTCCAATAATACTTTCCCATATAAAATCATGTAAAGTTCGCTTTCGTATTTTCAGACTTTGTTTCTTCAGGAAGATTTTAATGTGAACAAAAAGAATTTGTGTATTTATATGATTTTCACAAACTGTATAGTTTTCAAGGAAATCTCTCTAGTAAATTCTTCAGAATTCTGCTAATTTTCTTTCCCTTAAATTCAATCCTGATTAGTACTTATAAAAAATAGGGCATCAGTAAGTCATATGTTCAGTCATAATAATCCTTTCACATTGAGTTTCATCGTCCTTGATCGATGTCTTTTTCAATTCCATGATTCATTCATTATTGTCATAAATTGAACAGAAGTAATGATATTTTTTGAGAAATAATTTGCGCTAAGCTCCCTTTAAATTAGGATGTGCTTCAGGTATGGGATCACAAGTTATTCATATGCCTTTCTCATTGTCATGCAGTAGTCTGTGGGAGAAATCCTGTAATGAGAGTGTAAAAGAACCTTCAGTTATGGCTTCCTTTATCTCATTTTGCCAGTGAACATAAGCTAAAAGTTAGAAGAATTCAGTATTCATATTCATAAATCCTGGTTTGATTTAACATTATTTCAATTCATTTATTAAATGAGACATTATCACTTCTCATTCATGATTGCTTACTAATTTGCATCTTTGCAGAATGCCTAATGACAGGTTGCTAAGATTTTGAATGTGTGAGGGATATATGTTCATTTATTGGTAGAAACACACTTTTGATTTTTAAGAGAGTTAATGCCCCATTACCATACTATTTTTAACACCTATTGCTTCTATGATTATTGGAAACTCATCTTTTGCATGTGCATTAATTTGATTGACTAATCAGACTTAGATGACAAATAGTAGTCTAGAGAAGTGTTAAGTGTGATACACAAACTCATCCAATTGGCTCTTAAACACTGTACCTTGGCAGTAACATTAATAGTAAAGTTAGGATATTTCTTGACGACACGGTCATTTACAGGGAAATAGGAAACTCAGAGGATAGATTA
>KZ308585.1:0-10011 GCA_000376725.2 Ladona fulva
CAAGTTCGAAAACTGAAAGTAAAGCAAAGAAAACTTTTTAAGCTAGAAAAAGTAATAGTAATAAAAGCAAAGAAACATCGGCAGAAATATAATTTCTAAGTAAAGTAAGTAACTCTCAAAGGAGGTTTGGAACGGACACGAGTCTTAGAAAGTACCTCAGACAGGAGCCCTTACAAAGATATACGCTAAACAACAAGACTGTACGGACAGTTCAATAGAAATAATCAAGAAGAAATTCCTACGAAAATAATGGAAGCAAAACCACAGGAAAAAGGAAGCAGGCATGGACCAAGAGAGACGTGTGCGGAAAGACTAAACAGTATGCGGTTACTATAGCAGAAGAGCAAGAGAAATTTTGATGAAAAGTGTAACTATGCGTTCATGTTCATGTCCAAGCCTCGACGGTGACGAAAGATGATAAGTATTGATCCAGCAATGCTGATTATCTACCGGAAGAAGTCTTATTCTATTTTGTTGTCTCACAAGAGAATATCTCTAGAGATAACACCAAAGTGGTAATTAAGAAATCAAAATTTAACATTAGAGATATTTATATAGAGGATTATAAATAATAACGATAAGTATAGCAATAAATAACAAATAAGTATAGCAATAACCAACAATGTGAACGAGAGAGGAATGTAACAAAAATTATAACATTAATATCTCCTTCTTTAATAAAAGAATGAGGTTTGAAAAGACTAGCTGAATCTATTTTTCGAGGCTCCCAAAATATACTGAGTATCGCAAACGTTAAATTTAAACTTTATATCATTCCGCTAAACATCACATTAATTGGTCGTTGGGGCTCTATTTTAATGTAGCTTCGAATGGGATGCCTGTCCCTTTTCTTCTCGTTTCCAGCACATTTTTTAAGGGTTACATGTAAGAAGAGACTATTAGCGTTAGCTGTAAGACTGTCTAGTTTCAATCTCGCCCTAATAAAGACGTTTTATTATTATTATTATTATTTTGCATTCATACGTACTAACAAAAACATACGATCCATTTTACTTTTCATTGTAGTTTTACTCCATTGAAACAATTTATCTTTTTGAAATGTTACCTTAAGTTGGATAAAGAAATTGCTGTTCAGTATGAAAATCTGTAAAACGTCATTTATCGATTATCATTGAACTGCTATACAAAAGGGTATATTTTCTGTTAGTTACTTCCATTTTCGAATCGAAATTGAATAGATCGAAGCAATGCATAGTGATACGTTATGCTTAATTTACTGGAAATTTCCTTGGAAAAGTAAATAACAGAGTAAACAGAAAGCTTATGGATATTTCGTTTGTACATACATTAGACGATGAGCGCATGGTAAGTAGGCATTTTTATTTTACTACCTCATGAGCGTTCTTAAAGACCAAACTTAATATTTTCTTTACCCTCCGACCACCAGCCTAATCTATTCCTGATCAGCGTGTTACTCGTATATCTATTCTCCAATTTGCTGCCCTCCAGAGCAATATAAAAATTTTAAAATTAATCTGGTTGAAATACACTATATGCCATAGATTAAATAGAAGAATGGAAAGTTTTATTTCAAATTCGCTTTCAATAAAAGTCTAATATAGTCTAATCTAATAGCATTGGACTTCTCTCAAATGTATATACATATCAGCAAGTTGTAGATTTTGAATGGAAAGAACTTAATGTAAAACAAATAATACACCACCATAATTTGAACTTGATTCCGATGACATTTTTCATACAAAATAATCTGAAGGAATAAAAATATAATGGAAGGAAAACAATCCAAGGAGAATCCTTTGAGATGACTGGTAGACCTCACTGAAGTCTGCTTGTAATCTTCCGGAATGACTTGTTGATAAAAAGAATGTGAACATCTTTCGCCCATAATCTCTCTCTTTTACGCTTCCAGATGAGGAGTCATACCGCTAACGCCTTAGCCCTTGCTTCGTGAGGGAGTTTTTTGAATAGCCGATCCGGTCGGGAAATCCTTGAGAATTACTCGAATAAGTGGAGAAATCGCTCGTAAATCTTTTGGTACTCTACGATGCAACATTCTTTTAATCTTTGATCCGTGCCGAAGCGTTGCGTGACCTTCGGGGAGACTTACAGGAACTGTATTCATGAAAGAAACGCCTTAGCGTAGAATCTACAGCTGAGGTAATCCCAAGTTCGAGTCGCTATTTTTAAGGGATAGATTATTATCTAATTGCGTACCTGTTCCATTGTAAAGTATGATAGATCAAATATGTTGCCTTGAGAATTTTTAATGGTGCATACTCAAACCAGCTATTCCCTTTGATAAGACATTTGAATCTTTTCTATTAATGTTCAGAAAATTAATCCAGGATAAAGCTCGAGTTCGATCATTAAAATTTCGCTGCTATTGTAAAAGATTTCACTGTTCGTATTTAAGGAAGATGATCCCGTATTTTATTGTTCAAATTAAATTCAAAATTGCTCTTGATTAGTCTTGATTTTCCTTGATTGTATAATAACTATAAGTTAACTATAAAATATAAGAAAACAGTATGAGAAAATACGTAGATTGACATTTCGTCATTAGGCTTCATCACAGCAATTCGATTTCTTCTCCATTGGTACTTCTTATAAAAATTCATAGAAAAATAACCGAAATTCTATTGTAAATTCGTACATGAAGATTTAGTTCCTTGGCTTAATTGTTCCTGATAAATAACTGCTTACGGATACGTCTAATTGTTTTCCACTAGAAATATTAGAATAATACATACCGCGAACGATACGCGAAATTAATCGATTAGCGAAGTAGAGTCATAGGGATGCACCATTCACCTCCTGCCGCACGCCGAAAGGAGCTTGAAGGGTACATATCAAGATAAATGTCGAATAATATTGCATCAGAATAGGATTCCTTCAAAACAGAACGGACCTGTAGAAAATGACACCGGCTGATCGCAAATGACTTTGCATGATATCTGACTACATTAAGCACAGAAAACATAATCAATTGTAATTAAATGATAATACACACCTTGAGTCGAAATGTAATTTATTATGTAGCTGAGTGGTGATTCATAACCGAAATCGGCAATGAGCAACACAAATGAGAAGTCAATTAGTAACATTCACATCCACGGATAAAGCGAAAGAAGCATTGCATCTTCCGTTGGAGATGCGTCCCACCCTCCCACTCATATCATTTCTCCTCTCTCTGTCTTTCACCCAAACTTATAGCAGCTCCGGCGGACCAGCTCTTGGGTAGAGAAAGAGAGCCCTAAGAGCTATGGCTGTATGGAGGTGAGAGTAGAAAGCCCAGCTCATCACTCCATTGACCGTTCACCGTATTGGAGATTTCAACGCTTGATGCGGCATCAATTTCGATTTTTAGGTTTTTGGGTCAACAAATCTAACCGAACGGCACACTCACTATTCAAATATAAAAAATAAATTCAATTCCATCAAGTACTAAGAGACGGTAATATCCCATAGAAGGTAACGTAATGTTAATAAAATTTGTTCATTATACATTGATGTTTAAAGCGGCTATTTTACCTGATTATACTTTCATTATTATCAGGTTAGTATAAGGGAAATTATTACTTTAGTATACAGAAAGATAAATCAGAGAATATCCGATATAATACTTTGGTCTCCTTTCTATTGGAAACCTTGTAGGTACTGTTTTGAATTCTAAGAAAGCGAACTAGTAAAATACTTTCCTCCAGAATGAAATACTTCAGTGCTTTATTGGAGTATTGCTCACTCGATTTCGCTTCTATTTTCTCTTGTTTGTTTCCCATATCTTTTGTTTCTGTCTTTTTTATTAAGCAATTAATTGTTCAAATTAGCCTTAACGACCATTGAGCTCATCAGGAAATGTAAGAAACACAACAAAAGAATTGAAGAATTCGCTAGTAACCGCACTTGTACAAACTCAGGAGAGGCAAGGTCCTTTCTATTGCTTATTTAATTTTACCCTTTTTCAACAGATTTAGCTCTTTTCAAAGTACAAGGAATTCACGAAAAAGTCTTGAAGAGATAGTGTAATCAAACAGGGGCATATCTATAGTATTAGGTGCTACGTGAGAGCCTTGTTCAAACGAGAGTTTCAATGAAGATCGTGCAAGGGAACAATATATTCGTATGCATATGTTTCATATGATATGTTGCACAATCAAATCGTCTGTATACTTGTTTACATTTTTCCATCACAACTGCAGCTGAAAGAATCATTTCTATTACAACTCAATGTTTTTTAACTCTTACCTAATTGTAGCGAACTTCATATGGTATGTTTTCGGTGTACATAAAAAGCTATCAGCACAATAAAGCGAGTTTTTTTCCCAATTTCCTTTACGATATTTTCAAATAAGGATTTGACCTGATTTTTTTACTCCTCGTACCTCTGATGATTTGAATCTATTATTCTAATCAAGAGGTTTATATCCAACTTCATCTGAAATGCACGCTCGACTTTTTCAGCAGAAAACCAATATATCAATAATAAATAATTACCAAGAAGTTTGAATACACATCATAAATAGTGCCGAAAGACAGTTCCAGGAAAGACTTTCAGTAAGGAGCAAGTGGAAATCTAAGAAAATGAATCAAAAGGCGAAGTGGGCGCAGGGAAGCATTTGGGTGGCTGCTGAGACACTTTGTTTGTCGGTCGAATAGAGGATAAGCCCACGCGCTCTTCCTTCGGATTTTCTCCTGTACGTTGGCCGCAGAGAGAGCTATGGAGCCGCAACACTTTCCAAAGGAGATGCTGCAGGCTGTGCTGATGCCAATTTGGCTTCCTCCACTACCCAATCTCAAGAGAAATTTTAACATTTAGAGAAGAAGATGTGGATGGTTGATAAAAGTGCTTTAAGATTATGAGTCTGTGTCATTTAAAATTGGCACACTCCATAAAAAAGTTTTCACTAAATAAATGAGGATCTAAGATGAAAAAACATGAAACACAAACTGACTATAACATCACGTAACAAAATAATAAATATCCATCCGTTATTTAAAATGTGCTTAAGTAATAAATATAAAATATTTTTTAATATATAACATTGACAATTACTATCCTCAGTTAAGGCAACTTAAGTCTATGTTTATGTGAGTACAAGCCGCCTTTCGGCGTGTGGCAGGGGGCTTACTTACTTGCTGTCTCTAAACTATTCACCAGACGAATGAATGACATTGATGATAAAAATGATAAATTAAGTCATTAGGATGAAATGCTAAAAGAAGTTTTACAATGCATAGCCAGTGTACGGATATTTTGAATACATGAATTAACGGATATATTCCATAGATCTCAGAAAATCGAGAGACATATTCCACTTTTATGGTGCAATTATGGAAAACGGCACAATTCATTGTATAACGTTTTATTAATAACCTTAATGTGAAGCAAATTTGTGTCGGGGAAAATGTCCAAAGAAGCCGATAGTATGAGCTAAATTACCACGTATATCCATTGCAATAAATCTATCAATTGAGAGCACTTGTATTTGTGGTGATAAGAACATAACCTTTCTGTAAGTCAGAGAGCAGCTACATCATCACTTTTGCAGCTTTAAAGACGTTAAGTATATTTTTAATTCGTTAATCAATTTAAATATAGTATGTTAAATATAGTATTAATTTCAATTTACATTATGATAAGTAACATTTACAATATCTACGAAAGATTATATGTAATATTATATACTTTTATTATTAAAATTTAGCATTGAATAATTAATTATTCGCTTCTTCACTTCATCTTTACTAAAAAAGAAATCTTTCCCATGCTTTTTTTCACTGATTAACCCAGAGTCCTGTTCCTACTAGTGGGATCTATAAAGAAGGAATGGTTTAGGTTGATAACTCAAAGTTCACCTTAAACTTACAAAGTACTATACATTTCATCAATTAACTGTTAGAATACCATTTTGTCGTGAAAAATCCGATAAATATCAAGTATTTGTAGAAAAACTTAGCCATTAGTTTTTAATTTAAGCTCTTATTTATTCTCTAGGCAAATTGCTCGTTCTGCAAAATCATCAAAGGAGTTGTGAGGGCCTTCCTTTGTATCCGCCAATGGCTCCAGGGCGAGTACTCGTGGAAAAGGAGAAGAATGGGACAATATGCTCTCAGCGAATTCGAGACGCGTCACTCTTCGCAAACTGACTTATGAGGTTAGTGTACTTTTCATACGCCTTTGTTGGTTCCGACGCATTAAATTTTCTCCGTCTGGTGGCGGTGTCTCCACGGCGGAGAAATATGATGAGTCTCACCGCATGATTAATAACTACACTTTTCATCCATCAGGATTCTAAAAAAATTAATGAAGCCACTCTAAGAGAACTGCTTATTACGTTGGCTGCTGTAGCGAGAAAGTGATTTCGTTTGATTGACTACGTTATGAGTACCTTTAATTGATGTGACTTGGATTTCCGAAACTTTTTTTTTTCAAATTTTTTACGGTTTCCCGAAAAAATGTCCAAAGAACATAAATCTTGTGACGAAATAAGAAGAATGTCTTGGGGAAAATGAGTCACACCTCAGGTGGAGTAATATTAACTAAGGCGAAACTTGATAACTTTTGTGCTTTGAGAAATTAGTCAACCAGACAATTACTCTTGTTTAAATGTTAATTTTATTCCTGCACGTAACCGTCCAAAATAATAGCAACAATTTTTAAAAATTTCAATAGTAAAAGAGGATGTATAACCTTAATTAAGGCTCCCATGCTTTTCCATGATATTTTTCTATTTAACAATAAGGTGAAAAACATAACTGCACTGTTCTACGCTGGTATCATGTCGTAATAATTTCCTCGAAATGAACTTTCTTTCTCTCTCGGACTCGGATATTGTAGAGAGTGATTTTTTTAACACGATAAATAAAAGTCAATATTTCTCTATATGTTGTAATATTATAGCCCTAATTCTTGTTCTGCCTTCCTCACATTCTGGGGATTAAGCGATTAAATCAGCTGAAGCGGAAATTCCGCTACAAAAATACATCATACTATACTACCAGTTACTTAGGTTATCATCCACTGGATTGTTATTTCTATTGGAAGTTATCATCCACTGGGAATTTCTATTGGAAGCGGAACAGAAGATAAAATCATTTTCTTCGAGTAATAACACTAGGAAAGCAATTGTACAGTTACTTAGATTATCTATACATGAAAAATAATTTTTAAAACGTGCTGAATAGTCTTGACATCTCTGAGAGAATTATGTGTCTACATGCTCATGTTTTTTTTACTTAAATTATGTTGTTTTTGAGGATACTTTATAATCTTGCACCCCCTGCCATACGACGAAAGGTGACTTGCAAGGCACATATGTAGATATACGTAGAGATCTTCTGTTCGGCTTTTCTGCGGTTGAGATATAACCTGCCTTTCCTCCCTTTAAAATAAAATGCCATCCATTGCAATGATTCTTTGGCATAAATGAATGAAAAGCTATCTTAATTTTCAAATTAACTTCATAATTATATTCATATTTGATATATTTTACGGTATTTTGTAATGCAATCGACTTTAACACTAGCATCAATTATATTTATGCACCCTTATCCATGTCTCATTTTTTCTTGTATATTATGAATAATTATATCGCACTTGAATTAGAGTTAATCGATAAAATTTTCCAACCTAACATTCTGTCATTGCATTTCTGGTTTTAGGATAAAGATTTTATAACAACTGACTAAAGCGTGGTTAAAAGTATGCATTTATTTCTGCTTATTTTTTTCTTTTCGCACAACAACCGAGAATTTCACTTCCCAGGAATATTAATCTTCTCCCAATTAGAAAGCTAAACGATAAAGAGTCGTCATAACGCACAGCTGGAATAAAATTCACATCCATTACTGTACATAGTTTAGGAATAACAAGTGTGAAAAATGTACATAGTTTACATAATAATTCATATTGCGTGACAGAACATATACTAAACAAAATTAATGGAGAGTAATAGTGATTGAATATTGCCTGATCTCCACCAATGAAGTCACTAAGAAACTGTTTCCATACCTTCGGGTTACAGTTATATATAGTTATAGATAGTTTCAGCATTTAGCTAGCTAGAATCATGTAAATAATATATCTTTCTATTTAAAAGGGCTTCGATTCAAAGAATTTTTAGAGTGAAAGCGTTCCTCTTAACGCACTCGTCATCGCATCCTGCCTCTCTTCGCTTCACGAATATTCTCATGTATTTTATAGCTGCGGCATATGCCAGCATATTGCCAGATATTGCCAGATTGCCAGCATATGCAAGGGCTTTCTCTCCGCAGAATAGATTTCTGATTTTAGCGGTGACGTTGTGATGAATGTTCCCACAGAACTTGCGATCAGAAAGAAATTTCTCCCGTGATCGTTCCTTTCCGTTGAAAATTTCTCTAATAAATTAGCACAAACAACCTTTTACCAATTGAAATTTTCCTAATCGAAGTTCTGAACGTATTAATGCTGGTTAACTGGTCATAAGTTGGAGATGTTATCTGCAATCGCCCCGAAAACTGTGCATTAAAGCCGCAATTATGATAAAAATGTATTCAAATAATTCATCCTTACTAATTGTCTATATAATCTACCATTTTATCATTTATTTGTTACGTTTGAGTAGTTTTTTCCGGAGTCCAACATTTAAAGATCCAGCATAACAAAGTAACAAAGAGAACTTTAGGCTTTACTTGGTAGAATTCCATATCAATATAACAAATATTTTCAATTTTCTCAAATAAAAACAAAGTAAAAAAGATCAACTTCCACTGGTTAAAATTAAATTTATATGTTTTACTTTGTTTTTATTTGAGGAATATAAAAATACTTACTTTAAAGGGCGAAGTGGGCGCAGGGAAGCATTTGGGTGGCTGCTGAGACACTTTGTTTGTCGGTCGAATAGAGGATAAGCCCACGCGCTCTTTCTTCGGATTTTCTCCTGTACATTGGCCGCAGAGAGAGCTATGGAGCCGCAACACTTTCCAAAGGAGATGCTGCAGGCTGTGCTGATGCCAATTTGGCTTCCTCCACTACCCAATCTCAAGAGAAATTTTAACATTTAGAGAAGAAGATGTGGATGGTTGATAAAAGTGCTTTAAGATTATGAGTCTGTGTCATTTAAAATTGGCACACTCCATAAAAAAGTTTTCACTAAATAAATGAGGATCTAAGATGAAAAAACATGAAACACAAACTGACTATAACATCACGTAACAAAATAATAAATATCCATCCGTTATTTAAAATGTGCTTAAGTAATAAATATAAAATATTTTTAATATATAACATTGACAATTACTATCCTCAGTTAAGGCAACTTAAGTCTATGTTTATGTGAGTACAAGCCGCCTTTCGGCGTGTGGCAGGGGGCTTACTTACTTGCTGTCTCTAAACTATTCACCAGACGAATGAATGACATTGATGATAAAAATGATAAATTAAGTCATTAGGATGAAATGCTAAAAGAAGTTTTACAATGCATAGCCAGTGTACGGATATTTTGAATACATGAATTAACGGATATATTCCATAGATCTCAGAAAATCGAGAGACATATTCCACTTTTATGGTGCAATGATGGAAAACGGCACAATTCATTGTATAACGTTTTATTAATAACCTTAATGTGAAGCAAATTTGTGTCGGGGAAAATGTCCAAAGAAGCCGATAGTATGAGCTAAATTACCACGTATATCCATTGCAATAAATCTATCAATTGAGAGCACTTGTATTTGTGGTGATAAGAACATAACCTTTCTGTAAGTCAGAGAGCAGCTACATCATCACTTTTGCAGCTTTAAAGACGTTAAGTATATTTTTAATTCGTTAATCAATTTAAATATAGTATGTTAAATATAGTATTAATTTCAATTTACATTATGATAAGTAACATTTACAATATCTACGAAAGATTTTGATAAGACATTTGAATCTTTTCTATTAATGTTCAGAAAATTAATCCAGGATAAAGCTCGAGTTCGATCATTAAAATTTCGCTGCTATTGTAAAAGATTTCACTGTTCGTATTTAAGGAAGATGATCCCGTA
>KZ308585.1:10738-231844 GCA_000376725.2 Ladona fulva
ATATTTATAAAAATATTCATTCCAAAAACTTCTTATACAATATCAAGATTGAAGGAATTGTGCGAGCATTAGTAAAGCGATGTCTACCGAAATTGGAAAAATTTCCCTATCACATAATGCTATAAAAGATAGCTAATGTAAGCCCAATTGGCTATTTAATATTTCTCTGATTTTGCACTTAAATCTTTGATTCTTTCATCATCATCATTTCAACGTTTCTTCACAGAAGGAATGCCTCAGAAATGTCCAAATATTCTTCACTTCAATGAACACGAATCAAGGGGTAAATCCTGAAGAGAATATGATTTCAGATACTCATAGAATTCGAAAATGTTTTTGAGCACTCCGGTATTTCAATGGAGCGTCTCGGGATTAAAGTTTAGTTTTACCTTTGCAATCTAGTATCTTTGAAAGCGAATTGTTCAGGCATCAAAGACTTTTTTCGCTATTTTTTTGGACTTAGTTAACGAATGCGGAAAAATTAATGTGCGACTACCGTACTTCGTGGAACACCATTACAGATATAATTAAGAAACAGAAATTGGTAAATTCCTAACCAATTAAGAAAAACTCACTAAAATTTGTTTCTTAACCATCTCCGAATGCAGATAATGCATCTTTTGGTGAATGGGAACACATTTTTGAGCACAAAAAAAAAATAAAATGAGCGAAGCACACTTTATACTGTCCAATTTTACGTACACGAGAGTTTTACGTACAAAGAATCGATAGCCCTATTTTTACGTTATTCTCTGTATTTTACGTTCTAAGACCCCGAAGGAGATCGCATTAGCCGGGGAATCGATGTACTTAAAAAGTAAACACATCGGACAACTACATTATTTCCTTTATATTCGTACAAATGGCAGGAGGAAATATTTAGCCCACCAAGCGGCTACAAGCGGCATACATATAAGAAAGTATGCATGTACATCCAATCCGATCTTAAGTAGTATCTTTCCAGCGTGTGATGCGATTAACAAAACACGTTCCGCGTGAGAAACACCTCAGAGTCATGAGAAGCTTCATTTGTGGAGGCCCCTTGAGAATGGAGGCTTTGTCTCTGAAATAATCATTTGGACTTCCCAGAAATCGGTAATCCGGAGCTTCCCGTTTGGCTCTGAGCGCGAGTTCCGCTTGCCGAAAGACGGCTTACGGAGTGTTTTTATACCTCTAATTCATATACAACCGTGTTCCAACCTTCTTTTTCTTACAGCACCATGAGAAGTTATCATACCGACCGCGGAGGCGGACTGGTTAACACACTAGCACTACAACCCAAAGGTCTCGGGTTCGAGTCCCGGTTGATAGGCTTTTATTGATTAGAAAATTCTTGTTCGTGTTCGCCTCCCGTTTCTGTTCATGCCTCTCCTGTAATTATCCAATAAATAGATGTCTGTGAGGGAAAAGGAAAAAAATTAATAAGGTGTGACACTCCGTGCCCCATGACATTAAAAGACTTGCAACGAAGAAAGTGAAGATCAAAAATGGATTTTTGAATGGAGGGCGTTGATGGTTCGCGTCGATTTTTTTATCGTGAAGAAAGGGAGAGAGAAGAAGAGAGAGCAGCGACTCAAAGAGTTGCATCGTCCTTGAACTTCTCTGCTCTCCCTTGAAGATGTCCTCCGGTGAAAGTTGAGATGGGAAAGAGTTTTTGATAGACGGCGCTGAAACATCGGCCGATAGAGAAAAGGAAAAGTTTCGTGGGGAAGAGTAATCAACGTGTTTAGGATTTCCCTTTTTCGACTTTGAGGGAAGCCAGAGATGCCGCCCTAGGCTGGAAAGGCATCTTTGGGCTGCAGGACAATGCAGCGACTGGCGTCCTGCATCAAGAACTTTTGGTCAAAATATCGCATAAATAGACAGGGAATTGAAGGAAGAAATTATCTTTCCTATCCGAATTTATAGTAATAGATTTCGCTTCCTTATTTCATGTATCCTATAATACAAAGTTATCTCGGCTGAATAACCCTGCCTAAACCTTTTTCGGTCAAGGAAGTTAATTTTGGCCGTCTTTTGGACTCCGGTCACATTTAGAATACGACTAAGAAATGTTTAGTGGGTACTATTCATGAGAGCGATCCTTTGTAACAAAAAAGATGCTCGGAATAAAGTTATGCTGCCCAATCTCGTTTAGTGGCAAAGGGATTAATAGTATTTTGATGACACTATGGATGCTTGAGGATCTTGAGAACCTAAGTGAAACAGTTTTTCGGCTAAGAAAGATTTTGACAGAGGCATTTGATTTCGGATAAATTGCCAAGTGGGTAACGCGTTCGACTTCGGTGGAAACGGTCCCGGGTTCGATTCCCGGTGGGAGCACTTGAACAATAATTTTTCCGTTGTACGAGATATCACTGTAGTTGCTTTAACTTGTAAATTTAAAGCTCTAAGTAGAATTGCATTTGAAATAAAAGGTATTGTAAGGACGGTGATGAGCATAGTCTTTGCAAAAATTAATTGTGATTATTCCCTTTTCGATCAATGATATCCTTCTAAGCAATGTATTACGCTTATGTATTAAAATTGTTTTGATTAACAGTTTTAACAGCGCTTGAAAGTCAGTTTTCGTGAGGACATGTGATTCGAAAAGATGGATGATTGGCTGTATGTGATAGAAAATGTTCTTATATAAATGTTTGCGGTGCTTGAGAGATATTCTTTCACAATGCAAAACTTCAAGTCAAAAATTTAATTCTACCAAACGAGCGCATATTGTGATTTTGCTAAAATGTAACAGGAGGCGAAAATAGGGTGAGAAGACACCTCAAGAGCTATCAAGTAAATTATTGATGAAAAATAAATAACAAGCAGTGTCCACTCGATTATAGCCAACATGCCTTAAGGCGTATGGACGGGTCCAACGTGGAGGATTCGAAGTAAAGATGTCCTCCCAAGCGCCACCATGAAGAACCAAGTCTATTGCATAGGACTCATCGAGATAAAAATCATTTCAATTTAATATGATAGGATAACTTTATGTATGTGTGAATTTTAATCGGAAAGTTCCAAACAGTGAATTAGAAGGGTGTACAATGTACACTATACATACATTCAACCTTCAAGATATTTAAAAATTTCTTTCGGCTTTTCAGAAAATCCCTCATTCAACTAACGATTAAATATCCCTGAGAGATGTACCCTTTTTTTTCGAAATTTTCCAGGATCTGGAACGTTTCCTCGACTCAGTAACAATGAGAAAATTGCATTCACCTGTTTAACATTTCTTGCCACGATTTTTCGGGAAAATCGTGCATTCTGATATGTAAAAATTGCATAATTATCCGTATTAGAAAAATATATCGTGTTCTCATTTCATACTGAACTGGATTGGATGAATGTTTAATGGATCCTCAAAGTTTGTTTATCTGAAAACTATGCTCTCGAAGCCGTCCATGTTTACATTAATGGGAAGAAATGGATCTAACGGTCATAGGCAACGGTGTTCCCGATTGAATAAGTAGAAATATCTGGACTGATGTCCTGTCACCACTCGGGATATCTAATCCTCTTCCTCTGGAGAAAAATCAATTCGATGATCAAATGAATTCATGCAACGCCACACGAGCGAGCGGAATATGGTAATCGCCATTCATTTCCAAAACGAGGACTCATTCATTCGAAGGAGAGCTTATGGCGCTCAGAGGCAGACGTGATGGAGACGCTGTATTCATTTGCAAATTTGTTTTGGAATTCAACCGGAGCTCGGAATAGAAAAGCGAATTTGTATGGTATTAGGCCATACGCACATACTTAGCGTGATCACGTATGAAAATTTTAAGAGGCAGAATTCATATATTAGAAAGAAAATGTGAATAGCAATGATTCAAACCACCTGTCGTCTTGGAGAGGGTTTCGGTGCTGCATATGGGCGACTGAAGGCATTATTTATTACTCCCCGCATCCATTATGCATGCGCTGAAAGGCTCGAAGGTGAGGGATTTTTCGTAACCTCACAATATCTTGGAATCTGAATAAATGCATCTCGTGCCCTTTTGTCGCATGCACCGTTTAACGCACTTTTCAGCACCTATCTTTGCCACAAAACCCACTCGTGGAAATTACCTCCAGCTCGTGCCAATAAAAATGGCGAATAATTTCATCTCCGCTTCAGTCTTCCTAATGGAATTTTCTTGTACATGATTATCACGAAATCGCACTTTTTAAGGCATTACAAAAATAGAATATTATTATGCCTTTATGTTTTATATTAAGAACAAAGTCCGCAGCTCAAGTTGGAGTATCACTCGGGATTCAGATTGTTAGCCTAATTATTTCATTTCGAATGTTCATGATAAAATATTTCATATAATAAAATGCGCGATATGTCAAACTCATTGTGTTGATTTTTTCGAAATCAAAATAATGATGAGTTTCTAAAAGAATAGATCGAATTTGGCAATTTCCACACTTTTTATAAATTACTATTGCAAAGATATTTTTTTTTCATTACAAAGAAAAATCATCTTCTGGAATTTTAGTTCATGATTTTTTTATCATTTGAAAGGAATTGAAAAGCTTTTGATAGGGTGATGAAATCCATAATACGTAAACCAGTAAACATGCAAATTATTGGAATAGAGGATGAGGCGAAAAACAAAAGATATTTGGAGATAATCATGAGAAATAAAGTAGATAAAACTGGAGCATAGCAATTGATGCTTTTTTATGAAGCAAATAATCCTCATCTGTGCTTATTTATTCCGTCACGTACTCTGCAACGGTATTAAAAGAAATCTATCCGAGTTTGCGTAGGCATACAGGTCAGGATCTTTGTTCTATATTCTTGATATCCATTACCGTTGATTCTCAAAAGATGAATGCATAGTAGTAACTTATCAAAGCTAAATATTTGTTACACTGAGCACGTTCCGCAGAAAGTTTAGAAGGATTCCCCCTTCCACACGCCATTTGGCGGCTCGCGGGGTAAGTTTCTAAAATCTAAAGGAATAATGAAGAAAACGATTGTAGAAGTAAAGTAGACGATTTAAAGAGTAAATATCATTTTCTAATGAAAATAGCTTTAATTTGATTTTAATTATTTCCCCTTAGAAATTGTAAGCCTTAAAATTCCCTCTTGAAACAAAACTTATGAAATTTGAATAATGATAAATACAACAGGACGTCAATAGCTATCTTATAGAAAGAATTCGTTGTTACCTCCTGTATCCTCACAATATCAATCTATAAATTTATCTTTCAGAAATGATTCCCGATGTTACTTTCACTACGATAACCCTCGAGTACCACGAAGACACTTGCACTACCATATATTTCATTTCTAAGAGGCTTTGTAGAAAGTAACTTGATCTTCAGGCGAAAGAGCTGGTAAGGTCCTGACTGACACACCATAAATCGGTTAAGGATACTGAAGCTCGAAAGATAGGAAACCTGAAAATGGAAAAGGGTACTTCCGGAAAATTAACCGGAGCTCTGAAATAAATTTCTCAGGTACTGCTTTACCAATAATTTCTTATGAACTTAACCACCCACATTTCTAGAAACGTGTCTGCATTTTCATTTACTTAAGGAAACTTAATTGGTCACTAATCCGGTTTGATCAAAGACCATTTACCGTAAGAAGCAATCCTTCTTTCCCCGAGTTAGGACCTATCGTTAGGGTGGTAGTCATTTGGCTCACATTCATAAGAACAAATATAAGCTTACTTTTGGAGATTTGCATTGACTTATTCAACATTTCAGAGGAAGAAATTCTCTCTAAGCAACTCAAAATTAAAACTTTTCTGAAAAATCTTACTTTTATTCCTTGCTACAATTTCACATTTTTACATTCTACCAGGAAAGCGTACCGTTAAATTTTATGCGATTCTTTATGCAAGAGAAATAATATTAAAAATGAAGCGTTTTTATTTGTACGAGAACGAGAATTGAGTATACCTTCTTACATCTAACTCGTCGTCTTTGAGAATTTTAATACTATAAAGAGAATAACCAACTATATTGATACGAAAAACAAAGGTCTAAACTTGGGAAAAACATATTATACTGCTGGAATAAGGTTCAAAGATAAACCTGATTAGCAAATAGAGAAATCTGGATGCAGTTTCATTATAGGCAGCTGTTAACATGGATCAAAGGATGATGAAGTTCAGCGCTTTCCTTATATATTTCTCCACCTACACATAATGGTACATACAACGGCAACTTTGAAATAGTATTTGTTTACTGATTCGTGTTCCCCAGTCTGTTCCTTGTCCATGAAAATTTCAAGTAGGTCCTTGGCATGCCTTTTTCCCTCCGTCGTTGGCACCACTGCTTCCAACCGCGCTGGTTCATGTTCATGGAGCTGGTGAAAAGACCCTTTTCATCTCCTTGCCCACCCCTCTTCCGCTTCGTACAACCCTCAATCTTTCCACCCACCATTCGACCATACCTCTTGCACCTAAGCTCAGCGGTTGCCCACTATCCCCCGCCCCACCAAACCTCGACCTTTCCCTTACCATCTCTCTACGGTCACTTCTTTCCCCTCTTGGGGCCCAAATGAGTCTTTGTGGTGTAGGAGGAACACGAGGAGAGAGGGTGTCCGTGGTTCGTGGCGCCGACACGACGGGTTTCACTCTGCGGCACCGGATTCGAGTACCTCCCCAGACGCCATCACTGAGTGCTCGTATCTGCAAGTCTTTTCCCCTGGAAGGGCGCAATAACCCAATCTTCGCCCCGAGGACTCCCTCTCCCCATTTCTGCATCCTTCATTCCCTTGTCCCATATTTCCAGGATGTACAAGTCAGTAACGCTGAAGTGAGTCCCACCCTTAAGGTCTTATCTGTCAGAAATCTGTACGAATCCTGTTGAAAAGCAGTGCCACAGAGAGACAATGCTTGTACGCAGCGCGGCTTGCAAAAAATCGGGCGATGTCTATCTAGAAAAAAAATGTTTTCCTCGTTCCTGATTCGACGGGTGCTACGGTTTTTTTCTTGGACCCGGGCGCAGAACTGTGGCGTCGGAATATGTTTACCTATGATGACACAGGGAAGATACGAATAGGGTCTTCTTTAGAGGAGTTCGGCGAATAAAAAGGACCACCATGGAAAGAGTGAGCGTAACTTAGGAACATCCACTGTCGAATTACTACAGTACGAACAGCATGCTAAAACTTTTTAGATGTCCACTCTATCAAACAACAGAAGATACCATCGTCTTATAGATTCTACTATTTAGTCTTATTCCGCCACAGTAAATCATCAACACCGTTGAGATCAGATTTGAAAAGTAGCGATAGTGATATTCCGAATAATTTTCTTCCCTAAAGTGATCAATTTAAGGGGATTTCTTATTTCCGCAAGTTTCGATTTAGTGAGCATTCGCATTTATGCTTTGCTCTCGAACGTTGGGTTTTCAGAAACCTATCTGATCGACACAGTCATCCCAATATTAATTCATGTTTCAATGTAATAATTTTTTAACGAAAATGGAAATGAATCGATCTCTATCTATATTGCTCAGTATTATAGAAATATATTCAACAAAAGATTAATTTTGTTAAGAACTACGAGCAATCGAAAATGTACTTCTTTAATCAAAGACTACTTAATCCTTCTCCATTTCTAAACAAAAACAAGGGAGGCAATCCCTTTCGAGGTAAGTAAGCTAAAATCATCTTTTACTTATCCTTTTTCGCGATAAATTCAACCCTAACATATTTCTTTCTTCCCACACATATCCATAAATCTTTTCAAACGTTGCCGATTCTTCTTTAGACTCCGTAAATCCTTTCTCTTCTGTGGTTCGTAGGTAATTAGCAGTTTAGATGCTTTTCATTCATTACTATCAAAGCAATATTGTATTTTGAGATTCGTAGGCTTATTTTCAATAATCTTTCAGCGTTTACCAGCATTCAACTGACTAATATCTAGATATCCAACTTCTCCAACTATATCCAACTTATTTCACTTTTAGCTTGGCTAGTTTCTGTTCTACACATTGGGCGGTTTAGAAAATTTCGAAGAGCTTCTTTAGCCTACGTGACTTAGCATCCTATTCCGCAATAGCAAAGCCAACTACTCAATGGGTTTCGCAGAAACACACGAAAGGGGAAAACATAAATCCCGCGTGAATTTCGAAGAAACACAATCACGTCCTCTCATCATTGCCGCCAGTCAATGGCTCGTTCCTAATAAAAAATTACATTTTTCGTTTTCTCTCCATTCCTCTTGAGATATTTAACGTGAAAGGCCACAAAAAAATATAATTTGAAAACGCCCGGGCTTTCCCCTGCGTTTTTCCCGATCTTTCCACTGTCAAGCTCTCGGGTGCTTGACCCACTTCTTTTCTATGGGAAAGAGTCGGAGGCAATTTGATTTTGAAAATTTTTCATGATCCCTTGACGTCGCAAGAGATTTTTCTGACGAATGGAGAGAAAATTCCATTGCGCTTTTCAACCGAAAGTGTTTTCATTAATGGGGCCGATAACCTTTCTGAGGATTGTGGGTGGGATCCCTTGGTGGCGCACCTGTCTTATCTTAGGGGCACTTTTTTGCCAACAGATCCCTCGGCCATTGCCCTTTGTAGATAAAGGAAGATCACAGCATATAAAGCTGCCCTTTCAGTCTAAGAATTAGAATCTGTAAAATAATTGGAGGGTTTTATCCGCTGGGCATTTCCAATGCCCTCAAAGAATCCTACGAGAATTAATATAGATAAAGTACCCTCCTTGAGAGACAATGGCAACACAGTACGATTCAGACGGCTGTATTGGACAAAATAGAAATCAAGAGTTCCTATGTTGTACTTAACATATTGTCAGGAATGTAAAAAATGAAAATCTATGTACCATATTGAGGATGAAAACTAAAAATTTGCTTCAAGGAGAAAAAAAACTTATTGAGATAATGCAAAGGAGAGAAAACAAATTCGAAGTTTAAGTGGCTATNATATTAAATACTATGAATTTTCATTTAGATTGCCTGTCACAGGAAAATTGTTTGTCGGATATAATTACTCGTAAGGTGGCAATAAATGAAGCAAACGGTGAGGAAGAAATGACTTTCTCTCAGAGCTTCGAAATTTTAATGAAGAATCGTAAAAGTGGACAACATCAAGCACATCTACGTGATAAATTTCGGGAAAGTTAAACGCGGTTCAAATAGGAAATTCCATAATTTACTATTTCTCTTGGAGATGTTGTGATTATGAAATAAATTGATCAGTTTAGGAGAAAACTTACGCCTGTTCTTTGCGCGATAAATCAGTTCGAAAATTAGCGGCTGAGTCGATATTATCTAAAGATGTTTTGTCTTAGAGAAGCGAGAAAGTATATAGTAATCTCATAAGGATGTAGTTGCAGTATCCTCTTAAACCGACTTGTATTCCCTGTAATATTCAACCGAGGAAGGTACATGCAATTCGTTGACGAAACAGGTCGAATAAATCTTTTGTGGAAGCTACGAAGTATTTTTCTTTACGATGTATCCTCTTAGGAAAGCAAGGGATTAAAGGAGCATTGGATTTCTGTGTGATTAATCTGGGATAAATCTAGTAAGAGTATGACAAATATAATATTTGCAAATTTTTTGGAGCCATTGAAACAATAATGATTTTATGTGCAAAAATAGAGTACAGTAAAAATAGAGTAGGTAATGTAAACAAATAATTTATCCGTTTCTTAGCATTACCTTAATGAAGGTCACATGCTAACTCTGCTCCCTCTGAAAGCGTAATACATTGGAGAATTTTAATACAACGGAGAATTTTAATATCTACGATGACTTATGACAAAAACAATGACTTATACCCTATTCTCAGTCTCTGTCTTGGCAAGCCTCGAGAAACGTCTTCCAGTCTCTCCTTGAATTTTTCCATTCGAATGCCTCTTAAAAATCCGATTAACTCCGACAACTCACAGGACCTCGATTAAATCAACGGCCATAATCTGCCTTTCGCTTTCGACGCGGAAAATATAAAACAATTGAAAATCATCTAATTTTAACTATGCTAAAGATCTCGTCCCGTGTATAGAAATGCCGACATTTTCCTAACTGACCTAGATCCTGAAAATTATTCCTTATTAGCAAATTGTGTCGGCTTGGAAAGAGAGACCATCATGTAAGCAATGATTCTGAAAGGTTGCGGAAACACTGATTGAGGGGACCTCAAGAGACAAGGAGAATGGGTGCGTATTTCAACAGACCTTGGAAGCCAACGTGCCACTCCATCTTCCCTTTCTTCTCTAACACCACTCCATACTACTATGTTTATCTTTGATATATTTTATGAATTAAAAAGGAGGATATAAAAATCAGTTGAGCAGCATTGGCTTAGTATACCATTGAAATATTGTTCTACATGAAGTAAACGGTTCATCAATCTGTGAATCACTCTGAAGATAATGAAACTATGTACCACAAAAATAAGAACCATATTTTTTATTCTATTAGAGAAATGATTCGTTTCGGGAGGGAATTCTTGGGTGCATCTTGGTAACTTATCGAAAATCATTGATACATTTTTGCATTCCTCTCATACATACATACATACATATATATATATATCATCATCATCATCATCATCAGCCATTTTCAATCCGACGTCGGATGTAGGCCTCTCCAAGCGCTTTCCAATTCTCTCTATTCTGAGCTTCTCGTTGCCATGTTACCCCTAAATACTGAATGATGTCTCTGTTCCATCGGTCCCTTGGTCTTCTTCTTGGTCTCTTCACGTCTCTTGGTATCCAGTTCAGAACTGCTGATGTCCATCGGTTGTCGTTTCTCCTTGCAACATGGCCTGCCCACATCCATTTCAGTGATCTTACCTTATCTATGATGTCTGTCACTCCTGTTATCTTCCTNAGTCTTATTCCGCCACAGTAAATCATCAACACCGTTGAGATCAGATTTGAAAAGTAGCGATAGTGATATTCCGAATAATTTTCTTCCCTAAAGTGATCAATTTAAGGGGATTTCTTATTTCCGCAAGTTTCGATTTAGTGAGCATTCGCATTTATGCTTTGCTCTCGAACGTTGGGTTTTCAGAAACCTATCTGATCGACACAGTCATCCCAATATTAATTCATGTTTCAATGTAATAATTTTTTAACGAAAATGGAAATGAATCGATCTCTATCTATATTGCTCAGTATTATAGAAATATATTCAACAAAAGATTAATTTTGTTAAGAACTACGAGCAATCGAAAATGTACTTCTTTAATCAAAGACTACTTAATCCTTCTCCATTTCTAAACAAAAACAAGGGAGGCAATCCCTTTCGAGGTAAGTAAGCTAAAATCATCTTTTACTTATCCTTTTTCGCGATAAATTCAACCCTAACATATTTCTTTCTTCCCACACATATCCATAAATCTTTTCAAACGTTGCCGATTCTTCTTTAGACTCCGTAAATCCTTTCTCTTCTGTGGTTCGTAGGTAATTAGCAGTTTAGATGCTTTTCATTCATTACTATCAAAGCAATATTGTATTTTGAGATTCGTAGGCTTATTTTCAATAATCTTTCAGCGTTTACCAGCATTCAACTGACTAATATCTAGATATCCAACTTCTCCAACTATATCCAACTTATTTCACTTTTAGCTTGGCTAGTTTCTGTTCTACACATTGGGCGGTTTAGAAAATTTCGAAGAGCTTCTTTAGCCTACGTGACTTAGCATCCTATTCCGCAATAGCAAAGCCAACTACTCAATGGGTTTCGCAGAAACACACGAAAGGGGAAAACATAAATCCCGCGTGAATTTCGAAGAAACACAATCACGTCCTCTCATCATTGCCGCCAGTCAATGGCTCGTTCCTAATAAAAAATTACATTTTTCGTTTTCTCTCCATTCCTCTTGAGATATTTAACGTGAAAGGCCACAAAAAAATATAATTTGAAAACGCCCGGGCTTTCCCCTACGTTTTTCCCGATCTTTCCACTGTCAAGCTCTCGGGTGCTTGACCCACTTCTTTTCTATGGGAAAGAGTCGGAGGCAATTTGATTTTGAAAATTTTTCATGATCCCTTGACGTCGCAAGAGATTTTTCTGACGAATGGAGAGAAAATTCCATTGCGCTTTTCAACCGAAAGTGTTTTCATTAATGGGGCCGATAACCTTTCTGAGGATTGTGGGTGGGATCCCTTGGTGGCGCACCTGTCTTATCTTAGGGGCACTTTTTTGCCAACAGATCCCTCGGCCATTGCCCTTTGTAGATAAAGGAAGATCACAGCAGATAAAGCTGCCCTTTCAGTCTAAGAATTAGAATCTGTAAAATAATTGGAGGGTTTTATCCGCTGGGCATTTCCAATGCCCTCAAAGAATCCTACGAGAATTAATATAGATAAAATACCCTCCTCGAGAGACAATAGCAACACAATACGATTCAGACGGCTGTATTGGACAAAATAGAAATCAGGGGTTCCTATGTTGTACTTAACATATTGTCAGGAATGTAAAAAATGAAAATCTATGTACCATATTGAGGATGAAAACTAAAAATTTGCTTCAAGGAGAAAAAAAACTTATTGAGATAATGCAAAGGAGAGAAAACAAATTCGAAGTTTAAGTGGCTATTAATAAGTATTACGAATAATTATAAAATTTTTAGGGATATTATGACAGCAGCGTTTTGGTTTGTCGGTCATATAAATAAACTAAGAAAATTACTTGAAGTAATGAGTAAACTTTTTCGCGGAGGATAAAATAATAAATATTCATTCGATTCCTTATCTGAAAAGATCTTGAATTTAGCTTTGGTGTAATGTTTGCATTTCGTATTAACAAATCAAAGGACACATTTACTCAGGGAATGAACAATCTTAGCAGTACGAATTTCGGATGGAAGGAAGCAAGATGGGAGATGAATCAGAAGATGATTATTTGGAGTAAAAATCCTAGTAAAATAGATGTTTTATATCAGGTTTGTCCATGATAAGACGAATAGCACTGAATGCAGAAAAATATGTTTCTGTCGTAAATAACAATAGAAGTGAAATAAAGGAGAGTTTGAGGATTGAAGCAGTGGGATTTTTTACACATTTTTAGCTGTAATAAATACATTTCGCATTAATTGAATAATTCGTTGTCAATCTTTAAATGATCTTCTCCTGCTTAATATTTATAATTAAAATTTAAGTTAAATAGTATTGATAGAAAAAATGTATAGCTGTATAATTTAAATATATGCCTAATAAGCTCCAATAAATAAGTAGAAGGTAAAGATAAGTTGTAAAATTCATAAAATTCAATATTACATTTTCAAGTTAAGAAAATTGTTAAAACACTTATGCATAAAGATATAATAACACTACCTGCTTTCAGCTAATTTTAGAGTGAACCATAATAAATTGGGCTCCCGGATAGCCAAATGGGCAACGCGTTCAACTTCAGTGAAAGTGGTCCCGGGTTCGATTCCTGCCAGTTCGATTTCCAGCTTAGGTCATTTCGCACGTAGGCGAAATTACCTAAGCTGTCGAAGCACTTTTAACAATACTATTACCATAATAAATGTCGTAGTGGTGATAACTCGCTTCGCGAATGGCTAGTTTTACCAAGACAAACACTTTAGAAAAACCATTCTCTTCTCCAAAATTGTCTTCTCTCTCCGAGATGCTATATTATTATGAGACGAGATATAACAGTTTAGATTGCGAAATGAGTGAATTGTGAACTTGCCCACATTGAGAAAATTTTCTAGGGCAAGGAAACTTGCAGCGACCGAGGCCCAACTCTTAAGAAATAATTTCCCGCGAAAGAATCTCACAACGGCGCAGAAATGTCCAATTTCCCTAGAAATTCCCGCCTCTTCGTCGACCGATAACACGGCCCAGGAAACGAGTGTGTTTATAATAAGCGTTCCCATGCTCGTTGCGAAAGTTGCGGGGGAATAGGTGGAACACGTCTGTCGTAATGGCTCGGGGTCAGCGATCAGCCTCCGGTCGAAAGGTCTCGGAGACTATAGTGAGACTGGAGGGAAAGCATTACGTTTATCTCCTCTCCTCATCGCGAATTCTTGCTAAAACCCTTCGCTCAGACATTCTCCACGTCTCATTCATTCACGCCTAAACCTTTATCCTCACCTTTCCCCGGAGNAATGTATAGCTGTATAATTTAAATATATGCCTAATAAGCTCCAATAAATAAGTAGAAGGTAAAGATACGTTGTAAAATTCATAAAATTCAATATTACATTTTCAAGTTAAGAAAATTGTTAAAACACTTATGCATAAAGATATAATAACACTACCTGCTTTCAGCTAATTTTAGAGTGAACCATAATAAATTGGGCTCCCGGATAGCCAAATGGGCAACGCGTTCAACTTCAGTGAAAGTGGTCCCGGGTTCGATTCCTGCCAGTTCGATTTCCAGCTTAGGTCATTTCGCACGTAGGCGAAATTACCTAAGCTGTCGAAGCACTTTTAACAATACTATTACCATAATAAATGTCGTAGTGGTGATAACTCGCTTCGCGAATGGCTAGTTTTACCAAGACAAACACTTTAGAAAAACCATTCTCTTCTCCAAAATTGTCTTCTCTCTCCGAGATGCTATATTATTATGAGACGAGATATAACAGTTTAGATTGCGAAATGAGTGAATTGTGAACTTGCCCACATTGAGAAAATTTTCTAGGGCAAGGAAACTTGCAGCGACCGAGGCCCAACTCTTAAGAAATAATTTCCCGCGAAAGAATCTCACAACGGCGCAGAAATGTCCAATTTCCCTAGAAATTCCCGCCTCTTCGTCGACCGATAACACGGCCCAGGAAACGAGTGTGTTTATAATAAGCGTTCCCATGCTCGTTGCGAAAGTTGCGGAGGAATAGGTGGAACACGTCTGTCGTAATGGCTCGGGGTCAGCGATCAGCCTCCGGTCGAAAGGTCTCGGAGACTATAGTGAGACTGGAGGGAAAGCATTACGTTTATCTCCTCTCCTCATCGCGAATTCTTGCTAAAAACCCTTCGCTCAGACATTCTCCACGTCTCATTCATTCACGCCTAAACCTTTATCCTCACCTTTCCCCGGAGCATCTTAATGCTTCCCGAAATATCTCAGAAACCACGGAAATGACTGGTCATTATTGCTTTTCGCCGACGACTGCCTTCTGGCCCTTCTTAAGAGCTCCGGTAATGCTCCGCCCCTGGCGAGGGGTCGAAACTTCCTCCAAAAGCTTTTGCTCGAGTTCCTTTCTATTATGTGCGTACGCGTACTGCCTCAATGCATGCCGGGAACTCGTTTTCCGCGAGATGGTTCGGTTGGTCACTGTGGGGCTGCCCTTTTCCCTCCGTTTCCGGTCTCTTTGTTGGGAATTTCTCCCGATCTCACCGCCCCTCCGGCTCTCTTGCCCCCTTCTTCCGTGCCTTCCTGTAGCTACAAGTCCTTATTAGGATTCGAAGCACGGACTCCGCATTTAAGGACGTCGTTTCTGATGCTGAGGCTTTCAAATCGCAGCCTCTCTTCCGGTCGTGCTTCCCTGTGTAGTGATTTTTCAGATTTCGTCTTTTTTTGGTTTCTGAGAACGAGGAAGTTTTCCTTTAGGGTTCGCTCTCCTTCGGTTTCCTGAGAGAAAGCTACGGGGTGTTATGTTATCGCTTATTTCGAAATTAAATGGTTATATATAACGCTCATACTCATCCCTCAGCGACGCATAGGCGGGGCTCGAGGAGTGAAAGTCGGGATTTGTTTAACCACATCGAAGTGAAATTTTCAAAAACATCGATTACCTTTCATCGTGAGAAAAAAGAAAGTGCGAAATTCTTCAGTGGCTATAAAAAAGTTTTTTTTCTCAGTATGGCCTACAATATCAAGATTAAACATAAGTAAAAATCTCATGATGATATCGGTTACAATACATAAAAGCTAACGATGATCTAACCTCGTTAAACATTAATGCCCAAGAATTTTAGAATTCCTATTCAGTATTGTGTTATTGTAATATATCCATAGTACGCAGCAGGGTTCAATTCATCTTTTCATTTCAAAACACTCGGCTATATAATCCCAAATTGCTCTCCATTTATCCACCCATCATTCGCTGATTTCTGGAAGAATTCTTAATCGGTATGTTATTTATGATTCCGCTGACATCTTATGAATAAAATTATACGTAGGAGTATAAATTACCTGTACAGCTTCCCCGTCAAGTTATTAGACTTTCATGAATAAAATAAATTAAATTTTTCTCGGCAGTAAGATATAGTAAATTATACATGGAAGATAATATCACATCGTGACAATAAAAAAAAACTGAATCAAGGAATCAACATAAGTGATTACGTTTATCCGAATTGATTGAATTTTGGCATATATTATTTTAAGAAAGGTGGTAGTAGTACTGTTAAAAGTGCTTTGAAAGATACGGCACGTGAGCCCCCATCGGGGATCGAACCAGGGACCGCTTTCATCGACGTCGGACGCTTTACCCTCATGGCTAACCGGAAGTCCTATTCAGATGGTTTTATGAAACAAATATCCCATATCTTCCACCATTTAACTCTTCAACATTTCACACTGACGTAATTATCTTCTCATCAGATAACAAGGATATTTCCTGGAACATATCCAAACCTTTACGTAATATATTTTGAAAATTGTTCTTGAATTCTTCGTAAGAGAAATAGATAATTATGAAATGATAGTCTGCAGATTTTATCATCACATTGAAAGGCTAGAAATTATATGCTTACCGCTATTCCTTTATGAGAAATTGCCCATCTGTTTGCCTTATACTTATTACGTACACGTAGGGGAATAAGGAAAAGCAATCTTGTGACATTCTAATATAGGTATAACAGGATTGCAAAAGTACACCTACGAATTGAATGAATGATTGTATTTTTTTGCTTTAAAATGTATCATTACATTCTTTTGTACTTAAATCCATTTCAATGGACATGAATGCTGCAAAATGACAATTCATATTATTCAAAAGATAACGTACAATTCATCATCCAGACGTACGTCGGGTATTGATAGGCAAAACTTTTTGTTTGACACTTTAAATTAGGTCTGTTAAATTTTTTAAAAATGATTCCCCTTATAAAGTTTTAGCTTGAAGGGATCCTCTTTTCGATCCGAAAAAAAATTTCTGGTTATCTCAAACTTTTCCTTTATGCATAGGGATACTTCAATTTGAAAATTATTCTGTTACAAATACAACAGATTGTTTAAATAACCTTCGAATTTATTGCTCCTCTGCTCACAATATGACATTTTAACTTTAATTTGATTTTTCTATAAATATAGCTTGAAAGCGGAATATCAAAGAAGGTGAGCTCAATTTCAACAACCAAACGATAACTATATATGTATTTTCACACATTAAAGATATTAATAAGAATAATGTTTGAACGATCAAATGAGAAACTTCAAAGGTCTCTATTACCGAAAATTGCACACTATATTTTCACAGTCTTTTTCAGACAAATGTCTACAATCAGTCCCTTTCAAGCTGCTTTAGCGTTTATCAGTGAGATAAGGATTTTCGAAAAGTGTATAGAAACTTCTTGTCCATCTTTTCCTTTTTGATTGAAAGATATCTCTTAAGAGATAGGAAACATTAATGGTTATTTTTTCCAATATATGTGTTAAAGGCTCTACAGTGTTTAGAGCTGGAGAAATTTTTAATAGAAATCGGTTTTTAATTACCTTATTTATCGCCAGTATTTTTCTGTTCTATTTTCATTTACGTTAAACGAGATAGTATAATACCAGCACATATACAGAAACGTATGAATACTATTTTATTGTTATTATTTACGATTTTAGTATTTGTGTATATACGTGTAAACAAAGATGTGAGGTTTATCCATAAGAAAGAATTGCATAACAAAACATTGAAATTTATCAAGGACAATATTCCAAAGATATAGAATAGTTTTTCGAGCTTTTTTCCGTACCAGTGGAATGGTGTATGCAAACAAACGTAAATGAATTATACCTGTTGAACAAACAAAATTTTAATGGGCAGCAATACCTCTAGTTTTCTCTGCACTGAACAATGAAAATATATTTAAATTTATAAAAACTCAGATATCACCGATCTGTCTCCAAAAGAAATTTCATTATGATCGATGGAACAGCGAATACAAAATGTATTCCTTGACCTCCTCTGCATCTACAAGAAACCAGAAATTGCGACATTACGCTTTCGTCTTGAAGGAGTTTCGAGTCAACTTCATGATTAATGAACTCGTAATCGCGTCCCAAAACGTTAGTCGTAACGAGATTTTAATGCTTGCGGAACTAATACTAAGAGAAATACCGTTTTAGGAAGGGATTAGGACTGCAGAGGGAAATGAAAGGGTTGCCGAGTCGGAAGGACGGAGTCAAAGGAAAAGGGAAGGACGAAAGGGGAGAACTATGACGGAAGTGGAGAGCGGAAGAAGAGAAAGATGGGCGGAAGGTTAAGTGTACAGAGCAAGATGGCAAAAAGGCTACCGCAGCTGCATTAAGTGCGCCTCGAGACCATACTTAGAACAATTTAAATAGTAATTCACCCTTTATCTCGTGGGTTCGTGTCGCCGCATGACTGCTGCTGCCAACAAATTACATTTCCTTGTAGAATAATTGATTTACCGTCCTTCGCCCACCTGAAAATTTACTTTTGCATTATAAAGACCCAGACGGAAGAGATTTTAACACTCCAACCGTCGAACTCTTCTCCCTCAGAATTCATTCATCCCCTATTTCAAAAAGGAGATTTGTTATCTATTTATTTTAACCCGGGAAAGGAGACCATCGCCTATAAATACTGGACCAACTGAAATATTATTTAAAATAATATTTGAAATCTTAAATCAAAGACGATTAAATAAACGCAATATATATTCATGAACAATGATAGTCGCATTCCTAAATTCAGTGAACAGCACATCATGCCGCAAAAAATCAACTACTTGTTTCCGAAGGTGTTTTGAAATATTGCATTTGAGTAATAGGAGGCTAGGATAATTAAATTACTGTCATAGAAAGTACGCAAAAATGTTAAATCAAATGTGTTCCATTCAGTAGTCCATGGTTGTTGCACGTTCTTTAGCTTATCGGATTTTTTGGCTTAATTACGAAACTGCTAAACATGCACGGCTGGATACACTTTATGAGGAATAAAAACGAATAAGCGCAACTTTCTTTTCCTTTACTTTACTCGAATACTTTTACATAAATTATTTTCAGGTAAAAGTAGTCGCGAGTTCTAATTCCAAGCGCAGTTACCGAGACTATATATACTTTCCCTGAGAATAAACTTTTAGAGTACGAGACTGGAGAGCGGCGGGTTAGAGCTATAAGATCGTAGTTTGGTCGTTATTTCGCCGTTAAAATCCCATCGTAAACGCGTCGAGGAAATCCTGACAGGATGGATCGAAAATAAAATGCCTTAAGAAAGTAGTGAATGTGAAAGGAGCAATTTTCTTTCCACGGGCAACCATTTTTTCATCCCTTTATTATCATTTCCTCGTAAACATTAGCATGAGAGACTTCGCAATGAGATTGTAATGGAGGAAAAAACGGATGAATTCAAACCTACATGGAGGTTCAAACCGTACGCGTTGTTGAACAGTAAACTTTCGAGTCACGACCTGTGCGTTACGCCTGAACCCTCGAAAAGCGTCAACACCGCGCGAAAAACAAGATCTAATTGGTAATTGCTTCGGCGCCCCTAGCCCAGGTAGATGGCGCCCTAATTCTTCCAAGGTAAGTACAGTCCCTTCTTGGCGTGGACGTCCGAAATGGCGACCGTCGTCTCCAGCGTGACTCTCCACGGTGTCTGGTCGCGGAGGGCCGACACGGTGATTTCTCCCCCTTAACATCCGTACCCTTTCAAGCACTAACTCCCACTTGCGTCCCCACACCCCGGCGGCCATTTCCCCCTAAAAATTCGAGGGGGTCCTCCCATTCTATTGTGAGGGTGTGACGGAGTTTTGTGGGCTGGAAGGGCAAGACGCAGCAAGTTGTATCACCTGACTCTTCTTAAGGGGGTGGGTGGAAGGATAGTAACAGAAGGGAGTTTAAAGGGAGAGTAGGGAGGAACCCATTTTTCGGTCCGTAGGTAGGTACCTGTTGTACCTGAGAAGGGTCTCGAGGTGGTAAGACCCTAATCTGCTGGTCCTATGCAGTCCTTTTCAAAAATCCTCCCTTTCTCGGATACCGGAGGGTTCCTCCGCCCTCACGAAATATCGTTAACCCTTTTATTTATCGGTGATTCTTCTTTTATATTACTTCGCGCCTGGGTTCCTTCGGTGGGCGTCCTTGGTTAGCCTTTCTCAACCGCCATTCACCATTCTTATGAGAATCCTTCCTTTCTGTCGTTAAGGATCGCTGAATCCTTCATTCAAGTCTTCATACCCTACCTCTCCCTTTTTTCCTTCGCTTCGTTTCGTCATTTGCCACACATTTAATCCCCTTCCGATTTTCTCGAAAGACTTTCGCTCTCTCACGCGGCTGTTGCATTTCTCTCATCTTTTCGGATCCAAAGAGTGGAACGAACGTTATTTTTCCCTCCTGCGCTTTGATGAATGATTTTTATCGGGTTAGAGTGAGAGGAGAACCTGCACTCTGGGACCAAAGGGGGAAATATTTTTTATCGCTTAGCATTTTTTAGTCTCGAACCCCTTTCGTTGCGCTATCTCCGTCATTAGTCCCATTCGTCTTTCCGGTCTCCTCCTGGAACAGAATAAAGGGTGAAATTCGGTGTAGTAGTCTTTAGAAGATCGGTTCATTAGAAAGAATTCTTGGAAGAAAATAATGCGGTTGGAATATGAAAGGGTGCAAATGACTGTATTAACACGAAGATTTTGCGATACGCAAACGCGATAAATATAAATGAATTAAATTGAGTAATGAAGCAAGAAACCACGTACACTGTGAACGAAATTATCTTGTCAAAATTGGATGGATATCACATGCAAATATCCTTGCTACCAAAACCGTATACGGTAACAAAAGTTGGTGCTACCAAGCGTTACAAGGAAGTAATCGCTAAAACAGATTGTTACTTCTGGTCGTTCTTTCCACAGAGCATTAGAGATGCAAACACGATGGATTAGGTTATGTCTTTGGTGTTGCAACACCCCCTGCCATGCGCCACTGGAGGCTTGCGGGGTATAAATCTAAATCTAAAATCTAAATCTACTGGCTAACCAGAGGCTAGAACTTGAAATAGTTTCACAAATGAAGTTAATAGCAGTTTCTGTGTATACATGGACAAAGTCCACGTAAGGTTTTCTGATGCTTTCGGCTACAGCTACATCGATTATATCAAATGCCAGACAGGATATTTTCCCCATTTATTCACACCTTTAGTTATATATTTGTACATTTATTTTAGTCTAACTGTTCATTTAATAACAGTCCAATTTTATTTATATCTTTTTAACGATTCATAACTCTACTATCTAGTAAATTACTCTTACTACCGAGTAAATATAATTAGTGTGCTCAAAATTATTGTAAATGATCTTGTACGTGACCTATGACTTTGGGTCAATTTGCATCGATGTAAAATATTAAAGTCTTGACAAACAAATTTTCTCAATAAATTCCTTATTCTAATTACGTCTTTCTTCATCTACATCAATACCTTGCAAGCTGCCTTCGGCGTGTGGCAGGGGGTATAGGATGAAATCAAGATGAAGAATTCCTGCCAGGAGTGAAAAAAATTACTGGTAACTCTATACACCTGTAATATTTTTACGGCTGGAATCTAAGTCCTATATATTAGAGTCTATTTTGAAATACTGTGAAAATATCATACTCGAATCAAAGTTTTTACCCGATTAAACAAGATTGAAAAGTTCGACTAACATTTGCCACGAACAATAGTTTTGGGCAGAAAATAAAATTTTCTCGATTTCAAAATTGTAAATATACATGGCAGAAAATTGGAGAATAACCAAGGGTAAAATTGGTAACTACTTTTTTCTCGTAACAGAACATCAATTAATTGAAATTCTGAAACTTCTATGAAATTCTTAATTAACTCACAATCTCATCCGATTCCTCTATTGCAATACACGTAAACTAATTTACATTAGTATTTAACATTTTTACATAATGTAAAAGGTTTGATTTAATCAGAAGGGAGCTATGTGGTATAACATATTCTTCTGGAACATTTTCACAAAGTAAAGTATTTGACGGGGTAATTCATTCATGAACGGTCTAATTTAATATGGACTGGGATAATAAGAAATAGAGATCTGTTTGCACTGACATTACCGGATAGCATTTTGACTGAATGATTTTCAAAATCATCGCAAGTAACATAAAACACCAAACCAAAAAACTTCCTCGAAATTATTGTGCTAATGTAATTGCATCTATTACCGATAGTCACTTATTTTTAAGGAAAAAAGACGGTAATCTTTCAGTCATTCTACGAAGGTAAAAATGCCGATCAGACATTTCGAATTAGAGAGTTGTTTGCGCAGAGGGAAAATATGATCTTAAAAGAGAAAAAAGGCGAAACTTTCCCGAAACATCCTTTCATGGAACGCTTAATTGAGAAGGCTTGAAAAATCATTTAGCGTCTGTTGTATACCTTTGAAAGGGTTGTATCATTTATCATGGCGGTGTTCTGTATGCATCTTAAATATGCATTAATACCTCCTCTTTGCAGGTCACTTCCCACGTTCCTGGTTTACGTTAGTATTCCTCGAGAAAAGCATTAGATAAGACAACACTTTTTTTCTCTTTTCGTGCACTCGTACAGATAAGTAAAAAAAACCATGGCAACGGTCTCGAATGGACAATCTCCAAATGAATATTCTCAACTGAAACTTATTAATAAAATTCAAAATCCATTTTAATCTCTCAAATCAAAGACAATATCAAGACCGTGAAATTATTCTAGTTCCATGCAGAGAACTCAGTTCAATATCTCAAAAATTTTCTTTAATTTTATATCGCTGTGTTCAGTACCAATAGGATGTGTTTCTAGAGCACCCAAGAATAATGTTTTCACTTCTCACTAAAAATTATGATTGTGACACTTTGATTTAACAATTTCAGAGTTATCATTAACTTGTTCTTAGGAGATAAAAATGTTTTTGAGATTACCAAACATCGAAATCTAATTTTTAGATGATGAGTATTTTGTTCAAGTGAGAGTTACATATACGAAAAAGTGGCAGATATATACTATAATTGTTTGTAGAGATAACCTTCCCAGATGAATTTTATTTACAATATCCGAAATCACTCTAAGTGAAGAAAGAATTCCGTAATCAAAATATTTCTCTATTCATAAAAAACGGGTAACTTTTACCTTGGAAAATACTACACAGTGATTCGCAAAAATTAAATTTTGCTTATCACCTCACCAATGAGGTAGGATTTCTTTCTCTGTATTCTTTTAGCTCGTCTTTATTTAAACTTTTAAGGGAATAACAGAAATAATATGCCTATGAATTTCTTACGGGATAGGAAAGGCATCACTAGTTAGTTATACTTTAAATATACCTTTGAACTTTCAAAGTCACAGGGATGAGGGGAAGCTATTTTTCATCGCCATTACATTATTATGCTAATAATACTCTTACATATCCATTAAAATTCCGAATTCAACCTTAAAATATACCATCATGATATTTAATAGCACGGAAATGCATTCTGGGATGGAAAGCGAGAAAACTCTAGCAAGGGTCGACGATAAAACGAAACTATTAAGGGAGCCTAGTGTTTGAATCGAATCCAAATATACTCTAGTTCGACAGATAGGAAGGAGAAAAGGCCGAAATTTACGACCGCATCCAAAGGAAGCGATAAAATACGTGATCGAGCAAGTGCATTTTCAGGTCCACTTTTCAAGACAGTAACCCTTTCCTTCTACTATGCAATCCATTACGACCCTACAACACGGGACGAAAAACATCCCTACTCCGTCCTTGCCATCCCCTCAAAGGTTTTTGAGGTCACTGATGGTCTGAAAGAGGAGGCCCTAGATCCCTGGGGCCATCCAAAAGGAAGCCCTTAGCACTTGCCCATTTATTCCCTTCCATCAAAGCTAGGGTCAAAGTCTGCACTGTCAGCCCGGTTCCCTTCCCTCCAGGGTCTTAAAAACCTAACTATACTGCAAGAAGGCACAACTTGGAGGACTCATAACAAAGGTCCTTTTCTCCCATCCACCCACTCTTTGTCCATCAATCTCTGAGGGACCCACCCCTTCCATTCCTCTTTCAGCTCCTCCAACGCTTGACTCCACCCGTCGCACAAAGAGCGGACCGGCGTTTCGAGCAACGCCCACTGTAACCCAAGACTTCCGAATCCCTTGTGCCAAGCCGCAGCCTTTGCAGACTTCTTTTGCGCGACCTCCGAAGGGTGATGAGACCATCCGAGATATTTTTTCCGTTACCTTTTTTGTCGAGATGTTTGAGGTGATCATAAAAAAGACGGAGGATAGTTTTTTTACGAGGAAATCATCACCGCTTTGTCTCGAAAGTATACAAACTTTCTCTTCTCGATGATTAGCCTTCAGGAAAATTTCATTCGGAATTAATGAATTCCTTTGGAGTGGAATGTGCCTAGGAAAAAACGGAGGGTGATCGTTTTTTTAAACGTTTTCAATTTATTTATTCCGTAAATGTAACATTCCTTAACTTTAAAGGGTCTTTTCTAATGACGCCTTCACCTGACCGATGCTCTCAACCTTCATACAATCCATAGAATTTATAATAAGGGCAATTTTTCATGGTGCATCAACCGAGACCGGTAATTGTATTTGATGTCTTCATTATACTTTGGAAAATTTTACAAGATATCACTAAACCGGGCAATGACAACTTTGCATAATGGATGAAATCGAACTCTAAATTTCCAAAATGTATAACAGCTCCCATGAATCATTGGCGGATCCAGGGTAGGGTAGGATCACGCCCCCCCCCCCCCTTTGATGACTTAGCAGTAAGTAGTACGATAGTAATTTGCCTAGCATCTGACGAGGAATTTGAATTTAAATCATATTTTGAAGTTTTTCCACGATAGTTATACATCTGTAACATTTATCACGACAAAATGGTATTCTAAAAGTGAGCTTGAGTTGAGTTTATGGGGAAACTGTGTTAATCTGATACAGCAGTAATATACAGTGGTACAGCCTAAGTATGCCATGCTGCTTCAATTTAACTGGTGAATATTGGATGTCACCATCGTTTTGCTATTTATAAAGCAGGCAAATCATTAGCATAACAAAATAGGTGTGATTGATTATGAGATAAAAAGTTATTGACCAGGCAGTTAAACTCAGTTCATTGACAGCAACAGAAATAACTCAATTTAGGTAACAAAGAGAGCAATTATTTTTTTGTGGAAATGTCTTGACACCTCATTCGGATTCTTAAACAAAGAAAAATCTTAAAGTTATGTTTACATCTTTGAATGCCCTGTTGTCACCAGTTGGGTTAAACGCCATTTTTACTCAACGATTGTGACAAAATAAGTAAAAGCGTAAATTAAAAATGTATTTACAAGTACACGTTTTTGTGGAATATAGGGTATTCAAAAAATTTATTTTTGATGCGTTAGGTAATCTACAGATGTAATGCAACAATAAGAATCTACGGTTTGAAAAATATCCTATTTCCCAAGTACTTATTGGGTTAGAGTGAATCCGTCTTTCACATGTAGCCTTTTTTATGAAGGAACAGAAAAACTATTTCTTCAGTCTCATCACGTCAAATAAAATGGATAATATTCTCCTTCAGTGAACTCTTTCCTTTCGCAAGTTTAGATAGCGGACGGCTTAAATACAGGATTCATGGGCGGCCTGATGGATTCACATGCGGCCTTCCAATTAAAGGTGGTTCCCCACCCAATCCCAGATGGCATAGTCTCAATATATTTTCATTATTGAAGGTGGATGAACTAATCGCCTCTATCTTTCATTTAGCAAAGTATTATCAAACTCACTGATTGATAGAACATGAAAATCGGCCCTCTTGGTTGACATTAAATATCATCACAGCTTCGTTGCATTAATATTAAAGCGAGCGATTAAAAATGCAGATTATCAATTCAACCTTATGCTTTCGGCATTTTCAGCTCTCATAAGTCTTACGTAAGACCGTTATTCAGCACAGCTCTCAATCATTTGCGAGGGGAGAAATTAAAACCATTTCGTTTGACTCCCATTCGAGGGATGCTAATTGACATTTCCGTTCCAAATGCGTAACCACATGAGAAGGAGACTCAAAATTCAGGGGCGATGTAAGCGAGATTCTGTGGAAGCCTATTAAGAGATCGCCCTGCATAAATGAATTATTCATTTTTTTCGTCGATTCATGCAATTATACCAAGGATTTTAAGATTGCCGTAACGCTCATCTACTGCCGTTTTACTGGTCCTCATCGGTACATTCTCTTAAAATATTCTCATCTCTATCATTTATTCTTTAAGATAAGAATCGGCACTTTTTATTCGTTTTGTGTTCTTTTGAGGGAATGTCCCTCCGATCGCCCACTAGCTGAAGGCGAGGCAAAATTGCGTAAACCGACCTTTCTGTTTATTTTCAATTTAGTTAACGCACAATTTCCTCTGTGGATACTCATTTCTTTAATACTGATCCAGAATTTCCAGCTTTTTTTCCCTCCATGAATTATTAACGTCTCAAAACAAACATTGCGGTGCACTAAACATTTGTTAGTTTCAGGCTACATGTTGATGCATTAAGAAGAAAGTTTTAATAAATGAGATTTTAATAAATGATGACTGTCATCGAAAAGGGAAGAAAATCACGCTCCAAAGTCCAATTAAATCTACAAACGTTTGCAGCACCCGGGACATGCAAAACACCGAGAATTTGTCTGCGGCTCAACGCTGGTCTGTACAATATTAAAATTTGCTTAGAAATTTTAAAATTATAATAAAATCGACGGCTTGGAATTGCATTAAAGGTAGAAATCAAATCTGGAAAAGAAAAGCATGTAAAATTCTCTCTCTCTCACACACAAAATAATATCATATATGATATTCGTAAATAAAAAACAAAATACCTTTAGTTAGTTTAAATTTTAATATGAATCGGATGAAGCGCTCCATCATTTCTAAACATTTGAAAGGAACAGCTCCGGGTATTGCTTCCTCATCGCAGCCTACGAACAGCCACGAGGTACAGCACGAATTGAATGACTAAGCAGGTTTTCAGAACGACTCTTCTCTCTCGTGATGTTCTTTGATCTCATTGAGTTCCAGATACAATGAAGACAATTGCTTCAGCGGCTAATTTACCTTTAGCATCTCGAATAAAAACGACCTTTGCAACGAGCAATTAAAAGCGCCATCACTTGGCTGAATCGATACGTCCTCACGAGTCCGTCTCTCCCCTCTTCACCTGCAATCGCAACTCATCCGGAAGGACCATGACACCATTCTAACACTTGGCGCTCAGGAGTCGTGTACTCTCTATATTATTCTCTAACGCGCTTTGGATTATTCGAAAGGACACAAAGTGTGATGTAAACTACTAAAAATGCAGGACTAATCCAGAGTTTAATATCTGCTGATAAATTTACTGCCGATAGCAAATTAAGCAAATAGCAAAATGGCTGAAAATTACCGAATAAAAAAATTATAAAATTATTCTACAAACAGAGGACGCATTGAAAGATGAATTATTATCCAAATACCGGATTTTATATTTCTGCAACAGGCTACAGAAGTGGTCGCCTCCCTTCCGGATAATTTGAATTCCACGGACCTTTTCATAAAGTTTATGAAAAATTAAACATAACATAAAATTAACATAAATTAAATATTCTATCACTGTTATTATGAGATTATCGTGGATTTTCTGTCCTGTATTGGTGACAAGAAGAGGATCAAGAATATAACATCATCAGAACAGATCTTTCCTGGGAGAGGTTTCAGCTGAACATTTCCTAACTTGTCTACTTTGTGTCTGCTTTTTAATTTCCTGCAATTTAGCAAGCTTGAATTAAAATCATATTGCGTTAATTTTTTTTCACGATTACTATGCATGTTCTACGTTTATCACTAAAAAATATAAATTATAAAATTAATTGGAGATATGTCTTTGTCATATGCTTATAAGGAAATCCCCCTATGGAATGTTTCTAAAACCGGCCCTGGTAGTGGTACACCGTTGGAGAAGCTATAAAATTAATTAAACCAAATCTCTTTTCACTCATCACTTCTGATCATAAAGAAAATCGAAAGAAAAACTTCCACCATTAACTACTAAACTCGAATAACAGATAATTCTTATGATTACTAAGTTCAGCAAGATGTCATTTCGAGTTGTTTACAGAAAAGGAAATAATGAATTGACGAGCAAACGGTTGAATCAACTAAGAGCTCCCGGAGAGAAAATGTAGTCCTTACCATTTGGCACTATCCAATTGCAGTTCTTATATGTTGAAGGGAACAATGCTTATGTAGAAAAGCGATAGGAAGTGAAGGAGAGGGAAGCAATGTATTGGTATCACAACTCACCCTTCGCAAGGGATGCCACTTGAGTCTCGTTCCGCGTCATTTATCTCCTTTTGAGATCTGAAAGACGGACGCAATTTCTGGTCGGCGTTAATCGCTGGCGGATGGTAATTTCTGGAGGTGGAAACAGGTGTTTGGTGGGTGAATGGGGAAGTAAGGCGATAAGGCAGGAAACGGGGCTTTCCGAGGGGTGTTTCCTCCCCATAACCTGTTAGTCATATTGCATGGACTCGAAAAATGGAATTTAAAATGGCTATTGTTTCAGTGTTCCTCATTTCAAAAATGTATTGACTGCCATCCAATTTTGTTAAACTTGAGGGACTTGTGGATTAGAATAGTAAACCTAAAATAGGACGAATTTTTAAATAGAATTTTAAGATGATTTGGTAATTATTGTGTTACGACCCTGATTTTTCTATTTTAGTGCTTAATCCAGTGAAAGTAAATTATGCCATGCTGTATCAATTTGAATGTACCGCAAAGACTTCGTAAAGACTCAAATCAATTATATTTCCGTCTAAAATCACTATTACTAATAACACGTATCTTTTTAAGTACTGAATATTAAACTCCAATATGTCTTCAGCATCGTGACAAACATATAACATCATTTCGTGACCATTTAAACATAAAATCCAATATTAGTAAACGAGTTATTTTCTTGAAAGAAATGAATCACGATTCATGCTCTATGAACCTTCGCAATTGATCGAATCAATTTACAGTCTCAAGAAATGTTATAGTAATAACTGAAAATTTACAAAACACATTCCAAAGAAAAATCGACGAACGATGAAATATGAACGTCGATAATTCATGCCATAAAGCGGATTTCATCACATTATATGATATAATAGATTATTATATTATTATTAACAGAATATTTTATGCCTAGTTTATGATTTCCTGCAATGCAATCGACGACTTTCAATTGTAATAAACTAAGCGAATAAATTATTAACATTCATTTACCTCTATGTTTCAGTATTACTCACCTCTATATTTCAATTATTGATACATTTCAATTTAGTCACAGAAAGCCTGCAAACAGTATAATTTTAAAACAAGAATTCGGCTTCATATTTGTAAAGAGCCTTAGGAATTCGCAGAGAACAGGTGACATTACGAGGGAGGTTTAACATATGAGCTTTAAAGTCAGTTGGAAAAGAACATATTTTTCCTCTGTCCTGGTTGGAGAATGGGAGTTTTTTTCGACACCTCAAGTATTGCAGCTGCATGAGAAGAACGGCGACTCCTTTCGGTAAAAACACCTATCTTGTCTTCAAGGAAATCGTAAATATTGTAAGTAAACTATCATTTCGCTTAAATAAATCAGCTAAATACGTAATTAGATAAATTTTCCATTCCATTTTACAGAATTTCGTTTATTTGAATGCCTCTTTGGGTCAAGAGAATTCCAAATGCGAAACCTTAAATCAGCTCTGACGAAAGTACAATTTTTACAGTTTTTTTACTGTAATTATTCCGAGAGAGTTCCAGTGGATGAAATAACAGCGGTTATTTCTTTTCTTAATAACCCCTGAGGAATAAATCCTCCATTCTTAATGTTGATTATAAATCGATAGCATATGCTATGCTTTTAAATGGAAAACTGGTGGGTGATACGAAAAAATTAGGCATAACCTGGCGGAACCTTCGTTATGAACAAGCCAACCAAGAATTCCTTATTTTTTTCATGTGAACTGAATTTTAAAGAAACTATCTCGACCGCAAAAAACTGGGTCGGACAAAGGGTAGATCTTAATCTTCCGAAGGCTCTTCCTTCAAAGACGCACCGAGCGAGAAGTTGAACTATTGTTTTTTGAATCTTGTATCCTGTTACTCTCTTGAAAGTCAGTTAACCTCGAGCCCAGATAAGATATAAAATATGAAGAATCATGCGACTTGTGGAAGGAAATGCGTCACTCTCACCCTAGAGCCATCTTCGGGTCTTAATTGAGACTGCAGTAAACTTTAAGGAAGCAATAACCCACGATGTATTCTCAATTGTTTATATCCGTGATCGGCCACATCGCCGATAGATGGCACGGCCATTTGCATACGGTGGAAATAAATACGGTGGCAATGTGCATGAGTTTTATGCGCATGCGTCTGTGTGTGGAAACGCTGATTCGATCGGCGGAAGTAAGGTGAAGTTACTTCCGGTCCTGGCGTTACAGGAAAATAATAATACACCTGCCTTCCCTCCAACGTTTTCCCAACGCTACTTCCCCTTCACTTCCTCCCGCACTCTAATATGCATAAGCACGAACCCTCTTCCGCAACACAATTCGGAAACGGGTGGCCACGCGTCCATAGTTAAGGGCGCTCTTTTATTCCGCACTGGATAAAGAGAAAAGAGACAGCAATGGCGTCGTGTATCTCTTTATTAGAGGTTGAGTAAGGTAATGCATGGCACCATTACTTTTGCGTTGCCCAATCTGTGTCGGTGTGTGTGTTAGTCGAGCTCACATCAGATCCTAAATCTCTTCGTCGCTGCATTTACTCCTAATATTTTATTTATTTATTTGTTCAATAGATACACACGCAGTGATGCCACCATTTTAGAATGAATCCAAAACAACAAAATTTACAATCGATATTGGGAGAATGCATGAACTAGAAACATATCAACGGTACATTATCAAAGAATTACTGTTAAGAGAGGTTATTCACTTGAATATTGAACATTCAAACAAACAATTTAAGCAAACATTCTTTAATGAATGATTCTTTGACAATCTGAAAGGGACCTTGGAGGGAGGCAGGAAGTTTAAATGTTAGGATTTGGGTATAGTAAGGAACATTGCGCAAGGGGTGATTTAAATTTAGGGATATGGAGATGATATTCAAATAGTGAAACTATTTCGGGAGAATCAGCATGGGAGTTTAATAAGCGATAAATGAAGAAAGATCAGATTTGATAAATATTTCGGTTACGGATCTGAGGGATAGGTAATATTATAAGCAAGCTGTGGAAGCATTCTTTAGGTAAAATACAACAGATAATACGATTTTTCTAGTTGAGAATAAATATATCATTAACCATTTTCGACTCTGAAAGGCATCTTCGAACTCGGGCTAGTAAAGTAAATCCAAGAGTGAACTCCGCTCAAAAGAATAGTGGAAGGATTATATAAAAAGAGGGGGGTACACGGTAGTGAGGGAATGGGGATGAGTGAAGGTAAGAGAGAAACCGTTGATAAAGAGGTTCATAGGAGAAATAACGTTTTATGAACGATTTGTCTTAATTGTCTTAAAGAACTTACTTATTCTCATTGTCGTCCTTAGATTTGGAAGTTATGGCTTCCTCAACTGATGTAAGTTTGCTGAAGTTCAAAATCTTACGACCTCTTTATGACGGAATCGATCATTCAAATATGTTTTGCTGGAGTTTATGAGTAATATTTCAAGAGGTGCAGCCATTATAAGCTTTTAATACGGAATTCTATGGCTATTATTTATAGCAATTGATGACATTGAAGCAAGATTAATTGCAAGGATTAGGGAAAGGTGAATACTAGAGCACATAAGAGTCGTGCGGCTGAAACCCAAGGAATAACAGGTGTGAAAAATAGCGACATGACTGGGACTCAAACCCAGATATCCCACTTTCCGGCAGGTATTCTAACCACTGTACTACCATGCCGCGTCTCTTCTACACTGTTATGCGTTTGAGAATAGGTACCTTCAAGATAAATTAATTGGGATGATTAATTGGTGTTGAGATGAGTTGCCTAGAAAATATAGGAATCTGTCAATCTTAATTTTAATACCAATATTCGAATTCGTTCGGAAAGCCACAAGTACAACTGATAATCAAGATATTCAAGATTCCTTTCTAAGCAAAACAAATATTTTATTATTGAAACGATCGATAGATGTCAGGTGAGAGTATCTGCAGCCTTATATCTTAGACAGATTAAATCAGGAGGAAAGCACGTATAAAATTACGTATAAATTATGTCTAAGCTTATTTCAATGCGTAAAAATAATAACCGATTGTCATTATTTACGAGCTATACCGGAACATTTTTGAAATTTTACAATCAATTCTTGATGCTCTGGATATAGATGTCAAAATATCTACCTTCGTCGCTGTTAATAAGCCAAAGTATAAAAATATTGTTGACAAATGAAAGGATACTCAAGATAAACTAAATATTATACTGTTAGATTTTATATATTAGATTATGTGTTTCACGAAGATGACATGTGGTCCAATGTAGTCAAGGTGTTTCCCTCAAGTCAGCAGTTAAAGAACGATTGAGTAAAAGTTTGGATTTAAGATAAACCATTCCTGCACAATCTCTAAAAAAATTCGTTGCCGATAAAATGCGAACAAGAATATACGAAAATTTTAAAATCGAATGAAATGAGAAAAAAAACTTGGAGGTGCCGGGGATCGAACCCGGGACCTTTCACATGCAAAGCGAACGCTCTACCACTGAGCTACACCCCCGTGTGGAGAATGATGCTCCGGTTAACAAGTCATCGCTCAACGCTCTTTTTCTCATACTGAATACCTGGAAGTGGCAGTGTGGAGTTAAAACATTATTGGGAGATAATATAGCTTTGCTTACGCAGGAGCACATCTGGCCGGCCCTGCTGCATCTCCATAGAATGACGCCTTGTTATTTCAGAAAGATAACTCAGCGCTTCTCGGGTGCAGCTGAATTCTCTCAGTAGGTCTTTAATTATCACGTCTCATGTGACTGATGGAAAGGAGACAGGAGGGGAAATAAGCCAAAATTTCCTGATTACTCTACTTTTTAAAATGCAAGTCATAATGAAGTAAATATAGATGAAATCGATTATAAATGTCCGTAATTTGGAATTCAAATATTTGTATAGAAAACAATGTATTGCAATTTCAGGAATTATTCAAATTTCTCTTCCTCGAAGTACTAAGAATTTTTGAAGGAGATAGTTCTTGCAAAATGAAAGTTGCATCCAGATGCATCTATTTTATTATCTAGAAATAGAGATTGACATTTGATTAAATTTAATGACAAAGAGATTTGTCATTTGTTGATGATGTATCAGAGTATGAGTTTATTACTAACTACTACTATACGAATCCGATACACTACTTAATTTTACTGATTGTGAATACTTTACAACGTCAGGAGAAGATAATCACAATTCACAAACGTTTAGATGCATTAGATTTATTTTATATAAAAGGGAGAAATTAATATTTTTGTTGTTAAAATTGAAGACCAAAATTCTGTTGTAATATACGTTGACGCAATCGTCTACGTAATAAAGACAGAATTAACAAACATTTTTTGCGCATTAAATCCTGTAATTGTTCTGATCTCTACCAATATTTAATGTTAGAATTTATCCGTTTAATGATCGCATTAGCTGACCTAAATTACGCATTTAGAGCGTCTTGAGTTTAATGAAAGAACAAATCCAAGATCTCATGTACCATGGCTTTGATGCTACCGAAAGCTTTACGTCAATCCCGCGACCTGGGTTATTTTCCCCGCAGAGGCTGAGAGCATACGAGAGAAGCCACAATGAAAGAGAACCCTAAGATTTTCTCGCCTAATGCATCCGTCGTAAAAAGCACCGTGAATTTAAGATTCTCCCCATATTATGAAAAGAGGCAAATGGATGCGCATTCTCTTTTAATAAAAGAGTGTAAAGGAAAGGTTCGGTTGTAGGGGAGGTGCGAACTGTAGAAGAACCCATTAGTGCTAGAGCCGGAGAAAACCTTTCCACTTGTTGACTATCGAAGAAAGACGTCAATATTTGTTCTTTTATGCCGTAGAACCTCTCACTCTCTTCACTCACTTCCCTCGCGCATTCCTCTCTTCATTTTTTCTGGAGAACCCTTCTTCTTATTGGTGTACCTCTACCCTTGCTCCACCAATAGAGGGAATCGTTTATGAAAATCTTCGCTCGCCAACATTTTCCTCCTTAAAAAAGTTCCTCCCTTCATAGTGGAGCTAGCCAAGAGATGATAAAAAACACACACACGAAGCATTCCTCACCACCCTTTGAAAACCTCGTATCTTTTCCAAACACTTCTCCTTCACCATTTACCCCTACGTGGAGAGAAGGCACGACACGTGATATGAGGTCCTTTTTGGTTTAGAACACCTGTGCGCGGTAGCTAAGAAAGGGGGCTTGCTTTTTTTCTATCTGTTAGAGACGTAGGTACCCTTTGCAGCATCCCTTCGAGCTTTTCATTCGGGTACCGCTCATTTGTACAGTGTTTGCGCTTGCTTTACCGAAGGCGGACCTTGACAAAGTAAATGGTCCGCGAAAGATCTTCGCTTATTAACCGAAGGTTAGTAATTTCCAAGCATATATCTGTTGTGATAGCTCCTGGAATTACGAGAAACTAGAAAGAGCCTAGGTTAACACCCACTAGATGGAGCTCAGTAAAGTCTTTTCGAGAAGTCAACAAGTAATAGTTAAATAGTAAGAATTTATCGAACTATAAATTGCGCAAAAGCATGCAAATGATAACATGTTGAAGAATTATTATATTAAGGAAGACTGAAGCTCACACAAGTTGACTGATTATTTATTTCTTTTATAACTGTGGCTGGTAATGTCAAATTCGTTAACATGAAACATAATTTTGGTAATCCAAGAATTCACTTACTTCAATTCAACTAATTCAAGAATTTTTACTTGTAAGCTCTTGTACACTACTCATATTTGATGCATCTCTCTCACTGCCCAGCAAAGCAGCTCACCAATGACAACATATGTGTTTTAACGATATGTTTCTGAAAAATAAGGGAGAACATGTTAAAGCCGTCTTGCGTCTATAAAGAATCCCTCTGAATAAAACGGTTCATTTGATGAAAAAAAGTGGTGAATTGGTGAATGAAGAATATGAAAGAGTAAGATATGAATCTAGGATTTTCTTTTCAATTCGTAAATCTAGCTTGGAATCTGTAATTGCGGAGGTTTCAGGTTCTTTATGAATTTATGGTTGTTTATATGAGGTTGTTTCGCTTCACTATGAATATATTTTCTCATTTCTTGTCCTCACCTCTCATTATTACTATTCAGCTTATTTTCTTCTTTTATTCGGAAATAATGTCACTAGCGAAGGCTTATTAATTTCATTCTAAAATATTTCATTATAATTCCATGGTAATCGACAATAAAGGCTAATAACGTTTATATGAAAGCTTCGATATTCCTGCATTCAGAGTATTCATTCACCTTCTCAACTTCGGCCTATTTCGGAATGGAAAACACTAATCCATTCCTTTTAAATTTTCTCGTTAAGCAACTTGAAGTTCAGGAACAGGTAATCTCAACATACTTCCATGCAATCTCTTGTATCATTGATATATTTTCCGTAACTTTATTCATAAATTTTTTGCGTTAGCATGAGTCCTAATTGGTTCTTTTCTAACGAGAATCATTCACAAAATATCTTCAAATCTGATGACTAATTTCGCGCCAAAAATTCACCATTTGCGCCAGAAATTCATTCATTCCGTTCTATTCACTTCCATAGGCTTTCCACTAGATTTTATAACACATTCGATGGCGTCAAAGTCCGTGTTATATCCTTCGAATCTAAAAATATTCATCAGCGGTTAAACAAGAACTCCATCCGCTGTTTCGATGGAATGTCCCCTACGAAAAGACGCATCAGAAAGGCTTGGAACAATGCTTTTCCCCTTTGAGCTGTTTACCCTTCCAAAAGTGAGTCTCCTTGTGATTCATAATGCCCTGTCCACTCCTTTTGAATACGGGCTACCTCAGAAGGATTTACCGGTCTTTTGAAATCCACAGATGTCTCCGAAAGCTCATCTTCGCTGCTTTACAACCGGTATACACCTGCGCCTCACGCAGAGTCGATTAGATAGCCGCGATGAGCGATGCACAACGGAGACGAGAACGCGGCGAGGATCCTGTCCACTACGTTAAATTTTAACGGCGATCCGAAAAGGATTCCAAAAGGAATACCTCCAGGGTTATACGTCCACAAGGATATCTTTGGGTGACCCCTGTGGTGATTTCGGGGTCCGACCGTTTCGGGGAAGCGTCTGCATAGCTCAAGGGGGAGTATCCAACTGGGCCGCCGAAGGAAGCACCGAGGGACGGCAAAAGGGGTGATATTCATACACATCACCCATGGAGGCACTTAGATGGTCTAAAAAGATAAGCCACGCCGCGGTAGCACCGGCGTTTTTATTCTTTATGCTTGGCTTGAGCAGTTAGAGGTGGACTGCTTGCAATGTTTCCAAGAAGAGTGGGATACGGACAATGGGTAACGAGCTACCATAAAGAGCGGCGAGATTTGTAAGACATCAGGAGGGAGCGGTCGATGGTTCGAAATCAGAAAATGAATGGGCCACCAGTGGAGACGACAAGAAGGAAATCTGAAGGATTTAGTTCTTCTTACAATGGAAGACAGGACTGAAAAGAATGGAAAAGTTTGCGTTCGTTTTCCGCTCTCTTTTGATGAATGGTTAACAAAGGTTGCCAAAATCTTCATTTCGCTTTTCGTTACGTTCAAAATCGTAAATTAAAGGTACCATGGAAGATTTTTTAACAGCATAAAATATTTAAAATATAATAACAGAATATTAAATTCAGAACTTGTACTATTCCACAAAATATTCAATAAATATTTTGTGGAATAATACAAGTTCTGAATTAAATATTCTTTTATTATATTTTAACTATGTCATTCCACCAAGTATCGCTGGACACCATTAATTTTAGTATAAAATATGCCTAGAGTTTCATAATATATTCTGGATATGAAATGAATTGATGTTTCCTTAATATGCTTATGCGAGTGAATGAGGCGCAGAAAAATACATATTTTTCTCAAATGATACGCCATTAACGTGTTTTAGAGATGTTACATGATCGTTTCGCAACAACACGTGTCCACTTTCAGCGATCAATGCAATATTTGGAAAATGGGTTGAAACTCGAACTTGGCAGATAAATAATCGCTTAAAAATTCATTCATTCAACGAAATAACCAAGAGAGAAATAAAACGATCGATTATTACAAATCCGCCGAACGCCAAAAGAAGCCTTTTGGGGTATCTATGAGCATTATATAAGGTAGTGATGGCAAACGACTTACCGGATAAATGAAGCATGTACCAATTTATTTAGAAACATCTTCCTGAAACACCTTTCTTATGGATCTGTGAGTTTAAGGGAAATTATTTATATTTCTTATCTAAATCCCTATTGATACTTTAGAATGCTTAAAATAGGCTAATTTATTGTAATTATTATTATCATTATTAAGGTTTTTGTTAAGGACATAGTATATAAAGTCTCTTCTTCCATCTATCCTGTCTTCAGGGATACTAATAAAAACGAAAAGAAATTTCCAAATAAATATAGAGAAGAAAACTTAAGAAGGATTTATGGATGTAAAAAACATAAGTAATATCTTAGGAGAAAAATATATCCTCAGTTGGGAAAAAAAGATGAACCACAAAGAAGGGGGTGTGAAAAACCTGTGCAAGCATACTAATAGTATAAGCTAAAAGATGTGAAGGAAAATGTGCATATGGAAATACAATACAATACTGTAACAAAAATTCACTTAAAGGATGAAAATTACAAAACTTTGCATTATAAACAAAAGAATAAGAAAATTAAAATCGTTTGAAAATGCAAGTATGAATTTTCAATAGAAAAATTACTTAAGAAGCATTATTCAGACAATGAAAAGCGATCGTATTCTTATTTGAGAACACAGTATATTGATTTAAAAGAATTATTCGAAGATATCAGAAATACTAAGAAAATAATTCGAGCATAAATTTTTATAATATTTTTATAATCATGCATAATGCATGTAATTGTAATGTAATGTAATCATGCATTGCACGAAATTAAGAAGAAAGACATTTGCTGAGTTGAAGAATCAGACCTTCCAACATGCCAAACACAAATATGAAATCGCAATTCGAAAAATCAGAAGGTATCCGAAAGTATTTGGAATATCCAGGGGATGTAACCCAGTATACTCTACTAGAATCTATAGAGTGGTATATAAAAATTTAAAAAGAATATAGAATGGAAATGTAACCAAAGAAGTAAACCGTTCCCCTCCGTATCTCAGAAACAGCTTGATGTAAAGTTATGAAACAAACTGCATAATGTTTTTACCAATTTCTAAGCCCAGCCAAAACTATTCGATTCGAGATTGAGAGAGTTTTGATGAAATAACGGGAAATTGCTTTTTGAAGAGGTGCCCGTGTTTGCAATAGCTGCCGCCTAGGTGGCAGCACCAGTATTGTGCACTTGCATTAGGACTGACTAATCCAATGGATGCATTAATGTTCGGAATGCAAACAAATTATTTTTACATATTATCTGGCTGAATAATTTAATGTATATTTCATCTAATCATAGCTGTTCTTATTATTATTAATATTTTTGACTGAATTAAAGCAGGAAACAATGACTATTTATAGATAAATGAATTTCTAATAATATCGTTTCTTTTTTGTTTAAGCCTCCGTAGTAAACAAGTTTTGTTTATACCAACGTAAATGCTCATGAATGATGACGTGAAAGAAAACGGATTGTTAGGGAGTGTTACTTGAAATTGTTCTGTTAAATTAAGAGATTGTCTTAGCACTGGTATGTTGAAAACGTTTTAAGTAATATCTTTTGAATTTAATGATTAGATCTATTTCTTTCGTCGTCAATTTCGTGGTTGACGAAAATGAGTCACTGAATAAGAACATTAACCTATTCCTAATTTCGGTATTTCTTTTATCAGAGGTATTGATCGGAAAGTAATCAAATGCCAGCGAATCGTACTCATCTCATATCTGACCGAAGAGGTAAAGCGGTTTTGTTTTTAAAAAAATCAGTAGAATATTTCTCAGATCTGTTAATTTTGTTTTAATTACCAATTGGGACATAAATAAATGTGAGTTAAGTTCATAACTTTAAATTAAAACTACTCCTAAATGGTTTCATTTGATAAATCGCTTTAATAGCCAAATATTGAAATTTATGTAAACGATGTTGTTTAAAAACATTCTGTAGTTTTCACTACCATATTGTTGACCGATAGTTTAAATTAAGAAATCCATACTTCAGGGATAACCAATCAATATTTATCAACTCATTTATTAAGCTCGAAGTTCGAACAAAGCGAATGTAATCCATGCAACTTCTCCTCCGCTTGGAGTTTTCGTATTTCCGCATGGCTAGTTAATTTTTGTGATTATTGTGTACACCGCAAGCTATACCACAAGAGGACTACTTACAAGCAAATACAATAACAAGATACTCGATGCACATTAAATGTGAATTAAATTTAAAAATCGATGTAAATTAAAGACGAAAAAGTAAATTAATTGGCCTTATTTTCAAAGAGTAACATATATTTTTTCTATGGATGTTGATTTATCACCAAAATGGAAATACACTTCGATGAATATGTAAAAACTGGAGGGTTGGTTCGATTTCTCCGGCGGACCAAATTATGGACGTTGGGTCATTTGCCGCATAACCATGGTGTTGAGAGTGCTTGATATTTGTTTTTAAAAAACAAACATCAAGCGATAAAATAAAAAATAAATATGAAAGATGAAATAAAAATTGACATAGCCACGAAATTGAAGATTCTGGATAATGATGGAAAAAGATGGAATTAAATTCATTGTTTAATTATTTGAAATATTTCTAACCAGGCATGACGAAATATTTTGTTTTTATGAAGATACTTTTATTGAAATTTTAAATAATCGCATGCGCGTAAGTTTTTACAAACATTAAATATACGATGCGCGCAAATATTTGCGCGGGATCAGCTAGTATGTATAACTATTCCACAATACATTATTCCATAAATGTGCTTTAGGGTTGAATTGGCACTGGATTCACCGTCAATGGCTGATGACTGTATACGAGGACGAAAAAGTTACCAAGTTAATCTAGATAAATGTTCCAGCAAGAATTATAAACAAGAAATTCCGACGATATTAAAATAGAGATCGGATATTAAAATAAGTGAATATCGACTCTAGAATTCATTTTTTCAACAGGATTCCTGCGGATGTTTGTTCGTCAGAGGCAGTGTCAGCAACTTCCGGAATGACGTTACATGAATGAATTTAATTTGAAAAGTGGCTTATTCATCGATTCAGCGAAGTCGAGAATCAGAATCTAGCTGTCTAGCAGAACCGCTGAAGAATTGATGTTTTCTGGCTGCCACTCCGAGGCTAGAACGCAAATAAAGAAATTTGCCTATTCCGTTATGACGTGCGATCTCTACCGTTTCACCCATCTGGAGATAGCTTCTGAAATGGAGTCAACGCCCGAAATTGAAACTTACCTCCGAAAAAATTTAGGATCGAAATGCAAATTGTTTCTTGTGTATGGCTACTGTTTATCCACTGTACTATCCGTAGTACATACAATGGCTAGATACTAGGAAGTATCAATCGCCCTTCAATAAAGACGCTTTACTATTATTATCATAGTACATTGGCTGACAAAATATTTCATACTAGAGTCATTTTCGTTTGTGGAAACACGATTTTCCGTCGTTTTTTATTAGAAACAGAAAATGCAGCAAATTTGACTAAGTACTATAAACCATTGATATGCCTTATAATTTAGACAAAGAATTTTAATGAGCAGTTTATTATCGCTCCCAACAAAAAAAACTCATCGAAAGCGTGAATGAAAAGAATGGTTCATCAACGTTCATTTCATTTCTTAAATCATTTCTTAAAATATTTTAAAATTTTTATTACAAATCCACAAAAATTTATTAGACTGGTAAACCTTTTTATAAATTTTTGTGGATTTGTGCAAGTTTCGTGCTAAATATTTTAGCTATGCCATTTCACCAAGTATCGCTGAATACCATTAATTTTTTTCGTATCATTTCTTCACTAAAATGATGATTGATTTAATTTATGTTTCTAGGTTGATACTCTGAAAGCCACTTATGGTACTGTGGTAATTTCTGCGTTGAAAGCGCCCAATCTCAGTGAGCAAATATAATTTATGTTAGAGTTATCATTGATTACCGACGTAAGCTTTTCGAAAAATTCATCAGTTCAGAATTTTTAGGCGAAGTGAAAGACATTGCAATTCCGTTAAAAAACAATCGCGACCCCAGAGAGGCATCAAGGAAGCTTTACAAGAAAGTAATCACTAAAACAGACAGTTACTCATAAACAGATAGTTATCAGAGAAGCTAATAGGGTAGACTAGGTAAGGTATTAATGCACCCCCTGCCATACGCCACTGTCGGCCCGCGTGTTGCAATCTAAATCGTTTGTTTCCAAATAATTGAATAACAGAAGTTGCAGATGTTGTTTCAAAAGTGTGATCACTATTTCCACACGTGTGTATCACTAAGCATTCCCATCAAACCATAATGGTTTCACGTGCGGGATCCTTACGTGCAGCAGAGATTCAATAGCGGTCACGAAAAACGCCACCCGAAATGAAAGCGTCCGCATGCAAAACCCATACGCCCCATTTAGATCGCCGATATTCGAACCCTTCATTTTTGCGCCGAAACATTTGACGAATGCTCAACGAAAAAGGGACACCGCGAAATATACATCGACCTGTTTATTAGTAAAATCTGTTTTTTAACAAAGGCAACGACGCGCATTGGGAATATTCGTACATCATCCACGTCCACCGGCAGTAACACATCAACTCAGAACAAGTTGAGCGACTCCGCCGGAAGTTATCCACATGAGCCATCACTTCTATCCCCGATAAGATCGTCTATCGCCTTTCCCGTTCTTTAATCTTCCCCACACCCGAGGGTGCAAGGGTTCTCGCCCCGTCACTGGAATTATTTTCGCGAGAGACGGTCTCAAAGTAACGTTATGAATTTGTAGTGACTTCGCGGCGACAATGAATACTTCATGCACTCGTGTGTTAATGTGAATAGTAGGTGGGTGGAAGGAAGTAGTCTATGGGTGAGACAATTTCGTCTACCTGAATGCGCATGCGTGTATCAGAAAGGAGAGAAGGTGGGGATTTAAAGGTATATATTGGGTAGGATCAGCTCTCGTCGGAGAGCAGATCTGCACCGGAGGATCTGCGTGAAGCAGCGGAGGACGCTGAGGAGGCACAAGGTGTGATGTTTTCGTTCAGAGGTATCACAACGCTGGTAATATAAACAGGCCACACCCAAAAGGCGTTTTTCAGGGTTTCTATGTAGATGTAGAGAAAGACTATTTCTGTATGAAGCGAGATTCCTAGTTCTTTATAACATGTAACAGATGTCAAAATAAACTAATCACCAATGCACCGCATGCTGGAAATGCACCAAGTCATTACAATTAAATAGTTGAAAATGTCATGAAAAGATTCTTTTATCGAAGGACATTTAAACCACGTGAATCGAATCCTTGAAAATTAATGAGAGTTTAAAAGTAGAACATTTTCGAATGAACATATAATAATAATATTCTAGTCGACAATTGAAATGTTATCTTCTCCATAAACGCAGTTAGAAGAAAAATATAACAAGCAATTTTCCAAGGGTACACGTCACCTTATAACATTGAAACGATAAGTAAGATGTTAGCAGTAATACTTCGCAGTAGCTCGCACTAGCCAAAGTTGGTTAGTGGGAAATTCGAGCACTTATTCTTGCGCTGCGACCAGAAACTTTACAACCTACAGTATGTACACTCATTTTATAATATTGGTAACGCTCTCGGTCACAGCGAACGTTACAGTGAAGGACCCTCGTTACTTCTAAAGAGATACCGCACAAACTTGGGATTCAAAACCCAAAATATTCAGTTAAAGAACAAATGCATACTTAATTTTATTACGAATATTGACCAAAAATTATTCAGATTTATAAAAGTGAATTATTACTTCGCATTCGATCCACTTCCTCATTCGGCGATAACAGTAAACCAAACAGAATTACTCCTATAATTCTATGGTTCTTTTAATTTGTTTAATTCTTAGAAAATAAACTACTGACGCACCAGAGCAGTATTCTCCACCAGACGTCCTTTGAGCCACAATGCGGTCCCCTGGAGTTTATAAGTCGGTCCGCCAATTTTCCGCGAAATTTGTTAATAAATTTCTATTTCGGGGACTTTCACCGTCATATAAAAACAATATACCGACTCTTATAAATCACCTCATAGGATCAGTAATTAAAATTATTCTTTTCTCGACCAAAACTTTAATCTTCTTGTGTACTCAGTGATCTTGCTACACTCTGTGCAACCTTGGGCGGTTCCTGAATTCGCACCTCTCTCAATTTACAGCACTATAACAGTTAAAAGGCAGATACACCAAAAGAGCCGCCAGTGGAGGACCCTCCTCACCGGCATTAGCTTCTTTAAGCTTTGCAAATGACATCTTGTACTGCATAGTTTTTAATCTGTTTACGAGTACAGTTTTTACGATTCATTTGTACGTCCGTTTACTTGGGATCCGCTTTGCTCACAAAAACACTCCCAAACAGTGTGGAAAAGACTTGTTAGTTCAGTGATATAGAATTATGTCCGGACAGTGGGAGTTCTGGAGATCGAGTCCCAGGCATGTGGTTATTTTCACACATGTTATTCTTTGGGATTCAGCCGCACGGCTCTTCTGGGCTTAATAATTTAGTTTTCCTCAACTGTTTATGAAAATTGTTGTATGGATTTAATAACTCGTAGGTAAGATTGTATAACTGTTGGCCCATGCGGTTGATAAAATTTCTAATGTATCTTTTCAGCCAAAAAGGCCGAGCAACCCTTTGGTACAGATTGAGGAAACTGCATCTTCTCGAGAATAAATGTTCCTCGTTAGGAATGTTACGTAGTCGAAAAGGAAAACGTTTGGTATGCCAGAGACTGTATAAGAAACATTTTTCTCAGAATTACTCGGTTACCCAATTCTTTATCCTTCTCTGCCCAGGTGAATCAAATGTTTTTCTGCAAAGTACTTCATGATTACTGAGAAAACGACAAAATTGAGGGACAACGGAAGAGCTGAAGGAAATGAGGGAAAGGGAATTATGTGCGGTTTGTCATCGTCTGCTTCCTCCTGAATAATTCCTCCGACAGCCACGGCGGCGTCTGCAACACCAGAAGCGTCTCCGATAATGATGGATTTGAAATTGTGACGCAGACGCCGTGTCTGTTGGTCGGATGAGCGGCGAGGCCACGTACGATCCTCAAAGAGCATGTTTTCGTCGCCGCCTCTTCACAGCCTTATTTCAAATGCTTTACGAGTCTCGTTCACGGACGTCTAGCTGTCGTCTGCAAGGGATAAAAAATGCGCCGACACCCCCGTTGCATCTGACGAGATTTTATTCATCAGCCGTGCGAGGGTCATTGGGAATGATGTATCGACCGCCTGTTCTTCTTCGCTCGCTTTTCGTCCGCTGACGTTTTTAAAATCTTCCGATGCGTAGGTATTCGAACCGATGAGTAATTCCATGCGAAATTAAAGCGGAAAGGAAAGAGACATGAGGGTATACGCAAATTTGCGGAATTGCGTAAAATACGCGAAGACAGTGGTCCATTCATCACTATCCGCCATTCGTCAACAAACTCTTCCAGACGTATCAAAATATTTTCATAGTTTGTTATTGGGTGAATCAAGATTTAAAGATATTCTGCGGCTTTTCTTGTATATTATTTCATACATTACCGAAAAAATATTCAGGAAAGCACCTCAACCAAAGACATTACCATCACTTCATAGTATTACCCATTATTATTCATACCATTACCCTAGGAAAGATAGAATAGTTGTTGTTAAGGTCTATCGAAAGATAAAAACCTGCATGAACCAGGGTGGATGAATGGAGGAGAAATGACGGAAAGCGCCTTCATTTGATTCCTTTTACTGGCCATGAGCGCAGTAACTCTGTACACAGTCATGAGCGTAAGTCCCTCTAGTTTTGATCGTAAATGATCTTTGGGCGATAAGAAAACTACTGCGGGTGCTTAGCATGCGGAGCTACGCCGCTATCGCCATGTGGGAGTTTTAAATTGCAATTTTCCTGCTTTTCTGCATTTAAATGACGAAATCAACCATCTGATCCTTGTTTACAATTTATAATTGGCAAAATAATCGATGCTTTTGTGAAAACTAAAAATAAAGACTTACGAAATTTTCAGGAAATGTTGTAATGCAAATCCCAATGCTTAATGTATAACAATGTTTTAATGCTTAATGTATACCAATCAATAACAATCAATCCAGTTTATTGCTACATATCGACTCTGATTTACCACCAATTCTAACGGAAAAGAAATTTAAAGATATTCCCAGAAAAGAAAATGACTCCGGCTACTTTTAATGAAAAATAATTTTCTCTTTTTATTAATTTTGCAATATACTAGCTCAAGCACACGGCGTTCTCGTGATGAAATTTACTGTTTCGATATTATTTTTTCTGACGCTCAAATATATATTCAAAATTGTGATAAGTCCAAGATCAACGTTTTACGTTCTTGCTCAATTCCCTACCCAATCTTCCTACCTTGTTAACTTTTGAGAGCAACTATAGCATAAACATGTATTACAATGGCATTGGTTGTAAAGGAATTCTATTTTAAACGAGCTCATTTCGACGAATTTCGGCATTTTATATGACATTTTTGGCGATTTCGAGCCATAAAATATAAATGAATCTTTGAAGAATTTTCTTTTTAATGACGCCAATCCGGATAACAACGAGTCATTTTTTTCATATTTTCCTCAAAATAAATAAACAATGCCAGTGATAAAAATGCGCTTAGCTACTTCAATAAACTTTCGATTATCCACTTACGATGAGATTTACTCCTTGCCGATATTTTCCGCTTTCTTTTTGAAGAAATTCAAACCCAAAAGTCGCTTAGGTATTTTTGCGTCCTATTACAAGCAGAACTTCTATAAGATATTTCCAGTGGATCAGTGGTAATACGACCAAAATTACATTAAATCGCTGCGAAAAAGTTCCGCCGTCTGCTGAAGAAAACTCTCAGTTTCTGAACTTCTGAGTGAGTCCATTAAACAGTCGAAAATAACGGAATATGTGCACAAATAATAGTAAATTATTTATTAATGTAAACTACGAACACCATAAGAATTTCCCCCTGCCACGCGCCATTGGCGGTTTGCAGGGCTTAAATGTAAATAAAAGTGTAAGTCTAGATTAACAGCATTATGTAATTATCCATGCAAACTCTTTCCATCATTATCCTGGATAGTAACGATAATATTAACGACGACTTAATCAGGCGACGATTTGTCTTCAGAAGCCACTTTTACAGTAAACCTTTTTCAAACCACGAACACAAACAACCACTAACTAGGACTCAAGCACTAACCAGGATTCGCACCCGGGACACGAGTTCCGGATAATGGAGGGTCCACTATACTTAATTCTCGACTTTTAGGGGACCTGATAAACACTTTCTTATTCTAAATCATAAATGATTAGAAAAAGAAAAGCAAAATCTTAGGAGGATAGTAAAGCTGAAAGGATTACGGTAGGAATATAGGCGGGGAATAGCGTGGGGTAACAAATAGGAATGACGCTTAAAGGTTGGAGAAGGGTAAAATGATTGAGAGGGAAAATAAAGAGGGGCGAGAAAGAGAGATAGAAAGACAGCCGGTTGACGGTCGGTCAATATATTCGTCAAGGCGAGTTGATCACCCGGACGTCGTCTGGTGGCTTCCATCGACCCGTACCGTTGACTTTTCCCCATCCACTAAGCGAGGGGTGGAATTATAATCCCGAGAATTGTGACAAATGGGATCTTTCGATCGATTTATTCAATTATGGATTAGGGTTGGAATAATCTCCCCGCACTCTCGCTGCTATTTTTTTCATTTCCTCCCCGTGCAGTTTTTTTTCCGGAAAATTACGCCTCCCCGACGACTTATTCATCAGGGGATTAAAGACTGCCGCGTGTGATTTTCTCACCTTCTTCCGATACCTCTTCGAGGTCGTTACAACTCTTCCCATCGGAAACAAACCGACCGTCTGGCCGTTGGCGTACTTTTTTCTACGTCCTTTCATCCTTTGGCAGTTTATTCATGCGGATTTCCGAGGATTACGTGGAAGCCTTCCTCGTCCGGGGAATTTGTTTGCTTTTATCGATATATTTTGCCTTTCGCTCGCAAATACATTAGTAAGCGCTCGAATCCTTGGAGGAACGGAAATGGTTATGAAGTCGGATTGAAGACTGAATGAATTCGGCTAATGAATTTGAATCCGAGGACGCGCTCGTAGATGCGCCTCGATTCATACTAAATGAGCTCGCATATGTTTATCGCGTTATTTCAATTTGACCTCGAAATTCGGATCTATGGTCGAGTTCTTGCTTCTGATAACAACAAAAGCATCTGCATATGCTAGTAAGGCGTACTAGATTCTGACTTAACTTACAAACATAGCGAAAATATCCGATCTCCGTTGAAATTTTTTAAATTTTCGATTAGCTTGAGTGCTATACATCAATTAAAATGCTATACAATTACAAATTTTCCCGATTGTTATAGCGCTTTAAAATTTCTTTGGATTTCGTATCGGACTAAATTTCTTAACCTCCCAATACTTAAACTAAAGGACAGTGCAATGCGGTTCCGCAGAAATATTAGACAGTCGGAATCATGATTTAAGTATAAATAGATTTGAAATGGTGAATAAATGATAGAAGACTTTGAAATGATTAATTAAAGCAATCATGGGGAATGAGTAATTTCCTTTGAGTTTTTTAAAAGATATGCCACCAAAAGTCATGTCATATACCTACTTGGATTTTGGAGTGAATGTTTTCCAATAAACGAACCGAAAAAAATTCAGTATCTTTTGCATTCCTATTTTCATTGGTGTATACAATGGACTTTATAGAATTAAATGGGAACAAATATGAAAGATGTGACAAGTTCAAGTATCTGGGAGTGTTGGTGAAAAAGATAATGAAATGAAAGAAGAAATAAAAGCTAAGATTGCAGCGGGCAATCGTGCTTACCAGGCTTTATTGAAGGTGATGAAGTCTCATAACCTAAGCAGGAACTTGAAAATAAAAGTCTTTCGAACAGTGATTAGACCTGTTGTTATGTATGGCTCAGAAACATGGACCATGACTACTGCAGAAGAAGAGCTGCTCAAAAGATGGGAAGAAAGGTATTAAGAAAGATTTTTGGTGCAACAAAGGAGGATGGACAGTGGAGAATATGGAAGAACAGAGAACTAGAGGAACTCTACCAACATCCTAACATAGTGTTAGAAATAAGGAGTAATAGGTTAAGATGGTTAGGGCATATCGAAAGAATGCCTGAGGATAGGATGGTTAGGAAAATATACCTAGGACACCTTGGTGGTAGAAGACTGAGAGGAAGACCTCGTAAAAGACGGTTGGATGATGTAGAGGATGAACTCCGAAAGATGAAAATAAAAAGATGGAGAATGCATGCAAGTGATCGTGATATTTGGGCTAACATTGTCAGAGAGGCCAAGGCCATACAAGGGCTGTAGCGCCGAGGAGTAAATAAGTATACAATGGACTCCCTGCCACACGGCGAAAGAAGGATTGCAGGATATAATGTAGATGTAGAATCGATAGACGGTAAAATTTGCATATTAAGATAAAGGATAAGCTAACTATCTAATAATTGTAGTTGCAGTAATTATTCATATATTTCAGAGATTGAAAAATAATGATTCCGTAGATAGTGAAAAAGTTTACAGAAGAAAACAAAATTAATTCATTTTCAGAGTCATATTTTCATTACTGATTCAATCCCACCCATGGTCATGATAAATAAAAGTGCAGAGACGTATGAGTAATGCCCCTGATAATCCAACATCCCGGGAAAACAGACGCATCCTTTTAATATCGCGTTCATTCGAGAGCGACATTATCCCGCTGCTTCCGCCCACAGAAATCCATATGGTTGAAAGGTCTCCCTCGACCTAACCATGAAAAAAATGTAACCACTTCGTAATAATAATATCCCACGCGCCATCCGCTGCTGAATCTAAGCCCTTGTCCAGAACGAATAAACAGGGGCATTTGGAACAGCTGATGAGGATATGGAGGGGAAGGAATTGGAGACAAGGAGGAGCTCTTGAAAGGACCTGAAGAAGGGGAATGAAAGAACCAAGTGATTATGGAGAAGAGAAAGATGTTTAATTCACATCGCATCGAGTTACAATCAAAGGGGACGAGCCGTTCAAATATCAATTATGTAAATGTGTCGAGAAGTCCTAAATGAATTCCGAACACATCATAACATTATTTTTCAACTTCATATCTACTTTATATTAACATATGGAATTCCGAATAACAGAACTTATTCTATAATAATAATATAATACTTATTCTATGATTAAATCCCTACAACAAAGAGATATCTCATTTTCGTCCCGAAAATGTTTAGGCAATCCACGAGTCGAATCCGAATTGAAAGGAGAAATATATATATGGCGATAAGAGGAATGCTTCAAAACACGTTTTTATGCAATTTCCCAGAACGTAGCGAGAACTCAGACAAATATATCCATGTCATATATAGGATTTAAGTGAACAGCACCTTCACAAGAATTTGATGACACAACCCGCCTCATAACTGATGTACTGTTCCGTCATAGTTTCAAGCAATGTAAAGCCGAGTATGCAGCGGGTACGACGTTCAGGATTCACTTGCAAAGATCTTTGCTTTAGGGTCTTACATTCATTCGAACTCTGTTAAATCAACGGAAAGGGAAGGAAAAAGAAAAACAAAAGGTGCTGGGCCATTTATGATAGCATTCTTTCTAAAGAGAAGATTCCATAAAGTGAAACCACATAGATTGTTTCTTAGAATATAACAAAGGCTCTCTCTTCTTTTAAATTTTAGTTGCTACTGCCAGTATGTTTCGCAGGATTTTCACACCCCTGTTCATGTGGGTGTTTTCCTGCAGAGTTTTAATTTTTTTTCTATGTGCAGACATAGGTTTTGTGAACCCACATAATAGTTCCCTCTAACATCTTTAGTTCAACTCCCTATACCTCTTTCATTCTATCTGTGATGACTAAGGGTTAGGATGTAAGATGAGACTAATAAGTCTCAACCTCGCCCTTAAAGAAAGACGTTTTATTATTATTTCGATTATTATTGTTGTTGTTATTGTTATTATTATAAAGGCGGCTTCATTAAAATCAAAGTTAAAACTGAAAGAAGTATTTACTATTTTCACAAGAATATAGTAAGAGGCAGTGAGAACAACACACAAATATGATAGGGGAAATTAACGGATTAGATAGTACATCTTATGCAATCACCGACTGAACACGGATTTAGTCGGATACGTTATAAACAATAAAATGCCAAATTAAAAGAGGTATTTCTTAGAGCTTTGGTTCTCTATAAACAACCACGCAATATCAAAAAGTTCATGATTTTGACTTACATATAAAATAGTGAAGACAGGCAAATCCAAAACAGTAGAAGCTGAATTTAACCTGCGTGTCGGCGGAATTCGGGTGTACATTTAAAATTCCCTCGGAATTCATATAAAGGTTGTGAACGAACTTTCGTGAGCCAAAAGGAAAGCATCGCATTAGCGAAAGTGTTAAAGAGGAGCGCTTTCAAAATCTGCTGCCGAATGGGTCGTGACGAGAACCTTTAGGGGAAGAAAAGAAAAGTTGAAGTGGCCACTTAACAGGACGAAATGAAAGAAGCGAACCGAAATCAATGGGAAAGGTATAGAGGCGAACCGGAAAGGCGAAGAAACTTGCTACACAAACCTTGGATGGAAAGACGCTGCGAGATAGTGGAGAAAGAGAAAATATTTACCAACTGAGATAAGAGGGGAAAAGGCGAAATGAGAGGAAATGTGGAAATGAATGGAACGAGGTGGGAAAAACATTATCTCCACGTTTCTGACCCGTCCATTTTCTGTAGAAGAAAAAATGAATGTTTTTCGGAGAAATGATTCGGGAGAATAGGCGGAGTGAGTGTGGAAGATGAGGATGTGGAGGGATGAATGAACAACGAGGATTCCCTCTTGAGATGGTATTCATGAAACGAACCCTTTGTCGGAGGAGAAACGAGTGGGAATCGGGAGTGTTTATTGGAAGGGGAGGCTGCCAACTGTTGATGAGATAAACCCATCGTAATGGCAGTTATCTCTCCACCCACTCCTCCAATCCCCCTTGCCTCACTCTCTCTTCCATTCCCTCATCTGTTTCTCGTCCTCCTATGCTATGGCTGATCGCATCAACGTTTCATTTGGTCAACTTTGACTGAATATTATAGAGCGTTTTCTTTTATTTTGGGTGAAATATGTCGTAATATTTATAATGTGTAATTTACTTTATATGCTGTGTATCCACGAATCTAAGAGATTTGCAAGGGTTGAAATTACGTCTATCTGTAGAGTGTTCAGCCCGAATGTCTGTTGGGACCTCATCCCCCCTACCGTAAATACGAAGAGCTATGAGAGGGAAATGAGGCTTACTAAGCAAGATGAGGAGTTAGGCAGATTACCCTTGCTATCCTCACTATGCTATAACCGTACCACCAGACCTAAGTGACGCACTATGACTCTACGAGTAAAATTTTTCTTAGCATTTCAGAGATGCCTTAATAAATTCCATTATTGAGCATCACTTATACCGAAAGAAAAGAAAGTCGGAATACGGCTGTTAATGAATTAGAGGTTTAAAAACACTCAGTAAGCCGTATGTCGGCAGGCGGAACTCGCGTTAAGAGACAAACGGGAAGCTCCGAATTACTCATTAGTACAGGGAATGCAATTCGCCATTTAAAATTTATAGTCAAAGTAACTTTCCTCTGCGATACCTACTTTACGGTATTGAATTTTAAATAGCGAATTTAGAGCGCATTCTACTCTTAGACGCGCCCAATCTGTTAAAGCTCTAAAAACTTAAAAAGAGTACCTCTCAGATTTGAGAATATACTGTAGTTTGCTCTTAGTCGTAATGGTTTATAGGTGCGTATGGTGCAATAACGTAATGCTTTTTTACAAGATTGGGACGGGAATGTGTTGAATTGTACGCAATGGTATGTATGATTGCATTGTTATGAGGCTACGGATGTTATTTTTGACTAGACTTCAGTTCACTGTCAGTATGTCTTACCAAATTGTGTATGGTAATGGGTCAATAAGCAACTGTTACTATTGTTACAAAAGTGTAAGAAAAAACACCAGGAAGACTAACTGATTCTTGGGAAAGGTAATAAATTGCTATAGATAGGGGTTTTATACCGATTATTGTTTCCAAATTTCATTTTGTAGCAACTTCTAATGAGCCAATGGTGTAACCAAGGAGTTAAATCACCCCTCAGAAATGTATGCTCTCAAAAGTTGCTGTTTTAATTGTTTTTCTCATGAAGTCCAAAGTCTCAGCTCTATTTATTTCATGCACAGTAATAATTCTATGTAAATACGACCGGAAATCCGCTCCTTTCGGAAATAAACCCTCACTCACCCGAAAGAGGTTAGAGTTCTTCTGTTTCCATATGATGAATAATATTTAATTCAAGTTTAAATCCTTAGTATTATAGACTGTGATACACTGAGTTACTTGTCGTTGCTAAGTAAACATTTTATTAATTCATTGTAATAAATTAGATTGATCTTTTATCGGGAATTACAATCTTTCAGACGTTAAAATTTGGCTATACCTGAGAAAAATTCTCCATTTAATATATCATTTGAAACGTTCACCGACTCTCTTTTCCTATTTGCTACGACCATCCGCAAAGTAATGTCTGTCTATATCGACTTCATTACCATCAAAATAGTAAAATGATGATAAAATTATTTTTACTTACGAGAATACAAGTCCGTATATTAAAACAGCACCTTCGCAATTTATCGAGAGGGAATTCAGTAAGTAAAAAAAATTAATAATTCACCCATGGGTAAGACACCTGTCGGGAGCAATATAAATTCTTTCTGTTTAAGTTTTTCATACTTTTAAAGTCCTCAGCAATTCTAAGAGATAGCAATGACTAAATCCAATCCGCCTCTAATTGTAAGAGATTCCGTTATTTTGAAACCTTCCTTCTTGATCGTATTATTCCTAAAAATTAAATAGATCACGCTCAAGAACTGGAAACAGACGTAATTGCCATGGTGATAAGAGCTGCTCGTATTGTACCCGTGGCAACAATAGCGCGACGAAACGAGTATATTCCATTGTTGTCTCCGCTTTACTCCGCACGTCTTTATCTCTCAAAAAGCACGCCATTGTGCTGTCAGTGAGAAAAGTGCTCGGACGAACAAGGCTTAAAGCGGCTCTCTTTACGCTTCCATTCTCTTTTTACCATATTCTTCCTGAGAAATGCATTTCTGAAGAAGCCGAAAGAGGAGAATTTCCGTCGGATACGAAATATCGTAAATAATTGTCTTATTGTTAGCCTCATTCCGATTGCGTACACCTGCTGCAAATCGCTGAAACATTAAAGATCATCTGCGCTTGCAAAATCGTTCTCATGTGTTACTTTAGAAATTCATGGAATTACGACCTCTACCACTACCACCTAATATAATTGAGGCTAAGGTTATCTTATTTCGCAGGCCAAATGATACTTTTCTTAACTTTGGAGAGCTCGATAAAGAATACTAGGCGGTATAATTACAGGGAGGATTAATATCCCTTTCTGTAAACTGAACAATTAGATTAGAAAGCTAACAATAAAAGTCATAAATACGTTTATGCATCTTCAAATTGGAGAGAATAAGGGAAATCGACTTCCAAAGTTCTTTGAAAAAACACCTTTACCTGTTAAAGTAAACTGAAAGCCGCCCTAGATTGGACTCGTTTTAATCTAGGGCTGCAGAAGACTACTATGAGGAGAAACTGCAAGCTACTATATAAAAAACTAATTATTTTGTTCTTCGAAAGTATTGTTAAATATATTTTTTAATATTATTTTAAATTTTCTTTCTTCATCAGTTTCTTCAATCGGATTTCTCAAGTATTAATTCCACAATTCCCTCTAAGACATATTCTTTCGTCATCGAAGATTATTATTCTCTTAGAATTATAACTTCTATGTCATTACGTAAGTTTAGTAAGTATGTATACCTTGTATGTTTCCTGAAAGAGAGGTTCGCTAAGTGAAAAAAGAATATTCTCAATGAAGGCATCATGAAGGAATATAATCTTTATTTACCAAATATGCCAATTACGAGTTTATTTTGCTACGTATCATAGACTGAATTTTGCGCAACATGATTCTCATTAAAGGTCATGTCTGAATGTTCCTCTTTTAAGGAAAATACTTCTTTCAAACAGACACATAACAGCTCTAGCTTCTGATATGCACATTCGACGTCTGATGGATCATAAATAAAAATAAGAGGATTTTTTACATGAATGAGCAATAATATATATATATATATATTATGTCCAAATTTTTTTATTTTTACTTCACTGCATGGTTAGTTTTCAATTTCGGTAATTTGATTCGTCACTCTAAAATAACGTTGCCACGACATTTCGTGTTTGGTATGATTGTGATACTATTTTCCCTTGTTACTAATATCACCAATAAAGAGTTAATATCTGAATAGGCAAAAAGAGACATTCATCTTGACAAAACGAAAGACTTACATCCAGCTAAAACATGATTAATTTGTAGACTGCTTTACTATGAGCCGAGAAACGATGACAATCTGTTAATCATAAACTCGTAAATCATCTTCGAAGGTGGGGTTACCTCGGTAGCAGCTGAATATTTCTCTTCATGTTTAATTACACGTTCTGTCACGAAAATTCACGAAGATCGGCGGTTGAGAAATTTTAAATCCTTGCTCAATGCTCGCCGTTTTTTGCGCCAACGCAATCACAGCATGTTCAGGTCGTAAACGCCGGGGAAATAATCACTTTTGCGATCCACGACAGGGCAAAAGACGTGCCTAATAATTTCGTTTCCTTCCATTCCGACTTCCAATTGAGTTCACTACCCTCCATCCGTCAGCACTCGAATCTCCGAACAAATCAGAGGGCGTGTACGGCGCTCAACACTCGCAAAAGTCGACCTTTAGTGACGGTGCAGCACGTTTCGTTCTCCAATAGAGGGCGTGTCGCGCTTGTTTTATATCGTCAGATACCGCGGGAAATTAAGGCGCGGAAAATCGAATCCCTAGATAAAAGTGCACTATGAGGTATTTTATAGATCAATAAAAAGCGAAATACAAATTGAATTGGGTAATCGTCGAGGAAACTCGCTGGATAACGGCTTCGTTCGTTTCTAGCGACGTGACGCATAACAAAATAGGAAAACGTGAGTTTTGGTATTGTTTCACAAGACTATGAAATACTCTGCAATATTTGATGTGCGGTTATGCATAAATTTTCTCTATCTTTGAAATTTTTACTCCCTATGGGGTAATAACTAGAGCATGGACGGGGAACTTATTTTCACCGGAATATCGCTTATAGAAACATCAGCCCGCGCCTAAGTTGCATGTTGTCTATAATATAATACTCAGGCAACGAAAATGTACGTAATAAAGATGATGTAATCCCTATAATCGGGAAAAGATTTTTTTCCCTTTTCGATCACATTTGATTTTATAAATGAGAATGAAATCACTCGGGCCTCCGATGGCCAAATGTGTAACGCGTTCATCTTTTAGGAAAACAATGGTTCTATTTCCAGCGGAAAACTCATTTCTTCTTCTCTTGGCTAAGTCGGATTCGCAACTGTTACATTAATTCCGTATGGTTTTTTTCCATGGGTTTTGGGGTTTTCTTCCCCAAAAGTCTCTTTTCCTTTTCCCTTCTGTTTAATACATTTCTGACACCATGTACTCCGTGCGACTTGGTCTAATCTCTTTTCCCCATATCGCGTATCCTGTTTTAAAACCATCTTTTATCGACAATCTTTACAATAGTGATTCATCTTGTGTCTCTTCATCTTACATATTGATATCATTTGAAAATATCTCTGTCTCTGTAGTTTGTATTTGTCTGTCTGTATATCTTCCGCCTAATTCTGATTTGAGCCTTGTCCCTCTTATCCCTCCCTCATCTACCATAAGAATCGAAAAGCTTTCCAGAGGGTGCTGACGCAACTAGGGAAAATGAGTGAGGTAGATATAGATTTTAGATTTAGATTTTTTACCCTACAAGCCGTCAGTGGCGTATGGCAGGGGGTGTATTATAACCTTACCTAATCTACCCTATTATATTCTCTGACGCTATTCGGAAAGAACGACCAAAAGTTACTATCTGTTTCAGCGAGGTAGTTTGCTCTTACTTTCTTCACTGAAACAGAATGCTATAAGTAGAACAAGTCCACGTTTGTGTAGCACAATGACTCGACAAGTAACTCTTTTCGTAACATTCAAAAAGGAGAGACCTAAATTAATGTCATTATTCAGCATACCTCAGTAGCTTACATATTACCACACAGAAAGATACATTTTTCTCTATCCTGTACCAAAAGACAAATGGAAAATATTTCTTTCGCTAGGACATGGTAGCAGGACCAATCAATGTATTCATGAATATTTTATTAATTTTATTTTATTCTTTGTTTACCTTCGAACTATTTTAATATGTCTATTTATAGTTAACGGTACCTTTAAAAGGCCAACTGTTGTTAAACGTTTTTATGTAGATTAATAAATAAGTAACTATTCCTATCCAGATGCTTAATATGAGATGAAAATGGGTTGAATTTAAGAGGAAATTAGTCCCATGTCAGTTTCGCCCCAATAAAAAATCCCCTCTCTCGACTTTCGCGGTTTCTTTCTCCTCTCTTTTCAATTTCCTTCCTAATCTCCTTTTTCCATCCTAGTTCTTTATCTTTCTCTCCCCCTTATTCCTCCATTATCCCATTCCCTCTTCATTCCCCACATCACCGCTCATCTCAATTCACCTCCCCACGGCCCTCGTGTAAGAGAGCAACTTTATTTATAGCTTGGGTCTTCATGAATGGCTGCATGGATATTGTGGGGAGCAAATAAAAAAATACAACTCGTTGGCGGTGTTCTAAATCATTTTTTCTTCGCTTTTAGAAAAGCGAAAAAAATGAGGTCGTAAAGAAATGAAGAGGGAAGAATGAGCGGATTGAGTTTAATGAGGAAGAAGTCCTTAAAATACTTGCGATGAAAAATGGGTGTTAAGAAATCGGAGATGTTTTGTCGAACATATGAGAGGGCGTAAAAAGTTTTCTCTTTTTTCGATTAGAAGAAAATGGGATAGGGTCGAATGGGAAACCTTCTAGATTTACCTTTCCTACGGCTCTGAAAGTTTCGGCAGGATTTCAATACAAAATCGTCATTTTAGGGACTTCCCGAAAAGGCGGTCAGAAATCTCTCCATGAAATCGTCAAATAAAATTGAGCGGGACTAAACTCTTCCAAATGCTTCTTCCCACGCCATTTCACGCATTTCTCGTGAAAATGAAATGGAAATAAAATATATTTCTGCCCCGAGGCGCAAGACTTATTCACCTGGATATGTTTAAGGAAGAAACTGACGTTTCTTTTGAACCCATGCGGCATTTCTTTCCTTCAGAAGTTCTTTTATCAATCACCCGCCTTCAGATATCAGAAACTACCCGTTTTTCTCCTTTATTCGCAACATTAGGCAGAATTCGTTGTTACATAGCGTACAAAATTGTCATTTATCGGACTGTTGTGAGTTTCGCAGGGAATTCTGGCAGTGAACGGAACTACTGCAGTGACAAAATATACTGAAGAGGAAGATTTAATAATCGTTAGCGTTATATTTAACATATCATAAATTGAGATGTATATCAAAGCTGTAATTCGACTGTTTTGGAAGGACGAGAAAAACATGGTACGCGGTTCTCATATTGCATTTCGAGACATCGATGGAAATATTTCCCACAAATAACACTTCTTTCTATGAAGGTTCTTACCAATGTAGGGAAAATATAATAGGGAACAGCAGATGATTTGCTCAACACTAATCTCATCCACTCACAAATGAGTCACGAAGCATTTGGACAAAATACTTATCATCAAACTCTACACGCCAATGCTGTAGACAATAGCTATTTCCTTCTGCAGCGAACTTTCGAGCACGGTGCTGCTCATTTGTTGTAGTCGATATTAACAACAACAATTCTTAAGCTGGATTAGACAATTTCGTACCGATAAATAAATAATCTGGGAACAATATTCAATCAACTGGGAGGAAGATTAAGGTCTGGGTCCTTAGAAATTCACCTCGATAATAAAACATGGTTATGTTCGAAAGTATCATGAGAGAATACTCTCAATTTGTTGAGCTGGGCATGAAAAAAAATATGGAAATCCATTTATTTTTAGAGAAAGCGATTTGTGTCTGCAAAGGATATGGTTCTTTCGAATTGCTTATATCACGCTCCCTTTGCGGATTTATTATTTAAATAACTACGACTCGATTGTTTACCGCAATTACGGGAAGTGGATATTTTACCTGAACCCACGGCAGTCAAATTACTTGAGAAGCAAAAGGTCCCTCACAGGAGTATCGGAGTTCAAGCCGAAGTTCAACTTGTGTCAGAAATATCCTATTAACCGAAATTTGAGAAATTATTAAGGGATCAGATTTAAAACGACTCTTTTAACAAAACTCTTATTGAATTTGAAGCCATTTTTTGCTTTACTGCGACGTGCGGTTTAAGAAATAATAGGATAGACAGGAAACTGTATTTGTTGTGGAAAATATACTGAAATACCATAATTTGGAGCAGTATTTGTTGTGGAATGAAAAAGCAAACTGAGAGGATTTTGAAAAGAAGTTATGTTAGATACGAAAGGAAAGAAGTTGTGATATGCATGCAATACAAAAATGTGAGAAGGATAAGAAATGAATCAGCTAATTTGTTATGTTCGTTACAATTTCTGAAAACCAAAAGCGTAGAAGACTTAATTTTCAATTAAATTTACCATCAACCTTACACATCCTCCCATGACCCCCGTATATTCAAACGTAGCATGATTTTCGATAGATATTGATTTTCAAAATATTCAAAATTATATATATGGCGATAATATGGGAAAATTATTATTTCACACTTTTATTCAACGTGTAACTTCATTGCGAAACCTTTAAGAATATGGTAGCAATTAGGAAAATTTAATGAAAACTTTGAACGGGAAACAAGGAATAGAACGAAGTTCTTTTCTTAACGACGAGTTATTTACGATAGAATTGAAAAATTCCCCGTTTACATTCAAAGTAAAGATCATTTATTGCAATTATGCCTCTATTGCAAATAGACAGAAACAAACTAAAAAGACATTATTCGCAGCTCAAAATAGTAACAGTTTTTCATGGATGTATTAACAAGAATGTTTAGAGCCGTAATTTTTCATTTGGGGTTAATATTCGTTTTGCTCCAAGTTTCTGTTACTCAACTTATTTTCGCTACTCTATCGGCATTCTTTCACTGACCTTCACTCACGTCAACAGCTCATGACCTAAGCCGGCCTTTTGGATATCACGGACGATATTTCATGACTTTTTTATCGAGCTGAAACTGAGATACCTCCAGTGACCCCTTCTCCCATCAAATATTTTCCAGTCGACTCCGAAACAAACATCTCTTTTATATAACCCAGAATCGTCACTATTTTAAGCTTAGCTATCTCATCGATACATATTCTCGCAAATGAAAGTACAACGAAGATTATAATTGAAAACTAATATCTCCAGTGAGTAGGATTATATTCTATTATCCTAGCGGTGTTGCTAATTTTTTTACTCCGATAGCGTGCTGTGGCAAACTTAGTAATCAATTGGTGGAATTTTTTTATCATTTAGTGAATTCCAAGGAGTTCTATAACTCGGAGTAACTGCCATTATTTTGAATTTCAGAAGATGCTTAATCCAATGTTTGTGCTATTCCAATACGCTAGTAGCAGGGAGAAGTTGTGATGATCTATGATTGTATATGGAAAATTTTTATCCTGATACTTTTGTACTACCTTCAAAACCTTGAGCTTTTCAAATTGTGTCGAACAACCAAAATACATTTGTATTGCAAAACGGGAATTTTTAGAAACAAACCAGTATTCAGCTATAATTATGCATTATAGTATATGGTAAATAAGTAAACAAAAAAATAAATGAAAGAAACATAATTATCATCAATTTAACCCTTTTTTCCTCGGCGGAACTTTTGGTTTGATTGCTTGATTGACTTGATTTAAAGATCATATTAGCAAATTATTGGTTTCATTTTGATTCCTAATAACTTTATTAATAACTTCCTTATAACTATACCTTTCCCTTCTACGGTGTCTTTAGACTTTCAGCCATTTTTGCCAATCGTATGCTTCTTTTATTTCTTCCTCACTCTTCCTATTCGTCGTTATCTACTTCTGTTTGATTCCAAATCTTCAATCGCTTCAATGTTACATTTCTTTCATATATCCTCACTTTTTTCTGCCCTTTGATCATCCTCAGCATTTTCGTTTCATTTTCGACGTTTCTTACACCCTCTTCGATGCATATGTTATTATTATTCTAATTATTGAATTGTAAATTTTGAATTCTGTGTCCGTGAAGATTTTTATTCATGCATATGCTATCGGTAGAGCTGCAAGATATATACAATCCTTTGATATTTATATTTGTAAAACGTTTTAACTCTGTTTTAGTGGAATGTGATGTAATTTAACGTCGCCACTCGACCCAACGTCTATCTGCGGAGATACTGTATAAAAAATAAATATTCAACTAGTATTAGTGATTCGTTGATTATTTTCCAAGCAATAATATTAAATAATAGATTAAAGCTATCAGAGGCGGATTAAAGCTATCTAGGACATAGATCTAGGATATAGAGGCTCTAGGCGCAGAGATCAGATTGAGGTCCCACTAGGAATTATGAATAAAAATAAGATTGTTTTATCTATTTTTTCATTTTATTCACAACAATACATCCCATAGAAATCTGTCACTTTACTACGGTAAGAATAAACAAATAACCTTTGAATAACAATATATAGTAATTCTATATGTTGCAAAGAATGATGGATAGACCTAACACCATTTAGTGACATAAACAATGTAATATAATCTATAAACATATTATATAGACTTACTTAACAAATATAAAATTCTTCCTTAAAGTGAAAAACAAGAATAATTTGTCGCACGTTATTGAGAGTTCATAAGCGCAGTCTTATCGAGGCCCCCATATACTAGATGAGGCCCTCAGCTAGCAACTATTGCGCCTAATTATAAAGCCGCCCCTGAGCTAGCTCAAACTTTAAATTTAGCAGCTCAGAAGGTTTGCGTTAAAAGACTGATAACACACGTCCATAAAGATCTCAAAAAGTCCTAATGCAACAGTAATCTTGAAAGAAGTCGTCCAGTAGCTCAGATATGCGATAAACGTGACCTCACTTCCGCGGAATCTTCCACTGGACTCCAATCTCTCCTTATTTTGACTCGGGAGACCTTCCTAAATGAGTCCCATTGTTTCGGGCAGCAGAAGGGTCCGAGAGAAAGATGGAAGGCATGGATCTATAACAGTGGGTCTCGGGTGGGTTACAAACCGTGCCCCAAGCAAGGGATTCGAGAGGCGGTTGGTTATTTTTTCTGCTTCCCGCATGGGTTGGACGTTTTTTCAGGAGAAATGGCGGTCGCAATCACTTTCAAAGGGAAATTGGGGGAAAAGGTCCCGCGAGGGGTTATTTATACATTTTTTATACGCTTGGGAGCCTGTTGCTCTTGGAAAAGGAGGGTTTGCGAGAAAAGCAATTTAACCTCTGCGTTGAGAGGAGTGTTTCGGAGATACATAGAGATCGTGCGAGAATGAATCTTTCTAATTGTATCCAGAAGTTAAAAAGTTTTTCATAAACGGAAAATGTATGTTGATGAAACCTGAGGAACCTTCACTGGTTACATTATCGCAGAAATTTGTTAAAAGAATCCGAGTAGCAGTATTGTTAAAAGTTCTTCGACAGCTAAGGTCATTTCGCACGTTAGCCCCCACCGGGAATCGAACCAGGGGCCGCTTTCTGCCGAAGTCCAACGCGTTGCCCACTTGGCTATCCGGGAGCCTCAAAAGAAACCGAATTTCATAGAAATAGAAAAGATTGAGTTGTAGTCACACTATCAAAGTTGCTATTACACTATTTATTTTATTCCGAGGGTAAATTTAAGCATCTACGCTACATATTCCAAATAATAAATAATCTTCGGCGCAGGATAATCCCTCTCCGGATGCAAATATCCCTACGACTGGGTAGAAATAGTAGGGATAAAGAATGGCCAACAGAGAACTATCGCCTCAAAACTTATAGCATTGCTGAAGGGCTTAGATAACATGTTTTGATAATATTCTCACGCAGTTTTCAGTTACATTATCAATCAATGGAATTAACAGTACAATAAACAAGGAAATAGTGCAATTTTTTGCAATATTCGCAACTAAAACGATGCTCTAAACAAAGTCCGCAATTTCAAAGAATCTCTAAGTCCCTCATTATATATCTTTATTCGGCCAACAGTTCCAGATTATTTTTTTGACCGAAATCTAGGGAAACGAAAACATATCGGCGCTTAAATATATAGATATCCTTGTATCCTTAGACATATTTTGTATGCATGGAATTTACAATGCTGCTCACGAATAAATGAGAGTCGTAAAATGACGAGAATATTTTAAAATGTATTCCTTCCATCTGATAATATATTTTCGGAGTAAAAAGTTACTCGGGCGTTTATGCAGTTTCACAGAAAATAGAAACTTTAAGTTTCCTCCTATTTTGCAGATAATAGGACTCGTTCCACTTCGTTCAGTCAGATAGCAAGAAAGGACACAGGCTCGATGTTTAGCAACGGGTATTTTATCAATCTACCGCAATAAAGCCGTTTTCCACGGTACATATATTGCTGAAATTTTGGAAAATCGGTCAATATTCCCTTCCATTTGAGGTCTCCACCGATTTTAAACCAATTCCCAGATCCTTTTTCTGCATCCAACAACCGCCCAGAGCATTTCATCCGGTACTTCCGTTCCCTTTTAACGGTAACGCTTCGATTTCTGTACGGGTTGAAGCACATAATGGCAACCCCTGGCGAACCGTGACGCCCACCAGACCCTCCCCTGACCCTAATACGAGACCATACCCTCATGTGCTTCGTAATTTTTTTCTTCCGAGATTCGGTCAATTAACCCCCCAGGGAAGAAGGTGGTAAAGAAAATGAGAAAAAAAACTGAATAAAAAATATACGGGGCGAAATTTCAAGATGATCTCCATTTCTCCCTCTGTTATTCTTCATCCTGTAGGGGATAAAGTACGCAGATATTCCTCTCGTCTCTCTCATGGACCCTGAAGCTCTTTCCCACAACTCTTACATTTTTTATACCGCCAATACACAGGAAAAGGAATACAAAAAATATCTATAACTCTTCTTACAACATCTCCTCCTGCATCGAGATGATTTGGTTTAGGTAGATTACATAACATATACGTAATTACGCAAAGAACTGGTTGTATTATAATCCTACAGTACATTTGTGGCAATCATGCATCGCTTAGGGGAGAAATATATCTAAAGCTGATAGCACATATAACTTATTACCACAGATTTAATAATGATTGAATGTCTTATGCTGATCATCAAGAAAAGAACGATGAAAATAATTTTTAGTTTACTATAATTTTATAATTAAGCCGTATCATAAATGTCGAACATTAGTTATAGTACAGCGAAGACAATGCTTTTCACGAGTAAATGAGAGATTAACTGTTGCGTAGACTTGTTAACTGCCGCAGTGAATGCACGTAGAATGAGAAGTTATTTTTCCTCTAGTAATAGAAAATTAACTTCGAAATTTTTTAAACGAGAAAAAACGAACATGAAAGCTTACAGTTTTCATTTACTAGTTCTCACAAATAATTAGCATTTTTTGCCTCATACCTAATAAGCAATGTCTGCTATCTATTTCGGAGGTAATTTGGATCAACGATTAATCACAATAGCAATATATAACTAATCGGGTAAGATCGGAGGTTGATAACCAAAACGAAGTTTACCTACCCCGTAGCAGTCAAATGATATCCCAAAAAAGAATAAAAAAGGCGCACTCAAAATCTGTGTGTGAATAGAGAGGTTTGCGTTTAAAACCAGCCTTCACTTTGGCTTCTAACCGTCTAAATACTGTCTATATTCCCTCCAAATCTATTCAAAGAAACATTCCCGGCCGGTCGATATCTGAAGTGGCGTGAAATTTCCTTCGACAGAAATATCTCAGATCAAAGGTTACGAGGACGTTCAAACGTTTAGATGTCTCATTCGATACATCCTTATAGAGGTGTCAGAAATTCAGAACCCTATAAATCCTAATAAATTCTTTGGAAAGAGCAATTAGTTTTGATTTCTTCCTGTGAGACCAATTTATATAGAGTTCTATCCAAACTATCCACAAATTTATAAATAATTAATTCTTATTTCATTTTTTTATTCTAAATAATTAACTTAATAAAGACTTCGAGAAATATTTGGGAGTGGGAGTTACTGAGATGGACTTGAAAATCCATGGTAAAGTTTTCTTGCCTTTAAAAAATCGTTCTACTTTTATCGATAAAAATACTGCATCAAATTGAAATTCATTTCTCTTAGAAGTTTCTAACGGAATTTCTTAAAATCTTTGGCTCCATTTTTTATAATTTATTTATTTCTATACTCATTACCGATGTGAAATATTTCATCAAAACCATAACCAAAAACGCAAATTCTTCGTTTAAGGCAAAATAATTGGGTCTAACCCAAATATAACTACAGGGTCCAAGAGTCATGTTTAAACTTTCAGTCAGTCAGTATGCTTATTCAGTGCTTCTGTTCCCTACTAATATACCCCGGCGATGGAATGGACATTTTGAAATTAAAGGCGGAGTGATTAGCGTGCTAACGCTCCAATCCTAAGGTTCGAATCTCGGTTAGTCGGATTTTTCTGGTTAGAGAATGGTTGCTTGTGTTCGTCTGTTATTATTGTTTAAGCCCACCACTGTAATTGTCCAGTGAATGAATGTTTGTGGGGGCATTGGGAAATAAATAAATTTTATAAGTTCGTTGTCATGAAAGAAGTTCGATATCTAGACGTCGAAAAATAAAAGGAAAACATTAGCTTGATACTAAAACAGTAGTTATAAAATATATAGATAGTGACATGACATGGAAATTTGTCTATCTTTATTTTAAACTAACCAAAGCTAAAGTTTAACTTCTTTTATACGTATATTTATCGATAAATATTTTGAAAAAATTTCAGTTTGTCAACTTTTTCCATTTGTAAGATGGAAAATTAAATAAACATGTTTTCGATATTCTCAAATGCGTTAAAGTTTATAACGATGTAACTAATAAACTCACTCTAGCAAAAGGGCGGAGATAGATTTAAGAACAAGTGACTCTAATTCTCTTTGCTCGTTGCATCAAAGTCTCTCTTACCCTACCATATCCATTTTCTAGTAATCACTATCTTTTTTCTTTCTGCACATTTATTATACACGATATTTCTTCATCCTCGTTTTCTCAACATCGTTGCTCATTTTTCCATTCCTCAACGTCGAAGAGAATCATCCTTTCCGCCGAACCGTACCTAATCTCAGAACTTTCTGAAACGCAACCCTTTCCCAATCATTAAATCCTTCTCTATATATTCAGAATTTTTTCACCCCATAAGATTACCTTTGAAATTCAAAGGGATTCGAATGATTGACCGCAGCGAATTAGAGCTCTCAATGTGAAACCGATTATTCAAATCTTTATTCAGTGTTTTCATTCTTTCCCTCCCTAGGTAGGGGGTTCTGAATGGTGATGTATGGTTTTCCTATACCCGAAGTCGCAATTGTTATTGCGCAACCGCTGGCTCAGAATTATGGCTCGGGATATATGCGCGCATTTTTTTTTCGACATACCGCAGCAGGTTTCGCAGGGTTCTTCAGATTTACATAGCACATGGTACTGACATTGAGGATGGAGCTTTTGCTAAAAGAGGCCGAAGTTTGAATTTTGATGATATAGCTTGAAGGATTATGGAGGTCAAAACAGAATTTATCAAGAGTTTATCGAGTTCGTCACGTACGATTTAAATCGCTCATAGCTCTCCATTTCAGCAATTTTAATTTGTAATCCAGATTTCATAACGGAAATTTTCCTATGCATCTAGCTGGAGTAAGTTATATTTTATTCTGGAAATAACATAGTAAACACTTGCATCGTATTCTTGTCTTTATCATTACGGAACAAGTGATTACGGAAATGACAAATAAATTATGTGAATAATATCTCGTAAATAACAATCTAAGCTCTCTTGAGTGTCAGAATTAATCTCATCTGCGGATATTATGGAAATCCGCACTCTTTTGTAAAAGCAAACTTATTAAATTTCTCTTCCATATGATATAATTGTGTATATGTAAACGGACACGCTAATCATCCAAAATATTCGGCATATTCTTATCGTTTGTCTCTAAATAGTGATAGATTTTTGTTTTTCCAAGCTGAAGAGGTAATTTGCATTAAATGTCATGGAATGAGTTATAAAGGATTTTTAAGGTATGCGATCATAAGGCACTCACTTTTACATTCTCGTTTGCTTAAACGTGAGATGTTATCAATAAATAATTTTCATATATATTTTAATCTCTACCTTTAAGATATGAAATAGCATTGCTTTGCAATCGTTCGCAACTTTAATAACTTTATTTTTTGCAGAAAAACATGAAAATGCTCCCATTTTTAACACGCATAGGAGAGGTGAAAAGTTATTCCGTTGCGGAACCCCTGCTTCGAGAACAGCTTAACGTAGTTTACGATTTTCTATGAATGGCAATTCATTAAATTCTTAGGAATAAATATGAGAAAGTGTGAGTTACTGGTTCCTGTTGCGAACACCATTGAGAATTTCGAGCGTCTCATTGTTCTATTATTATTGAGATCATTAGTTCGGATAGCTGTGTATCAGAAATTATCAAAAAAATCTCGTCCGGAAATCTCTTAAGGACAAAAGAACAGTTCAGGCATAAGCTGTTCCAGAAATTGTTAAATGCTGATTTGCAAGACGGAATAGACGATATCGTAATTCCCGTACTCAGCGAGCGTGATTTTCGAGACCACAAGACAGAAGGATTTCGCGAGATTATAGTGAGAAGAAATAGCTATTACTGATCTCTTATTCCTAATGACATTAGGAAATCAGCTAGCTTACTAGTAGGTGAGGTATTTTCTCACTCCCTGTCATGCGCCATATGGTTGCTTGCGGGGTGCTAATGTAATGTATGTACGTAAAAGCTAAGTCAGCAAGTCGAATAAAAGTATATAATAATGCAATAACAATTGATTTCTCTTTTCCTTAACAATGCACAATGAAAAGAAAAATTTCCATCCTTTCTTCTTATTTGTTTTTCCTAATCTTCGACCCGGCTCCAAACCTAATATACTTCGCATGGCCCAGGAAAAAAACTTCCAGACCAAACAATTATCCCCATCTTTTGTGCGTGACTTTCTTTTTTTCCCGAACTAGAATATCGAGCACCCTGATCACCCCTAAGACTGGAATGATTTTTTGTTTGACGTTCCTTGTCCGCTGGCAGTTAAGGATTATCCTCGTACCACCACATCTTTTAAGGGTTCCTTTCTCCTTCCAATGGAAGAGAAGAGAGCCTTGGGTGCCAAGGATTGATGATGTTCCAACGCAGCGAAAAGTGTCATGGGCGTTGGAGAAAATTGGGTATGGGTAAGATGGACGGGGAGATACCCTAAAGAGATGGAGCGGAAGAAATCGCTCTGAAGAGGGGAGCGGTTGGTTAGTTAACTTCCCAAAAGGCTTCCTCGCACACACATTTTCCGAGACAAGTTGTTAAGTGCCGACCGAGATTTTTTTCTTCTCATGCGCCAGGATAAAAACTTGCGGGAACCTTAGAGTGACACGGTGGGATGGCTCCGGAGGTTTCACGCACGCAGCTTTGTTCCATTTATGGTTTTCGTAAGGAGCAAACTGCGGAATCCTGACGCGACGAATTCGTTACGGTGGCGTTCAAAGAGTTAGCGGGAATTATTTTTCTGACGGAGTCACGCGCCGTTGAATTTTCAAGACGGTCTTCAACTCCTGGTGTTCGAATGGCTTTTTTCAGCCGATGGATGGAGTAGTGGCAGAATTTATGGAAAGGGGACTTAAATAACATTAACCTCGTAATCTTTCGAAGTTATACATTGTATTATGTGTAATTATGTGCCTAGTGTGTGCAGAGTCGCGCCCTGCATATCTGCCGCCCGGGTGCGAGCATAATGTGCTGCCCCCTTAAAATTAAATACCAAATCCATACATACCCTGATTTTCAGGTAAAAATTGTTTTGTAAGACTCTGAAAAATCATTATTTTATAACTTCGTTTACGAGCTTACTTTGGTTAAGAAACACCAGTAACACTTAGTTATGTATATTCCGTAAATTGACATAATAAATGGTCATTTTAAGTTAATAATTGACGTTACTTTTGAATATGTTAGCGGCAACATTCTCCGGAATTGTCAATATAACATCCAAAGCTATTTGCAAATTAGGAAAGATTCCCATCAAATCTCTAGAAAAAATATATATATTCCAAAACCTGAAGAGGACTTATTATGGGTACCAGAAAATCATTTATTGATTCCAATTCTTCGATTAAATCCACTGCACAGATATTCCTTTCTCGTCTTGAGTTATCCACAATTCTTTCCTATAAACGCTAACCAGTCTTCAATTTTACATTATATATTAAGAGCCTTCTCTATCACAAAGAAAACGACAAATAATGTTGTTGTAATAATAATAATGGTTGGCTACGCTTCTGTTGCCACCCTTTAGATGCCGCCGCCCGGGTGCAATTCACCCCTTGCACCCATAGGACGGCGCGGCTCTGAGTGTGTGTATATCTTACTCCTAACGTCTGAAATATCAATGATATATAATGCCGATATGATAAATAAATAGCTTCCTTCAGGCAGCGATTGCAAAATAAGATAACGAAAGATTATGAAAGTGGTTAAATATACACAAAATAAGTAGGATCCATTTACGATTATTTCCTGTTTTAGTTTCGATGGAATAATCCTTAAGGATCGACGAAAATGTCTTTAAAGGATTCAATATGAATAAAAGTTTTGCTTCCGACAACTTCCAGTTTTATATGTCCTATAAGAATCACGAACTAGAAACTTTAATTTTCGAGTATTGTGGCTAAGCTAGTATTCTGGAAAGAATCAGTGTAAATTATAGAATAAATATACATTAAGAATCAGTTTTGGCTGTCATTTGGATTTCATTGCCATCACTACCGGGTTCAATAGGTTTAAATAGGTACTTAAAAAGTGAATATTTAGTTTATAAGGTTTTGTCTGACTAATGCTGATTAAATAAGTATTTGTAAAAAAATAATAGAACGGAAATATATGCCATAGAGAATACAAGCAGCCGCTCTGTTACAACATATCTGGGCTTAATCGATCAGATAGGCCTTGATTTTATGCAATTCCATCTTAAATCCCATGACTGATAAAACAACTCTGTCTTTATTCCTTCCTTTATTGGTGGAATAAACACAAAGTTCTTTTTTTATTTTAGTTTTATATTTATTTATCAATTTTAATATGAGGGCTTCTTGGAAACTCGTAAGGTATTCCAATAACTTATCCGCGGTTACCTACCGAAATCATAGCACCGTTCTTTGGAGTCTGAAGAAGAGGAAGATTTTAAGTAAAAGGAACAATTTAACAAAATCTTAAATTTAGGACATTCGATTCGAAACATTTCAGCACGATATTTTCAATGTTTTCATCACCAACGCCAGTAAGGGACCTAATAATAATAGTAATATTAGGTTCATGGCCTTACTTGGGAGTACATACAATACTTGGGTTTTCATCACATTTTTCATGTTTTTAAATAGGAGGAAATTGGTATGTTCCATATTTATGGCGGGTGACATTGGAAAGACACCTTTTAAAGTAATATGTACATACTACTTTACTACAAAAAATATTCAGCGGCTAAAATCGTCTAGCGTCGAACAGCAGGTTGGCCAGATGATTTCCTATATGTAACTTCTAACACACACAAATTCCTCTAAAGAGATTCTTATAAAATAAAAACAGAGGACAAAATCCGGAAATGTTAGTTAGCGACCCTCAAGATTATACGAAGAAAACAAAACTCGGAGAAAACGTGAGAGAAAAGATTTACGTACGAAGATGGCTCCTGATTGTAAACGAAAACATCTCCGAGGTTTTCGGATTTACGTTTAAATTTCCCTTTAATGCCTGCCGAAAGGATAAATAGGCGGAAATCAGAGGTGCGAAGAATGGGAGGAATTCGCATCGATACGCGAAAATACAAGACGTGTTTAGGGAACACCCTTTCTCATTCTGGACGTAATGCTTTCGTTAATTCCTTAGGGGAACATTCTGTTTCCGGGTCTTTTCATGCCCTTCTCGGATTCTGTTTTTCCGGGTACTCTTGAAAAGAAGGGACGGTAGAATACCTCCATCTCCCAATGGTCGGAAGGACGAGGGAGGAAACGTATAGCGAGGGAATCCCAGCCAAACACAGACTTTCAGATAATTGCACTAATTCCCTTTCATCTTCTTCTTTTTCCAGCCCTCCTCGAACTGTCTATTTCTATGGGTTAATGGATTTCCGTTTTTGAATTATAGGCGCCGTGGTGCAGTTGTATTGTTACTTTCCAAAGGTGCTTTGTGCGAGAGGAGCGGACTACCATTTCCTCTCCTCTCGAATCGGTAATTTTTAGCATTCTGTGAAAAGTTTAACGCCTGAGAAAAATGCCGATCGAAGTTCTTTGGAATCTCCCATGAAGTGCAGGTATTCGGAACCTTTGATGGAGAGAAAATAATAAATTACGATCCATGAAACGTTTTATTTATTTTGACAAAACGCTGCTATTTCTTGTATAAACAAGGGTAATTATCGAGTAAATCGTGTCGTATTCACAAACCATTTTCTTAGGCACAGCGTGGGAAAAGTTAATTTTAAACGAAGCTCAGTTTGCTCTTAACACTGGATAATCCATTGATATCATGTTTTATTATACCCTTCAACTGAATCAACTATGTCTTCAACTGAACTTCTGTACTCCTCCTGTCGATGATTACTATTGCCAACAGAGCTAAGTTTGAGCTTATATATCTGCTATCCCATTCTTCCAATCTCAGCCCTACAAAAGGAAATGAGAGGAAGAATATACATATAGGACATACTGTAGATAATCATATGCTCTTTCACTCGTAACACTGTTATTTTTGTAAATTCTTCGCTTTGAGACTTGACAGAAAGCCGAGGTCTTTCCACTGTATTCCAAATCATGTATCAATAGTGAAAGTGATGTTTATCATAAATTTAGAGAGAATTGTCTCAGTGTTTATTCGGTAATGGCCGAGAAACCTTTTTTTCGCCTCTTAATATGAAAGTAAAAATTTACATACTTCACTGCGGCTGCAAATTATACATTCATAGATAGGTATTCCTTGCAAGTTAATATCTGTGGCAATACCAAGGTCCTTCCTTTATTTTCTTAGATTTCACACTATTTAAAAAGTTATCGAGGAGAGCAACATACATTCGGCAGCTAATACTTCCAACGGATTACTTAATAAAACATACTTTTCAATTTACCTTACAAATGGTGATGCTATGATTGGTAGATGGACTTCATAAACCTCGTTCCGTTAGATTGACAGTGCATACAAATATTGTCATAATATATCTAAATAATGGCACAATATGACGAAAATGCGTTGATTTTTGTTTAAAATGCATCCGTCTTGCGATACAGAATATCGTTTACTTTACAGTCAACTGAAACTGTTCTTTGTGCCAACCCTTATTCATAGCACGCCGCAAGTTTCCATGAAGAAAGGCGACCCCATCGTTCATACCTTCCCAGCACTCTTCCTTTAAATAACCGCTGTGCAGAGGTTCAAATTGATAACTCCCGAATAACTTTGGACAGTGCTAGAATGGAAATCGATGGTTTTTCTGCGTTCTTATCTTGAATAGCTCTTAATGCCGCCGAACGGTTTTCGTGTTCCGAGGGTCCATTTGGAGGGAACTCCTATTGTGAACTCCGTTGCGAATCCGATGGTAGATTTCTTTCCGCTCGTCCGCGAAGGCCGAAAATCTCGAACATTTCGAACACGGAATCGAGGGGTGTGCGCCGTCGGGGGTCACTCTCTCCCATCATCAATCAGACGCTCAAACGATGAAAAGATGGTCGTCAAATAATCAATCAGACGGAATATTGAGGGGTGTCTGCGAGGCCTCCGGGGAAGGTACGAGGATTCGGAAAAGGAGTTCGCAGATAAAATCGCAAAGCGTTGGCCTTGCGAACGCGCGATTTATATTCCTCGTTCGTAGCGATCGATACGACAGCTACGGCATAAACATCTTCGTTACTAATGGTGCGGAAACACGGGAAATGTTTAATATACGTCAGAGGAAGAGCGAGTCGGATGGTTAATGAATGGCATTCCAGAGGATGGATATGCGCGGATTACGAATTCAAATTTGGTTTTACGGATTGGAATACGGAACCAACGGAAGAGAAATGATCGGATATTCTGTGAATCTGGGACGGGGAAAACAACAGACTCGTACTCTCATTTTTGTGACTTCTAATAATAATTCTGACTTCAATAACAATGGTATATTATCTACCAATCCATCCATTGAAAAATCTGGACTTTTAGACAATCTTACCGGTAATGTCGGCTTATGCAAGAAGATCTCTTATGCTATTAATCAGTAGATCCTACAGAGGATCTACTGATTAATGATTGGATTTTTCTTCGTGTGTTTACTGTGTGACGTGATTTTCTATATACTCTTAGTTCATCTTCCAAAAAATAAGTTATGTCAGGTAAAATAAAATCAATAGTAGCAAGCGTTACTGATTGGAAATTTACGTCTTTCCACACACGTATCTAAAATACAACTGGTTTCAGCACAGCTCTGTAAGTACATGCGAAGTAAAACGTAAATGTAATTTCATTCTTACATATCCTTCCGTCGTTTAAGCTGGGAAAATGTTCCAAACTTTAAATTTCGACAATGAAGGGCCACAGACGCATAAAAGTCAAGATAAGAAATTTTAAATAAATATTTACGTTCATGTAGATTTTTATTAAAGATAATATCTAAAATGATGAATTACCCAGTAAGGAAGTTTATTATGAAGAATATTTAGAATTGCAGAAATCAATGAAGTAATTAAAAACATATTTCAGGTGGGAGATGATGGCACTTACATAAGTAATAAGACATAAATTTAGTTATTTCGCAATTTATTGTCAAACTATGCTACTCATTCCTGTAATGTTGGGTTAAAAAACCTTCATGAATATTGCTAAGAAAGGGAATCACTCGGAAATTAGATCAAGTTTGGAGGACTACCAAATATTTTGAATTTTATCATTTAAACTTAATATACCTCTCGTTCATCGTAGCTAATGACGATAATTATTAATTATAATGAAGGCCGGATCGAAGAATAAGGGGATCCAAGGGGAGGATTGCCCCCTTCGCTCTCCCCGCTTGGTGACTTTGCAGTACTATCAATTTGTTTAATATTTGATCGGATAATATTTGAATTAAAACCAGATTGTGAAGTCTTGCCACGATCACTATACGTCAAGTACGTTTATCACAATAAAATGGCATTTTAAAAGTTAACTGGATATGTGTTCATGACACAACAGTCTTAAATTGCCTTGGCTAGCTCTTCCATCCCCCCCTCCTTGGAGAATCTCTTGATCTGCCGCTAGTGTGGTGGGGAAACTAGGAGACGTATATCCAATTTTATGATTTTAAAATATTCACCTCTTAAAAACGTATTCTTTAGTGATATATTCAGTGTTACGTTCATTACTTTGAATTTAGGAAAATTTACTTTAAAAATTATTTCATTGGCTTCAGCGGTATGGGGTAATGCGACATATTTTCAGGCAACCTAGAAAGGAAGTAAAGATACCTCTGCTGATTGTTGCTATCAATTGTGAGCATATTCGATACTTTCCCTATCTTTGTGCTTTCAATGTAATAAGTGATTTGGGAGCTATGTCATTAGCACAAGGGTCTTCGGACATTCAAATGGGTAATTGCTTACATAAGTACATCTTATCATAGTATATGTAAACTAGATACACAATACAAGTAGCAAATTCCAAAAGTTGTCTATACTAAAGGGGCCTTTTTGGTCCCGACGTTACCGTTCAGAAATATGGTTACTATACTCTATTAGTGTGTACATTAAGAGTACCGCTGAACCGAAGGCCATAAAAGACGTACTGTTGACAAACTCCTCATTGATTTTTCTAATTCTAATTTTCTTTATGTTTGAAGTCGTTAGCCCACATCAGGTGGTTGTAAACCACATCCCTTCAATATTAGCTTCCAAAATCTTTGGAAATGGAATGAAGGATAACTACGCAAGATGAGGAGTGAGATAGTTAACCCTTTTTTCTGCTCTGTACTGTGAGATAATAACGTTCGCGTACAAGTCTAGCTAAATAACCCCATGAATAACACTTTCCATCGTATTCGATAGAGAGAAACCTAAGTAAAGGCCATTATTCAGCATGATTTATCCCTCCATAGTTTCCTCATTGCTATAGACAAGACTAAAACACACAGAAGTGAATGTGAGATATTTTTCTTAACGGGCAAATAATAAAATTTCCATCCATCCAGATGTCCTACCATTAGTTCAAGGATTAATATATATGTAACCACTGTGGATATGCGCTGATAAAGGTATACACTGACGTAAAATATGTTTTCTATCATGAATTCATTTCCTAATCTAACATAAAATAATTATAATCAATTGTTGAAGGCTTTACTATGTGTAAATCCATAACAGGTAATCGAAGAAATAAAATTCACAAATACTTTTTTCCACCGTATATTAAGAACACAGCCAGGAATGGCCATCATCACCTGATAAAGCGGTCGTGTTCTTAATATACGGTGGAAAAAAGTAATTGTGAATTTTATTTCTTCAATAACCAAAAATATTAAAATCAGGGAGTACTGTGACGAATCATCATTGCTTTAAAAACTTCGAAAAATTGCTTTCATCACAGGCTGGTTTCTCCAACTCTGCTGAACAAAACTATTCATTCAAAAGCCAGAAAAAAATTCCTCAGGATTTGTCTATGATTTAGGAGAAACGAATCCGATTTGAAATCATGTTTTCGAGGATCCTTCTCCGTGAAAATATTTTCCTCTTCCTCGCTTGTCTTCTAAGCATATGAAAGGTCTCTACCCCCGTCAACCTGTCCGATGGAATGTCACAAACCACACCAAAATTATGCCGCGACATTTCCAAAAATTGGAGAAAACCCTCTCCGATTATTCGGGACCACAACAATCTCTCACGGTCTTCTCACCGTAGGAGGCAAAACCCTCGGACATCCATCCTCGACAGAAGTAAACAAAGAACCTTGCGTATGGAAGGAGTGAGTGGGAGGCATTTTTTCTCTTGGACGGAACACTCCTGCGAGCAGGTGGACTCCTGCAATGGGGGAATCTTAAAATTGGAAGGGGGTGGGAAGGAAACAGTTCCAAACTGTTGAGTGCTGTCGGGGAGGGAATGGTTCCATCCAGGGAGAGATAGATGGGTGGGTCGGAAGCAGAGAGAGATTGGGCCACATGAGGAGGAGATGGGAGTTTTCGGTGGACCTGGAGGTTGGGGACCCTTGGTGGTATGAGTTAGAAGTCCTTTTTTCCCCTCAGAGGAGGAAGGATGGATGTTGGGGAGGTTTTAAAAGGAACAGATGTAGATTCGGAGGAGCGGCATAAGGAGCTTGGGGGTGGTGAAGGAAGGGATAGGTAAACGCCCCTTTTTTTCGGGATGATTGGTTGGTTGACCCCGAGGGTAAGGAGGGATTCTTTTCCGAAAAGTCTCTCTTTGCAATTCCTTCCTTGGGTCGACGCCCTCACCCTGCTTGGGTTGCGACTCGAAGAATCTTTTTCTTGGAGTGGTTAGGGGGAGCCCTAGGTTTGGCCGTGCGGAGGTGGCGTGGGAGAAAGATGCCGAGGAAGCGGTGATTTCGTCAGTGCTGCAGATGTGGTGTATAAGTTGGGAGTCCCTTTTTTCCTTACCCTTATCTCCCCCTTCATCTCACACACCTTCCGTCTTATCTGCATCCCGCTTCTCCTTGCCTCATTTGTTTACCCACTTCATTCTCCCATTTATACGGCTTCTTGCACCCATGAAAATCGCGTCTGCTGTTCATTCACGTGGTGTGATTCACTTCCGTCCATCAAACAGACGATTTGCAATCTTCGCCGGTGGTTGATCCTTGAAATCCCTGTAGATTTTTTGCGGCAGTGGTTCAGGATTGCATGGAAAACACTAATCAAATTTATATCCGGTCCCATTCGTTAGCAGAGGCCTTGGAAAAAGGTTTGGAATGGTCGTGTCGATGGCTGTATTACTAGTAGTTATAGCTTTATCTTGTGTAAATTTCAAACTCGATTTTGAAATAAATTAATCACATTATATAATGCCTTATTGAGGAAAGAAAAGTGTCCCTACAAGTGATAGTACAAAGGTTATAAAGTGTGGTATAACAGTTTTAAATTATAGATAATATAATTATATACTGTGCAATAAGCTAATCTTGCACCCAAATTAACATAATTAGTTTTATTTCGAAGGTGTTTATAATTGGACTATGATATTTATTCCTCGTATTAATTAAGTCTTTTGTAGATAGCTTTACATTTATAATTATGCTATGACAAAAAGGACAATATGAAATAGTTTTCAAGCTTTTCGTGGGCGTTATTTCCTTAAATAACAAGTTGATTGTTGTATGCTTCATATGTATGTGTTTATCTCCTTACCAACTCCATTAAAATAGCAAACTAGCAATAACATGATAAATTTTTCAGAAAGTGTAAAATAAAACTGTTTGAGGTCTTCATTCATTTTTTTACACAACTTGCATCTAATCTGAGAGTAAACAATCAATTATTACACAATATCGCCCCACCCATATGGTGTTTGCAGCTTTTACGGTAAGTATGTAGATGTTAAAAGTGCCTTCATGATCAACGTTTATAATGAAAAAAAAATCAGTAATACAAGCCTTACGTTTTGCTGGATTTACCCATTTCTGGATTTGATAACATAATTATGTCACTGTTTTTCTAGTCTCTCCTGATAATCGAATTGATCTATCACTCAAAGCATTTAATTCGATCCCATTTATTCTATGATCCCATGAACGGAGGGGAAATTACTGCATATCTGTTGTCAATGACAGATGCAAGAATGTCACCGGTCACTCCGCTTTATTAACACGGAACAAGAGTGAATACGAATCAGATAAACGGACTCAGCCAGTATTTTCTATAATAAACAAGAGTGCCAATCTCAAAAGCGGAGACAGTGATTTCAGCTTACTTCCATCACTTCCGTTGTTAACATTGTCTCTCACCTGCGAAGGAAATTCAATCCAGAGAAAGTACGGGAAAAAGATTTAAAGGTTACACAATGTTAGAGGTTTTCGCGAGAAAAAAATCTACTTTAAGCCAACGAAGACAAGCAAAAATTATAGTCTGCAAATCCTTCGCCTGTTGACTCTTTGTCCGATGATAGCTCACAATCTGTAAAAGGATCGCCATGCCTATCCTATACCATGGTTAGTTTCCAAGGCCTAAGCTTCTAAAAGAAAATTTAGGGGCACTTTGAAAGTGATTGACATAAAAAACCTTTCGGAAACTACAGATCTAAGATCTACGGTCAGTTCCATAGATTTTATCGCCTTGGCGAGGGGCCCTTGTAAAGGAAGGGGCGCTGAGGACCAAATGGCTTTGTCGTAAAATTTAAAAGGGTATTCCTAGGCTCAGACTTCCCTCAACATATCCAATCTCGATAAATCTTAGAAGATTATAATTTACCTAAACTTTTTCGAACCTCTCTAAAGCCCTGGTGCTTATTTCATTCGCAATCAATCGTAAATCTTTGCATATTTGAAAGTTTACGAAAATCTTTATCAAATAATCTTATATTCTTTCCAGGAGCGGATTTATAAATAATTTCATTAGCTGAGGGCCTCGTCCAAAGAGGACCCTTTCCCAAACGAATGCTTCAATGATTGTTGGGCATTAGAGTGTTATTTATGTTACACAACTATGATGACTGAATTTGATGTAAAATCTTTCCATTACTGACAGCGATAGATATCATCATAACTTATAATTTTATTCTTTGTTATTCTTACTAAAATGGAGCGATTTAACTTGCCTTGATATTTTCCTCATGTAAGCATTTAGAACTAAGAAAACGGCTATGTTCGCCAACGGTTCGACGGCTTTTTTGTTCACTATGTTTTCTAAATGGATCTGGTCTTTATGCCTCTGATTTGCCCTATCGCCAAAAAGGAAAAATTAGAATAGGAAATCTTAAATATCAATGCGATCGACCAATACACAGCATTGTAACTACATACGGTAATAATACTGTACTTATTCCTTCACATCAATTAAACATTAAACTAAACCGTAATGCAGTACTAATAATTTACGTAAAGACTGAATTAAAACTGCATGCTGAATACGATGGCTTAAATGTACATCTACATAAATACCCTGAGAGCCGCCTTTTAGCGTGTGGCAGGGGGTGTAAACACCAAGCGTTCGAGTTACCTCTTTAGCCTATAGTTGATGCGTATCGTTCGCGGAAAGAATGAGTTCTTAAAATTGACCTGTCCTCGCATCTATTTATCATATTTTACGCTCATAACATTAAGGATTAATTAGAGCATCATAAATGACAGTAATAACAGTAAACAAATACTATCAAAAAACAAAATATTCCTAACTTATATTAGTGAAACATAAATTCGTTTCTTGGACGCTTTTGAAAGAAAATTTATTTAACAAGTGAGCTAAACCTTCAAATCAACCTAATCGTAATAGTTTTCACTGCTTTGTGCTACGAATATCGCTTAGATTGTTGAACATAGTGAGTTTTAGGAAAAGAATAACTATTTTGAAAAGACGGAACTCCGGTTACATTTCCTTCAGCATCACGTAAGAATTCTCGAAGAGGATCGGCAGATTTTATTACCAGCACAATATTTTCAATATGAAGCACAATAAGGGTCCTGTAGATGGAAGGGGGAGAGAGAGTCAAAATTGAGGGAGAGATTTACAAATTAAAATCCTTGTCATTGGCATTCGAATATCTCATCTTGTTTTATCCGCTTAATTTGAATGTTTACTTTATACACTGTTTGATGAAATGTTACCACAAATGTTAGTGTGAAGGTCTTACGTCGTTAATGCGTTTCTTTTCTAGACAAATTTTCAGGCAAATGCACCGGGAAAATAAATATATAAGTTCTATTAATTTCAAATTCTTCAGAGACAAATTAATTTCTTTCTTTCAATTCTCCGGTATTGTCACCAACCCTTTCGCAACCTTAAATTAGAAAAAATAGCATCTACCTTAGGGATACCATCTCTTAAAAAACGTCTAAAATGCAATGACCTTCATTATTTTTTCAGAATAGTGTTAAAGGTAAATACTAACGATTTGATTTCCATTTTTTCCATCCGTGTCCCTTCCCGTCCAACTAGGTTAAACTCTTTATTTCATTGTTCTAAACCTCGACTTTCTATAACTAAACGATCTACCACTATCTATACAACAGTATTTTATCTCATTGTCCTTCATTGGATCCTTTTGTATAATTTTTTCCTCACATATTTTTATTCTAACCTGTACTTTTATTATATTGTAGTTCTATAATTAGTTTAATTCTCAATTTTTAAATCTGTCTTCTTATGATTTTTATTCATTTATTTTAAATTTGTACATTTATTATTATTTTTTAAATTTTATTTGTTTGTTACATGGTTAATTGTTTATAATCCATTTTAAAGGCATTTTACTGTTTATGGGTTCATTTTAAATAAATAAAGAATAAATAGATTTACCTGCCGCGGTGGGAGAGTGATTAGCACTCCAATACCAAGTTCCCGGGTTCGAGTCCGGACTAGTCGGATTTTTCTGGTTATGAAAAGGTATAAGTTCGTCTACTGTTACTCTTCATGCTACTTCTGTAATTTTCCAATAAATTGGTGTTTGTGAGGGCACCGGGAAAATAAATATACAAATTCTATTAATTTCAATTTTTTTAGCATAGAACACCACTGGTTTTTCCTACACTTTTATAAACCTTACCTTGTAAGCATACACAAGGGTGCATGAATCTCATTCCTATTTCAAAGTTGGAACATTATAAGAACCCTGCCTTGACCGTTGCTTAAACCAAAACACATTCCTAGTAAACCTCAGGAAACAACAAACTTTCCGAGGAGGATAAGGCACGCCAGCTTTTATCTCTTCCTTCCCAACAGCATCATATTTACAGTCTGTCCCGCGCACCACTTGCTGAGAACCGAAAACCTCTTTTTCCCATTATCTCCACGACCACTCTCGCAGTTTCGCGTAAGTCTTCCGGAACGCAACCTCTGCAAGACGCCTTTCTGCATCTCCTCTTTCCACGGGACCCCGACTGTTTCCCTCCTCCCTCTTGGTCCTTTTGGATGCCATACTTCTTGGAATATGTCCGCAGAAAACGACCTTCCTTCCTCCTCATTTCTGTGGGTGTTGTGATGCTCTTTTCCTCGTCCCTTTTCTTTTCGCCCATTGTGCGGAAATTATTAGCCTCTGTCCTTCCTCCTCCCACTCCTGTCGAATTTCCTTTCTTCCCTCGTCCATCTTTCCCTCCTCGGTGACTTGTTGCCTTTCCAAGTCTTCCTTTGTGAGCCTGTCTTCTTTTAAAAAGTCCTCTTTCACTCCCCAACAGCTCCTCTTTTCACGCCAATTTGCGGAGGTTATCGGGGTAATTATTTAGAGATTAAGAGCAGGTGACGAACGTCTAGAGTTGGCCAAGTTTCTACGGAGCAATTCTATGACGTCCCCAGAGAGAAAGACATATTACGTTTTACGGAGGACTCGTATTTTCGTTTTTATGGGTCGTTAAGGAAATTTTTTTCTTACGACTTTTTCGGGATATTGGACGGGGTTTCCCGGATTTTTCGCAAAAAGGAGCGATTAAGATAGGAATTTTTTCCTTCTCTCCAGAACCGTTCAACGAAGCAATAAGGGTTAACGAGTTCAAGAGAAAAAGGGGAGCGGGAAGAGGTTGAAAGAAATGATCTGTTCCTAGAAAAAGGAAAGGCAAGGAAATGTTCATTAGGTTTTTGCTATCTTCTTCACGCGGAACTCATTCCGCTAAATTCCTCCTTATTCTCTAAAGCCAATATTGCAACGGGTTTGATTAAATAGTGCTGTTCCATCTTTAATATTAATATCCTTTTCATTTCCATATGAACGTCGCAAAAGGTTTACGGTATATACAACTATATTTCCTATTACTTGCAGAAAATTTTAAAAGCTTCCATATTGCAGCGAAAATTTTAAAAATAAGTTTTGAAGCTCGTATTCTTCGATAAAGACGTTCTGATCCACTTTTTTAGTAAAACAATTATTATTTAATTATCGAAATTCATCGCTGATATACTCGATAAAATGCAAAGAGGTTAAAATGAAAGTAAAACCAAATCCACTACTTCGACCTCAACTTTGTGGTAGCTATTCATGATGAAAAGAATAAGAAACACTGTAATAACAGTAAACAAATACTATCAAAAAACAAAATATTCCTAACTTATATTAGTGAAACATAAATTCGTTTCTTGGACGCTTTTGAAAGAAAATTTATTTAACAAGTGAGCTAAACCTTCAAATCAACCTAATCGTAATAGTTTTCACTGCTTTGTGCTACGAATATCGCTTAGATTGTTGAACATAGTGAGTTTTAGGAAAAGAATAACTATTTTGAAAAGACGGAACTCCGGTTACATTTCCTTCAGCATCANAACACACGATTCAAGATTTTGGTTCAAAAATATGATATATTTAATAACTTAGTAATATTCCACGTTATTTCCATAAAATGTTGTGTCTTGAAACGTAAATCATTTGTTTAAAATTATAATTAGAGAGGGAAACGTTAGGAGTCTTGGATGTAAAGAAAGCGTAAATTAAAATACTACCTACGTTAACGTATTCTGTGAATTAATTAATTCTTGGAAATAGTTCTGTAAATTCACTATTCAATGACTTGATATAAATTTCCTCCTCTTCTATATCACATTAAAAACTTTAAACTACTGAAGATATGACTATCAGTCATAAAAATTTCCTTTTCAAGAGATTTCCCTCAATGAAGGTATTTCGGAATATGTCGAATTCTAAATTACAAATAGTTTTAAACATTGCAAATTCATCACATCTCAGTGGTTTTACTTTTTTATATTTTCCAGCTTTTATACACCCTTATTAGTGATTCTCGTGAATTTCTAATGTTTTATTTCATCTTTGGGCGGAGTAACATCAACGGGTGGTTAGATAACTTAATATTGTTTAATTTTTGCCAAGAGTTTTGATAGCTTGGTAATTTGTCATTTTAATCTTTATCAAGTAAAATCAGATATGAAATTTCATATACTGCGTTTGCAATGATATTCAGTTTTTATTACGTAAGAAATTTATGAAAAATATTCCTGAAAAAGAATGAAAATCTGAAGGGTACTCCACACAATGGATAGGCAGCACAAAGAAATATATTTGGGAACTGCCCTTGAGCAAAGCTTAGAGGGAACCCTTTCCACGAAACTTAGGAATAAAAGTCACTCAAGAACTGTTTTTCTTAATATCGCAACGAACGTTGCCGGAATGACGTTTGACTCCCTCGTCATGGATGACTACAACTTAAAAAATTGCCAGAGGCATTCTGCATAATGGATCTTCCTGTTAGAATGGACGGAATATATTATCCTTCGAATTCCTACCATAGAGTCACTGGGAGTGTAGCGCCATGGAACGCATTTGGCCAACCCTTCGTATTTTTTCACCGTCATCTCCATATAATCCTTTAAAATCTTCGTGACGCGCACCGAAACCAAAGGGGTAGATCCTTGGGCTCAGTGCATGCAGATCGCGGAGATGCAAAGAAGGGCAAGGCGCGCCGAATGAAGAAGAGTTTACAAAGAACAAAAAAGTGGAAAGAACCGTAAGCGAGGAAATAAAAGTGGAGTCGGAGAAAGCGGCATTATGAAGTGCATAAGCGCAGTCGGGATGAAAAGGAAAAATGTGCGTAAAAAAGTGGACGCGGCAGGACAGAAACGAGCAAAGAGGAAAGGTTATGAGTTCAGCTGGAAATAAAGGCGAACGCTTGGAGGAAAAGGGAAGATAGAAGCGGGGAGGGAAGGAGTGGAGAGATGGGGTGTTTTGGGGGAAGGCTGGGGCGTATTCGTGGAAAAGAGAAGGGGCGGAGGCCCCGGAAAATGGGCAGAGGAAGGTAAGAAGGTCAACAGGGTCGTGAACGTAAATAAAAACAGAACGCGGAGGGAAAAGAGGGAGAATTACAGATGCGGAATGCGAGAAAGTAGTGATGGAGCAAAAGAAAAGGGATGGGATGGAGCAGCGGACAAGACTTACAAACAATGTTGAAAGTCTCCAGCACTGCAAAACGGTTGAATATATGCGGTACTAGAGAAAAGTTTTTAAGCCTTCAGATCTAGGGCTGGGAGAAGCATGACCTAGAAATACTTAGTACAACAAATATTTAGCTGCTTAAAAACAAAGTGTGAATATGTAACCCGTTAATTTATCTTTGCTCGTTATATTTTTATTCTATTTACAGGAATTATCGACTCAAATAGGACTGTGCAACAATGGCCAGTTAGCCAGAATGAGGCCCTCTACAGTTTTTCAACTAGTCCATTAATATTCCTAAAGTTTAGTAAATATATTTTTTTTTTGTTTCTACATTCTGGCCTCGAAATCTGGCCTTGTATTCCTTAAGTAAATAGTAATCTTAAATAGATTTAATTGGCCGATTATCTTGATCGGATACCAAACAAAAATTATTCTTGTTTCTGCTATCAGTTTGTTACTTGTGTACTAGTTAACATTATTATAAAAAACTGAGAGAGAAAAAACTTTAGGTAATTTCCTCATAAAATACAATTCAACGACCGGTTCCGACTAAAGTTCCATCATCGGGTCAATAGATTTTTTATATAGACATGATGATGGCATTTTAGCCGAAATCGGTCGTTGAATTATATCCTTTGTGGAAATTACAAAGAGTTCTTTTATTAGTTAATTACGTCCATCCATAAACATTATTATAGCTTATTAATGTGTAGACATACATAGCTTTAACTATGCATGTAAACATTCTTTTCTGCGCTTGCTTGCTTGCGCCCAAAATCTTCATAAATATGCATTCATTTACATGAATGAGGAATTTCCTGAACACCTTTCGATTCTTACTAGCCCCCAATGGCCGTTATGAAAGGTTGGACAGCAATGCGCTACAACAATAAAAAGTTTCAAGACAATATGCTAGAAAAGTTGCGTGTAAGCTCAACATAATTGAATTACGAGTACTCGTACTTTCTAAGAATTCCTTTTAAATCGTTTATTTGGCGAAAGGAAACCATTCGATCTGTTATTTTAGTTCGATAGAATTTAATTCAAGGAATACGGCTTGTGATGCAGGGGTGACGACAGAAGCCAAAGATTACTTCCTCAGCCTTTTGCCCTCCTTGATGTTTCCATTGTCGTAACATCAATTTTTGTACGTGCATACGTTAGTTTGTTATAAATGTCAGTCATCCCACCGGATGTGGTCATTATAGTTATTAAATCTCCGCCTCATAGAATGATAGCCTCCGCCTCATTACTCAATACTGCAAGATCAATCGACCCTCGAAATACGATTCCACTAGCCCATGTTAAATAAGTTATTTTCCTATGGAGCAGAACCGTCTACGACTATAAAGAGCGGCCAAAAAATGCCATCATAATCAGGTATACTTATGAGAATTATTTTCCTTTAGCATTTTTTTCAAAGATCTTCAAAGCTTTTACTTGCCTAGGACGAGGATGAAGGACATTTTTCATCACAGCTGTAAAAATGTACAGGTTATGAAAGATTATAGGTGGCAACCCTGTTTTGCGGACGGGTAAAAGGTGCTAAGGGAACACGGGGAGAGTGTAGAGAGGGACAAAAGGGCATTTTCCCCTATTTGATACTATTTGTGCCCATGTTTGAATAGGGAGTGCGGTACATACGAGATGTGACGAAAGAAAGGACAGTTGTCGAGAGAAAAGGATTGAAAAGGGACGAGCTGGTGAAAAAGGAGAGAGATTTTAGTCCAAGCGAAAATGGATATGGATAAGTGACCCTTTCGCCCGTGACGTCAAATCCGACGCAAATATGCTCTTGAGCAGAAAAAAGGCTGTCCTCGCGTTTTATGATACGCCTCGGAGATTACACGCATCTCTTTTAATTACAGCTTCTAATTTTCGCCCTCTGCTTCTGCGTTGCTGATGAATGAAGAATTCGCGTTGCAATGTTCGGCGGTTGTTTCACTCGTAATCTTAGGCCCAAAGCCATTAGGGTCGCCGTTTTCGAGAGATAACTGTGACAGAGAGGATGTTTAGCCGTGGCCATGTGGGAGAATGGTAGGAATTACCGGTCGACTTTTTGTGAACGTTATCGGTTGGCCATTTCTGGGTCCCCTCTTTTCGCACACAGTCATCAATATCCAAAACGACGCACCAACTGTGAGAAACTATCCAAAACATAGTTCAAATCTCGGTACCTTGAAAAGGGAGCAATGATTGTAACCGCTGATGAACTATGAAGTATCGCGATGATTGTTTATTTAGAGTCATAACTGGTAGCTCAAAAAATGGTGACAATTCAAGAATATAAAAGGTCTTTGAATCTGGATGATCCTACTGAACTGGAGACTAATGAAATTGGACATTTTTATTACGAACTCTTTCGCTCAATCCCATAAGAGACATGAGTTCGAACTCCAAGAAACCATCATCTCCGTATAATCTCCATTTCCGTCCAACAAAGGGGAGGACGGATGGTCTCCCCTCCTACACGGGAGGAGGAAGAAAACGTAATATGTTTAGCGTAATATGTCTTATAAAGTAAAAATACTGATCATAAGGCAATTGAAAGTAATTTTAACATAGGAGATGAAAATCATTAATCATTCAGTGAGATAAAGGAACCGAATTCGTAAATGTCAAATTTAAACAGTTTTTGAGAAGAAATAACATAACAGTTTTTATGCAATAAGAATCCCGAAGTCAAAGCGGCTGTAGTAAAACGCCTTATCTAAATCTAAATTAAATCTGTACATCTGAAATGTGTGTATTTTTATTGCAGTACTATTTCTATGAATATGGTAGCGTACTTAAAATTGAGAGGATAGAAATGTTATTACCGATGGGTTCTAATGGACAAATCCCAACTCCCTTAAAACGCAATCGATGCGTTAGGATTCATTTTAGTGGAGTTTTCCCTTCTGATAAATTCACTCCTTCGTTATAAATTTACATTATTCATTTGATCTCTCCAATTCAGTGTGTCATTGGGTTGCAGTGCATTTCATTAATAATCGGACATAATACTATGATTCCTTTGGTGATCCTCTTATCTCATCTCGACTGGAATTTTTAACACCTTTTTAGTTCTCACGATTAACTTTCGGTCATATCTCTGTGGCGAATACTGCTTTCTTTATGCACTTCACAAATCAACCGGTAAATCCCTAACCCAATTTATGAGACTTCTTCCTAATCTTGAGCTTAATGACTGTCATGTTGTTGACATGACGATGATCATGCCATTGATCATCAACGTCGTTCATGACGGTGACTCATCATCTGAAGATGGCAGAAGAGACCAAAACGCCGAAACCATGGATCGAAGTGACCCGACTGGAAACCAGAGAAAGATTTCCGCATTGTGAACTGTGTCAAGTTTCCTCGAATTGGAAAAGTTCCACTGTTACTCAACATTAACATTGCGACTTTTTTTTATTTCTTGAGGAGGAAATTTCTAAGAACTTTATAGAGGGAGTTTGTTCTGTTCTATCCGTATATTACATCAAATTCAAAAATTACTTTAGAAAACTCAATCGGTTTCTGCTTCTTCGATTTCCTTAAATATTGGCGAATAAGAATATTTTCTTTCCTAAATAACGTTCATACAACATCAGATTAGTTTATTAACGATAGAAATCGATCATATCGATACCTGTTCAAGCAGTATATGGATCCAGGCCTGAAGATGAGGTAGCTTTTGAAACCGGTCGTGTTTTATTCAAATATATACTCGATGGACGGAGTCAGATTTCGTTTTCATTGAACTAAACAAGAATATTTTCCACCAGATATCGCGAGAATTAGTTAATTAATTCCCAGATAATTAAATTAAGATATACAGGGAACGCAATTAGAAGAAAGAGGAAGCTTTTTTGAGTAATTTTCGAAAAGATAACGGACCTAAGTAAATACTCATATAGGTGGCGTTGTTAAGGTTTTAATTAGAATACATTTTCCTCTTTTGTGAAACTTCGTTGGTAAGTGAACAAAGAAATTCTCCCTTTACTTAATTTTCTCGAAGAAATTCCAAACATCTGGATAATACAAAAACATATCTCCAAGTACACACTTCCAAACTTCAGCAGTGAGTGAGTATCCAACCAATTATTTAAGGTGACAACATTTCACTTTCATTCCATAAAAAAACCCAATCCCTGAACATCCGCATTAGCCGCTTCGCTGGAATCCTCTTTGCTGGGGATTTCCAAGGATATTCATCGCGCGCCCTCGTGAAAATGAAGGGAAGGGAAAAAAACGGGGTAAAAACGTTGTTTGACAGATGCGGAAACGCCAGATGCAAGATGCTGTCGAATAGCATTTTTTTTTAGCTTGACAAGGGATTTGTGGTAAAACATTCTGCAACTAAGAATCGGAGAAGAGGACAGTGAATATATCCGTCGGTGGATTCCATGTATGTATGTACTAAGAATACGTTTTCATAGTGGAGTGGAAATGTTAAAATTAGACAATTGCCTAATTACTTAATCGATAGCGTACGTAGATGTTTAGAAATGTAGATGTAGCGTGCGTAAATGGATCTCGAAAGAGCTGTGTTTCCAGTAAAGAGTTGATGCAAAAAACGACTAACTGGTGACTAAGTGGAAATCCAGTAAACAGAGGAAAAACAGGAAGCGGTTATTAAATATTTACTGACCAAAATGCAAGTCATACTTTGTTCTGATACAATCTGCTTTGAGATTAATATGTAAATATTAATTTCTAAGTTACATCACATTTGACTATCAGCGCCGTAGAACGAATTTACAGACAGAAGATTCAAATAGTTGAAAACATCCGCGCGAAATGCACAGGAAAAGAAATCTTAAGAACATCTACAAATCTGTATAAAAACGAGTATAACACTATTTAGAAGATGACTAGAGATTTTAAGAGTGGAATGTTATTTCAATTTACATCTACTTGATGAATGGAAATTAATCATATTTCAAATTTGAAGGTTTTTCCTTAGTAGACTCCCTATGTGCTAGAAATGAAGTTAGGTGGTAATCATGGTGCTGGCAATGTTGGTGTTTACTTTAAAGTAGAAAATTGTGTAAATGTATAAGTAAAAAGATGAATAGCGGATAAAACTGTTGTGCATCGGAGCAATAAAATTAACCAATTAAAACTACAAATTATATGACAATTGAAACTATAGCATATCTATAAAATCAAGTAGAATTGATACCAAAATGCTATTGAATTATTTAAAACAAATTAATGAATATAGCTATATCGTATGTATTTTATACATAGTTAGTAAATGGAAGGATGATATTTTAAGACGTACACATGTGTAACACTTTTCAAGTGCGAAGGATTGTAGATTGTTTGAATTATAGCATTATTATTGTTTGTATTACTGGTTGAATTTGCCACCTGAAGTGTGTCAAACTGCGGCCAAGGAATGATAAATAAATAGCACAATGAATTACAGGGAAAAAAAGAAAAATACGATCGTAAATGATTATTCTGGACAGGAAATTACTTCGAAACTGAAACACTCTCATTAGCGTAAGGGATCGTTATGAGAAAAGCGAATAATTTGAGTTCTGTTCTTTACTGTTAGGAGAGTTCAAATATATTCCTCCATCTTCTTAAACATGTTATAAATAGCAGACGATATAAGATAAATAAATCGTGAGTAAAATGCCATCTAAACATTGTCGTATAGATAAATACCGTCTCAGAATCCCACGTTGGTTAAGAGCAGGTGATTGTGAAGGAGATGAGCACACATTAGTGTATATCCTGAAAGGCAGGTCTTCATTCAATCTGAACGTAAAGCTGCGATGCGTGAAGTATTCTCAACTATGAATAAAGAGAAGAAATATATTTATAAAAAACGTTGATTTCCTACCTTATATTATTAACAATACAATATGATATGACGAAAGAAGTTTCGATGCTAACTTTGTATTACAGAAAAAATTTTCAAAAAGTTAGGTTTTTTATTCATCGAAACTTAGATCGGCTTTCGAACATTTCCAACTGAAGAATCTTCCTGATGTATAAGAAAAAGTATAAAAAAACGATTTCACGGAAAGCATTGTTATCACTATTAATCATGCTTCAACTTTTAATGGTCACACGTCTGTAAATAGAGTCAGCCTACCGGTACTAGAACTAAATGGCACCGCAATTCAACTCGAAAATTCAGTAAAAAACCTCGGTCTACACATAAATGAAACCCTTACATGGACTAATCATGTCGTACAAATATGTAAAAAAGTTAATTTTTCGCTATACTCACTTCGACGATTAGGAAATTTCCTCCCCCTCTCCGTGAAGTTACAACTACTAAACTCTTTAGTTATGCCTCACTTCGACTACTGTGATATAATCTATCAGGATCTGTCAGGAGAACTAAGCGTCAAATTACAGTGCATGCAAAACGCCGCGGTGAGGTTTATTTTCAACTTAAAAAAGTACGATCACGTTTCCGAACATTACTCCAAGCTCTCTTTGCTAAAACTAGATTCGCGTCGGAAGCAACATATTTTGTCAAGTACATATAGATTTTTAACAACGAGATCTCCTAAATATATTCACTCATTATTCATATCTTTGGACACCATTCATGACCGTAATACGAGAGGTTGCAAGAAACTCTTGATTCCCCAGCATAGAACTGAGATTTTTCACAGATCGTTTACAGTCACAGCTAGTAACCTCTGGAACGCGCTTCCCCAAGGAATGAAAAACTTATCCTCCATCTATAGCTTTAAGGGTAAATGCCACAGTCACCTCCTAACCGTACAAAGCAGAACTTAATCGCACGTAAACACACAACTCCTTCAAACCATTGGGATCACGAAATGTCCGATTCATTTTCAGAAAAATTTTCCGTCCCTACCTTACCCGCCGTCCAAACGATTTATTTTTTTCCCCCTTTTTAATTTTTTTTATATTCTTTATTGTATCATTTTTATTGTATTTTCTTCTTGTGTCTTTTTAAAGTGTTTTAGCCAGTTTTTGATTAACTTTAGGTTCGCTCTAAATATTTGACGTGCTTTTTATTAAGCGAAATTATGTTTTTTCTAATCATTTCCAAATTTGATAATTTTGTAAGATACAGGTTTTTTATGTTAATGTGTTGCTATTCGTTCTTTTCTGGTTATTTCTATTGATTTGTCTTCATGTCTTTTATAACTCTATTTTGTTATTCGTTCTTTTTTGTTTATTTCTATTGATTTGTCTTCATGTCTTTTATAAATCTATTAATCTACTTTAATCATCAAGTTTAGTTTTCTATCCGTAGGTTTCGCAGGTTTTTCACACCCTCCTTCTTGAGGGTATTTTCCTGCAGTGGAGATTTTTCCCTGAGCTCTTGGCTTAGATTTTTTAATCCACAAAGTAGTTTTCTTCATTGTACTTTTGCAAGCTATCTCTCTCTTTTCTTGTCTCATATGACAAAGGGTTAGATGTAAGAAGAGACTTGTTAGTATCAATCTCGCCCTGAATAAAGTCCTTTATTATTATTATTACGTCTAGAATAGGACAACTTTCTACACTTTATGGTTGTCAGCTGTTTTTGGTTCGACTCTGCCTCTTCTCAGGACTTGTTCATTAGATGAATTGATCAAGGGATTAGCGACATTCAACGGTGGATCCACATCTTTAGAGCCTACTCAATGAATAGACTTTTTATTCATAACTCCACGCACTACAGCAAAACCAGACATCAAATTTCACCATTCGTTGAGTATGATAAAAAGATAGTGAACAAAGAAGTAACAACTATGAAAAATAGCGACATGACTGGGACTCTAACCCAGGTCTCCCACTTTCCGGGATGGTATTCTAACCACTGAACTACCATGCCGCCGGCATTTCACTTACCGGTTAGAATACCTGCCCGGAAAGTGAGAGACCTGGGTTCGAGTCCCAGTCATGTCGTTATTTCTCACATTTGTTATTCCTATAGGATCAGCCGCAGGACTTTATCCTTCAAAGTATCCAAACCTTTCCTNTACCATGCCGCCGGCATTTCACTTACCGGTTAGAATACCTGCCCGGAAAGTGAGAGACCTGGGTTCGAGTCCCAGTCATGTCGTTATTTCTCACATTTGTTATTCCTATAGGATCAGCCGCAGGACTTTATCCTTCAAAGTATCCAAACCTTTCCTTAAGATAGTAAACACTAAAATACTTCGTTTCGGAAGTTAATAGAATACAGCCAATAAGAAATTCTAATGGTGAACTTTTTTTATTGAGACAATAGTGCATTGAATGGAAGGAAATAGTAGTTATCACAAGGTTAACCATACATATCGCTATTGACATAATCTTCCCATTAAATTCTGCGCCGATACCGAATTTTGTCGATGCGCCACCGAAGAGAAAATTTGGAAGCAATGGAACAAAGATTGACATCGACTTAAAGCTCATCGCGGTTTGCGCAACCGATCATTCCAAATCACCATTATCTTATCCTTCTAGTACTTGATCAATGATGAGAAATGCGGAGAAGGAAAGAAATCGTCGTACAACAGTTTGTTTATCTGAAGTTCTGTGGCGCAATACCTATTTCTCCGTCGCCTGCGTTAAAGAAACAAGCCCTTATCAATGCCGTAAAGCCATGAATCTCTTTTTTTTCCTGTCCTTAGCTGTTGAGACGGCGCTGCGAGGCTATTTGTTGCCTGAATCACCCAGATAAAGCACAAGAGTTTCTTTTAACTCCTAAGATTATAACCTTCCCATTTTATTAGCGAGAGACCTCGGTTATAATCCAGAGATTAAATTTATCTCATGATTTTGGTTTTTATTGAGATCTTTACGAGGAAACTGTTTACAAAAGCAGGATAAACTTTTAAGGCCTCTTTGTGAAAATGCAACGGCATTTCTCGCGTTTATCTCTTTCGGTCGCGCCTTTAAGAAAGAAAGAATTGGTTAGATAATAATTCGTAGGAGAATAAACCTTCCTGACGCTTTGCTTGGATTGAAGCCAAAAATATTTTCCACCACGTCTTTCAGAATATGACTGCAACACTTAGTTATATCGTGTTAAATGACTTCTTTTGCAGAGCAAGTTTGAGTTGAGAGGCGACGTCAGCATTAAGGATGTACGGATGCAAAATATCTAAGACGGTACATGAGATGAGTGTGGGTGGGTATACATATATTCATACTAAAAGGAGAGTAGTGGAAAACCTGGTTTAATGAGACAACTCTCTTGTCTCGAAATGGAATAACGTAATCGACTCATATATATGTATTTCTAGAAATCTGTCCCCGAGCAGATAAAAAGAATTTTGGAAATCTAATCTCAGCTCCATTAGTAATGAACAACAATTTTTCTCCACCAAAAAAAAAAAAGGAAGACCCAAATTGGAATACTCATTTTTTCTGAGGGAAGTACTTCAAAAGAAACATTATTGAGAGCCGACTCTATGTCATTGATAAGAAAACAGATATTTGAATTTGAGAATTAAGAAAACAAATATTTGAGAATTTGATCCAATATCAATCGCGAGAGTATCAAATATAGCATTATAATATTCCGCTCACACTGACTGCATAATAGACTGATACAACGTATCGCAGAATGACCTTTGTCAAATACATTTTTCTTTAAATGAAACTATTTTGATCCGAATCAAGCCGGAGTACATTCTTCGAAGTCTTTTATTCCTTTTCTAATGGAAAAATTTTTCTTATTCCGTTGTTCAAATATCCAGAACATCCATAAAGTTCAAGACAAAGGTCCATAAAAACAAAGATCGTCCATAAATTATCAAAATGGTTTTGGACATATCATTTTACTGATCCATGAGAAAAAAATATATTAGTACCGTTTATTCATTTTACGCTTACAATGATTTTAAAACACGTTAAAACTCCTTTTTTTGCAATTCTATAAATACTAGAGTGTAATAATTCACAAGAGAAAACTGTTCTGCCACACGGTGGGTGGTGGTGGCGAGCATTTTACCGACTTAAGTAAAACTTCATATGTCGCCTTTAATTTTACTCCCAAGTCACTTTGCTTGACGTCAAGACGATAATCTTAGAGTAAAGATTTCGTTCCTCTTCAAGCGTTATTTGTGAAACCCCAGGAAATTTTTAGAATTGGTTTCTGATATTAAATTTAGTATTAGAGGCATTTATGCGCATGTCTCCATTTTGGACGAAATTGAGTTGTTAGAGTTTCGCCTTACATTTACATATAATTACATTACATACATTTACATATAATTAAGAAACACAATACTAAACAACATATGATAAGACGAGAAATGCGCGAATAAAAATGACGCAACAATATCTATAAAATAAGAAAAGGAAGAAATAAGTTTGATAATAAGAAAACTCCGAAATTTTGAGTAAAAGTTACATCTAATGCAAAAAACCACAGAAGAGGAGAGAGTTAATAAGCAACGAAAGACATGCAAGAGTGAATAAATGCAAGCTTGCGCACAATACCGCAAAAACGAAGCAGTGAAGTAAATGAAATACACCTTCATCGAGTGTTTAATTCTTTCTCAGAGCAGACACGTTCCAGTCTGTATTTTACAGCTAAACATTATTCAACGTTTATTTTATTTAGCTTAAGGAAAAGCTTTGTAAGTTCAAAAAAAGGACACAAAGGTTAAGCTACAGAGATTGAATTTCTTATTTTAAATATACTACAAGTTCTTTATCTATCATAAAATATGTTCCATATCCTCAACATATTCACACTAGACAGGCTTTGGAGACGATTCTCTTTTACACAAAGAAAGATGTTCTTGCATAAAAATTCGCACGTCTAGAAATATTCCCAAGAAGAAACGGTCATGAGAAAGTCTGACGGGACCGGGACCGAACCCCTCCTCTTTGTCCCGCTTTCCGTCCTACAGTCTCCCAAACTGCATGAGAACATATTCTGGCAAGACAGCTCAATGGCCACAGCATTCGACCGGAAAGTGGAGTACCCCGACTCGGGTACCGGTCCTGTCAAACATTTTCTATGTCCGTTTCTCATTGTGAGGATTCTCTTTGCGAATAGCAACTTTATAACTTTTCTAAACCGGTTTCGATAATGTCAAAAAAATGGAAATGTTGTTTTGAGACAACAGAAAACCAAGAAAAAACTCCTTCAGTCGTACATTATCAGTTCAGTTCTATTTGTTTAAAAGAATTCCACCGGGACATTAATCAACGTAAACGCACTTTTTGCTGGCTGCTCGACTGAAATTTACTAGCTGTCCCTCTGCTCTGCCGCTTCAATCACTTTTCCTTATTTTCTTAACTCACGTCACAGGAAATGGTCACCCACTCTTATTGCTGAAGTGCGTAAGTCCGCTGCGAGAAAAAGCGAAATGCTGTTGCTCTTTGCCCGTCTCGGAAGCAGAGTAGAAGGCGGAAGGTCAGCCGTTTTGCGATTACTTTTCGCTTACGCAGGAAAAAGTAGACGAGGACAGGAAGGAGTTAAAAAGGCTGCGAAGATAGTGAAGGTAATCTTCCGAGAGATTGCGTACATTAAGATACAGGAGAAGGAAAGTTGTAGAGTAGAACGTCATCTATGGACGTAAGCGAATGATGGGCGAGGAAGGATAGTGAATCTAAATCCATCTGCAGACGTAACACTTGTAAGATTTCACGGGAATTATAACTGAAGCAATAAGTTCGTCACAGAGGTTCAAAACTGTAGATGGTACTTCCGGATTTTTAATGATGATATAGGCGATCTAACTGCGGTTTAAGTATAAAACTCACAGACATGGCGATGTTTTGCGGAAATACTCCATGTTTGAAGAAAAAGAGACTTTTTACTTTGTACACAGGATTTTAATACAGACACGACCAGGTTTCAGCGAATGATCGCCATCATCAGGGCCTCAGTTACATCCAGTTTAAGTACGTTTACGCATCATACCTTAACGTATCTTACATGAAACTGAAATTTGGTTCTTCCTTTCGTTTACATACTCGCTTTTCATGAATTCACTTATAATTTAACAATGAAACATGCGTATACACGCGTATACGTTATGATAATATGCTGAAAGATGACGCGAGTAATGGTACTTTTATTAATACCGTTTACTTCAAACAGAGACTTGGTTTGACATCATCAGCTCATAACGGCGGGAATGTTGTGAATGAACATATCGCGTTTTCCAGTAAAGTTGTCAAAACACTATGTGAGGAACAGGTCGTTGCAACATTACAGCTATAGCTTCATACTGCGCTTATAAAAGGAAAGAAGCATGTAATGCGTCATCTTCTAACTAAATGTACTTATCTCAGAATCGCGATTGCTGCTTTATCGATATAACGTTGGCTGAAACAATTCATGCCATAAAAATTAAATAAAATACAATAATAATAACTAACCATCATTTAAACAGAAACGTAACTANAAATCCAGATGCCCTCATGATGTCTCAAACATCTGCGCGAAATTCGGCTCTCTTCGGTCACGTGGTTAACGAGCATCTTTTTTGTTTATTTTTTTATCGAAGAAGACGGACAGACGAACGGGATGGTTCCCTACCAAAGGGAATTCCCCCATAATTAAGGACGACCACTTGGATGCGATGGATGAATAAAAGGGGGGTCTTTGATAGGCCAACAGGAAGAAGGAAGGTAACTAATAGTGCTGTAGGATGTACCATTCTGTGGAAATAGTGTGAGGTTATTAGTTGGAAATAGCATATCACTATCTTACATCAAATTCTTGCTACGAATTTTCCTATCGAACCGGGACTAAAGAAAAATGACTGGGACTATTTAGATTTGAAACCCGTTTGACCGGGACAGTCCCATTAACCAAACATAACTCAAATAAATAATCGATTTTAGCCTTAAAAAGCGAAGCAATAAAAATTCAGACTTATTATACCAAGGATAATTGATAAATGACAGGAATAAACTAAACTCTACTACTACTCATTGATAAACTTGAAAACCAGATTGACGTCACAAATGATAATAATTTTAATTCCTTATGGGAAAAGTCGAACAAAATATCTCAATTCAGACTACAACTACGAGTGGTCTAGTTTCTAACATCTTATCTCGACCTACTGAGGAAATTATATCGAAATATCCTTGAAGCCAGCGCCTTACATACTGCATCAGGGACACTAAAACTTATGAGCCTTGAAGCTTCTTATCAGGCTCTGATAATACGACGGCCATCTTCTTAGTTGGACATTTTTATTCAGCAGACGGAACACATTTGAGAAGTTTATCGAGTGATAAATATGCCCTCTAATTCGCACCTACTTTTGTTTTGAAAACTGATTATCTGTGATAACTGAGCGAGAGTAACTAATAAAGGTAAATTATTTTTAAGGCAACAATTTGAAAGGAATATCATTCTTCGCATTTCCGCAGAAATAAAGGAACGAAACTAAGAGCTATTGACAATAAAAGCTACCTTAAAATGTTTTCAACATGTTTCACTGAATAAATGGGCTATATACAGAGCCGCACCCAGCCTATCTACCGCCAGGGTGCAAACATAATTGTTACGCCTTAAAATTAAATACCGAAACCATATATTTTCTGATTTACTGGTCAAAATTATTTAGTAAAACTTAAAAAAAACCAGTGTATTATGACTTCATTCCCCAGCTTACATTGGTCATAAAACATCAGTAACATTCGATAATGCATATTCCGTACGCTGACATCGTTATTGTCATTATGATTTAATTGTCTCAACTAAATATAAACGTTTCTAATAAAAATTCTCCTTCGGCCTAAATAACTTCGATTAAATCTAAGGAAAAAACATTCCTTTTTCGTCTTGAGTTATCCGTAATTCAGTACTCTAAATGTTTGCCAATATTTGGCAAACATTTGGCACATCGTAAATAGTTTATAATACAGGAAACAGCAAATAATGCTGTTGTCGCCGCGTGGGTGCGTTGCACCCCTTGCACCCATAGGACGGCGCGGCTCTGGCTATGTAATCGGTTGCCGATTTTCTAAATTCTAATTTATTCCACGAAAATCGATATTAACTGACGATTTTTCCGAATGCGTCGATTTCTTGCGTGTGCGTTCATTTTTCTCAGTCAAGAACCAAGGCAAAGTGCCCTTTCTTTAGATTCGGCTTCTTGACACGAGTTTTCTTAGCTGTACATATTTAAGCTTTTATCCCATGGTATTAGTAGTAATTTTAAGGTCAGTAATCTAAGGTCATTTCGCATGAGAGCCCCCACGGAGAATCGATCCCGGAACCGCATTCATCGAAATCGAACGTGTTACCCACATGGCTATTCGGAGGCCCTCGTATGGTATTATGCCATTATATTCAATACATATCTGGTTATACGAGTATAGTAACATTGGGTACAATGGTGCCTCAATCAACCATTCAATCGAATAATTCGGATAACGAAGATCTTTTTCATTTAATACATCTAATGAGAACGGATTCAGAAATCGGTGGATGTGTGTGCATAACCAAGTGCATAAAACATAAAAATAAAATATGACAAAAAAATTGAAAAAAACCTGTTCTTACTTAGTATGTATTTGGTACTTCAGAGAACAGTAGGTAAGATTTTTACTCTTTTCTATGGGAATTTCCAGGAGCAAATAATAATATTAATTATTGATGTTATTATTATTATAACATTGTAAATAATACTTAAGATTTATCCTAATACTAAAGATATAGCCAAAGAAGAGATTAGAAATATAGCCAAAATATCACTACATATACGGTTTTACACCAAAATGGTTTTGAATTCTCGTAATTTTGCATAGTAAGACGATGGCACGTATATTTAGGATAATGGTTCCGCTAGTTTAAGTTAAAAAACCGCTGATTTAAGGCATCTCATCAACAGCCTTGCGATTGTTCCAGACATTTAGAGAAGGAATTTTTAATAGTTTTTATTCACAGAACCACCTGAATCAGCTGCTGCCACGGCTAGTATTTCTGGAACAAGACCAGCCAACTTCTAGGATGTCATTCGATATCACGAAAAGACCACCAAATTCTTTAGCACGACAGCTGACAATGAGAGTTTTCTCTCCGAATCATCTCCAGAGTAGGCTAATCATTGGATCGACCATGCACGAAATGCACGTCCGCGTGGTCTAGGATAGAGGTCGACGGCCCCCAAAGGAAAATTAATACACCATGCACGCCTGCGCAGATAAAAGGATACAACCACGAAATCCAGATGCCCTCATGATGTCTCAAACATCTGCGCGAAATTCGGCTCTCTTCGGTCACGTGGTTAACGAGCATCTTTTTTGTTTATTTTTTTTATCGAAGAAGACGGACAGACGAACGGGATGGTTCCCTACCAAAGGGAATTCCCCCATAATTAAGGACGACCACTTGGATGCGATGGATGAATAAAAGGGGGGTCTTTGATAGGCCAACAGGAAGAAGGAAGGTAACTAATAGTGCTGTAGGATGTACCATTCTGTGGAAATAGTGTGAGGTTATTAGTTGGAAATAGCTGTTGTTTTGTTACGACTTACACTTTTGCTATCGATCTAGCATACTTTTTTATGCATTGCCTTATAGGCCATATCCGTGTCCGTTGATGTGAGTGTATTATTTTTAGATCTTAGTTACGTAACTATCATTAGAATTATCATGTTTTTAGATTGTATTTCACAATAACAGAAAACCAAACTGTTACAATATGCAAAGATTGAATCTTTGCATATTGTATGTTATTTTTGCTGTTTTTTTTGTTATCATATTACTTCATGATTTCGATAAGAGTCTTATGACTTATGCATTTCTTTAACGTTTCCAATATTCAATTAGCCACTGCCAAGGGAGGTTCTCCAAAAGTCCCTTCTTGGGCCATAAAAAATATGGATATCATCAAGCTACAAATAGTGCGCCTTTTTGTTGAGGTTTAATAACAATTTATATATTTATTCATAACTTTGCATGGTTTATTATCCTATTCATTCTGTGGTTCTACAAGTGACTATTATTTCCTTTTTATCTCTAAAAACACTAGCACCATGCCCTTTGTCTATTTGCAGAGTGAAATACAATGTAATACAAATAGCAAGCAAGGTGTGGAAAAATGGATGGAGAATACGAAATCGAGAAGGATATGGAGACGAAAATCCCCATTACCCAGGGTAAAAAATGCTTGTCTTTTCCGTAGAAATATTCTCTCGAAATTTTTTTCCGATGTTATTCGCCCCTATACAACTCACTGCGACCAGATTAAGAGTCGAGATAAATCCGAGAAAGGCTCTCTAGTAAAGTGGCGAACCCATTCTCGAAACGCTACAGGAAACTCGTTATTTGGATTCATTATCTCTCACATCTAACGTAGCTATCCGGAGTGCTTTGAACTGCCCCGAAAATTGGATGCGTTTCTATTTTTGATCTAGGAAGTAAAGGGTGGACAGATGAGTCTGAAGGTAAACAAGATTTCTTGATAAGAGCTGACAGGTCTTGTAAATAATATTAATGATTCTAATAGCAAGAGAGAAATGAAATCAAGCTGATATCACAGAATACAGAGATCTAGAAAATTGTTTCTATTACCTGTATATATAGAATAACGGAATGAATGCTAAGAAAATAAGTTACCAACGAAACAATTCGTATATTTGCAAGAAAGAACAATATGAAAATTCCTTAGGAAATTGAAAGTGCTTGATGTATTCCCATTAGGCTTGGGAAATATCTATCGTATATATCATATGCATTAACGAAAGAAGTTTTTTGATTTAACAATAGGAAGTTCGGAAAGTTAGTGCTTTTGCATCTATTGCAACAGATTAACTTCCATTCCTACTCTAAAAGTTAAATATAATTTGACATTGCTTATTTTACATCAACTAATTTACATTTACAATTGAGGATAGGGGAATGCTTATTTTGCATTAATATTACTTTAGATTTACAATTGTGGATAGGGGGAAAAGTATTATTAATGTGCATGCGCATACATCCAACCTAGCAAGATACAACACAGCAGTGAATAAGATGACTAACTCTATGTTGAACTTAGGAAGTAAACAGCTTATTTCAAACAATTCTTTCGTATCATCGAATTCAAAACTTGCAATAACAAGAGAGAAATGAAACTTTGTTATCACGTTTCAGGATATCGAAAACAATGAAAACGTCGATATGGGCTTCTCAATCTGTAGAGAACGCCCTGATAAACCCATTCAACAGCGACAATGGAATCTAAATTGAAATCTGTCATTGGAAGGGAAAGATACGGATCACCTGATTATTATCAATAATAATCGATCAGTTGCTATCGATATCGTTGCGATTAATTGTTAACTTTTTATCGCTGGCGGGGAAACGATTTCTAAGCTGATTTCACAAGATATGTTCACAAAATAAACATTTACAGAAATTTCCATGAAAATTTTGAGGATTCATAAAAGTCAACTGAGTAAAACGGTGCATAGAATACTGGAAAAACATATTAACGGTTAAATTACGTTAAACTTGATGCTATAAGAATGCCGATATTAATGTCTATGAATATGCAAAGAACTTTCAATCCCGACACATTCTGAGGTCCCATGCTTGTTAGACGAATAAACGCCAGTTTTTACGTACATAATATTAAGTATTTTACTCCTTTTTGGCAATTTATAAAGGAAAAAGGAAAACGGCTGTCCTGAGTTTTGAAAAAATGCATTTATCCTTACTTAAAATACAAATAATGCACAGCCCTACCCTTTCTCCTTTGATTTTCTATTAAGACTTTCCAATCAAAGAATACATATAATTTCACGAACTACGCAATATAATCCGCAATATTGGAGCACATTTTCAATCTCTCAAAGATTTTAAAAACCTTAACTCATTTCCTAATACAACTAAGTTTTTTCTCTGAGAAGGTAAGTTTTCGTATCATAATTATTCGAGATAAAGATATGAATCTTCTATTACCTCTACAAGATTGCGACAATCTCAAGAGATTTTATTCTGAATTAACTGCCATCTAAAAAGAACGTATTCTTCGTTAAGACCAAAAGCTAATAACAAAAGGGAAAATCTTAAAGTTCCATTGAAGTATTATAATGTTAGTTAACCTTTTGTCCAAGAGGGTAGTTTAGAAAAGTCTATTCTTCCGTCTAATTGCCTATGATATTATATATACTGTAAGAAAACACTGAACCAATATAAGAAGAAAGGCTTAAAAAGAAATTACGGCTATATAAACCTCAGAGAATAACTTCCAATTGGACAGAAAGATGCTCAAACACCCACAGAAGAGATGAGTAAAGACTTGCGCAAATCCTCATATGATAACGGGCAAAACATATCAAAGAAAAGCGTACATAACCGAATAAAGAAGAAGCAATTACAAAAACAGTAAACAAAGAATACATTAAATCGATAACTATAAAAATCGTAATAACTCACAGAAGATAAAATTGAAAATATACATAAAATAATAGTATTAAAGCAAACTTTGAAAATATTCTTCTAATATAATAAAAAAGGAAGTAAAATGTAACTCTTGGAAAAAATTCAAGACCATATCTGAACAAATTATGCGTCTACATACATATACGTGTATGTTACTGAATAAAATACGGTTACCCATTCAAAGTCTCCATTTAACCTTTGCAGACCCGGAAAAATATTTTTTTTTGGGGGGTTCCAAAGAGAGCGCAGTTATCATTATCTCCGGGGTCGGCTTTGAGTATGGGAAGGGTCGGCCGTGACGCAAAGAACACTATCGACAGTCAGCAGGACACAGAAGCGGACCGAGGCGACCTCGCAACCGCCAAGAAAAGCGCACCAAGTGCCCTTCTGTAAAAGATCTCGTTTCAGGGACTAAATTATGAACTCCGCCGATTACTACGCCCACGCCGTCCTGTGGTCCAGACACAATCTGGGCCGTCTTTCTTTCTCCTCTCGTAATGCACGGCCATGACTAGGATTTCGGGACTCACGAACAGCGATGTTTTGAATTCTTGGGCGGTTTACTCTCTCTCTCTAAATGGACTCTTTATTCCAGGGATGAGCAACCTTTTAGAGTTCATGCGTCAATTATTTCGCTTTTATTTCAGATGCGTCATCCGAAATATGCAATATTGCGTCTTAAACTTTACTAATAAACTTTAATGAAAGAGCTCTCTAAAATTCAGCGGAAGGTTACGTCGAGTGTGTATTTGTGCACTTAAATCAGTTTTAAATACTTTTTCTCAGAATTAAACTGCGCCACATAATCGTGAAATGCGCCACTTTTGGCGAATGCGCTATAGTTTCGTAGTTGGCCCATCATCTCAAAGTTACGCAAAGAGGAAATTGACGTGAAAATTTTAACTGATTTGGACAAGAACTAAAATTACTATGATAAAATTCAGTGAAATCAGCAATAAGGCAAATTATGTATTATAACTCTAAACGTCTGTGTTTGGGGATACATATTCTTAATTTTGTTGATAAAAAGTCAGCTAATGTTTCCTGCTGATGGCACCAATATATTAAACAAAGGAAATCATAGTACTTTTCAGCTGACGTTCCAGGTTATGCTCTGTTGGTTCTAATTTCTCAATAAACAAGTAAAAAATACGAAAAAAACGCAGATATCCCCTCATATCTTTATTGTGATGGACTATGAGAGAGTGATAAATAATAACTCACTCTTCAATGACAAATATTGGCCAATGATGTTATTTCGTGAACATTTTGAGTTCAAAGAAGAAACAAAAATATTCAGACATTCACAATATTTCTGAATATGAAGAGAGATGAATGAAAAAAATGATTCATACATGAGAGGATAGAGTTGAAAAAAAAAAGTTAGAGAAAGTACTGTTTTGTAAGGTTTTAATAATGCAACACACTATATTGTACTATAAAAATTTAAAGAATATTGCTTTCATTCTGGATAAATATGGTTTCCATAAAATTATCTCCTATAATTCCTGAAAGTTTTTCTTTGGAGTCTTCCGTAAAATTTCTACATAAAAATCAATCGTTCGTTCCAAAAGTTAGATATTGTTAAATTTAATTCTTACTCGGGCGTATCAGAGTTACCAAAGTACCATGGCGAAGCCTTTTTCAATTAAAATGTTGCAGATTATAATTCTCGAAACACGGATAGCAATGATTTCTGCTGCCTCGACCATCAGTCCCACGCCAATACATTTCCACAGTCATGAAAAGTACTACTGGGAAAAATACTATCAATAAAAGTACCCGTTATACATTCTATACGTTATATACGTAAACACCCCTTTTTGTTATCATAAATACTCTCTCCGACTTCAGTCCATTTACTTTTGTTCTCCTCTTTCGTCTATTTCTTCCTTTCTCATTCATCCCTCCACCTCTTTCTCTACTCTTTCCTCATATTTCCCCATCCTTCAGGTTTCTCCTCAAAACAAGAATAGTTTTAGATTTACAAGTGATCTTACATCTTTGGTAGGAGGACTCATCGACCGAGGGATGTTCGAAGATAATAGAGAATATGTAGAGAATTAAATTAATCTCAACGTCGAAATCAAAAGAAGACTCTCATTGAGAGCATAAAACTACTTTTATCGCCTCATTCACCCCATTGTAATTATGTGGTAATGTGGCAAACGTAGTTTTGTTCCTTCATTGCAGGCTTACTACTGACAATGATCTATTCTGCGCAATTCATACTGATACGTTTGTTATATTCTGATGGTAGGAAACCAGGACTTATTAAAATCCTAAAGCGAGTCAAACCGGGACCGAAATTTGGATATATTTCTTAAACATTTAGTTTGATTTAATTTAAAGTCCTTAGAAGAAACTCAAATTGTGTGTAGATTCACAACGATTTAAAATTTGCGTTCGATTACTTTGCATGATTGAAATCTATGTATCTTCCAGTACATTCTTTTACCAAGTTTTTCTTCAAACCGGGACAACGAAAAAATCGACTGAGACCAATTGGTACGGTCAAAATGGGACGTATGAAAACCGTACAAACTTGATCATATTTTGGGGTTTTATTCGTATAATATTGGCTAAGAAACTTCTTTCATTATAAGAGGCCATTGTATCTCGTTGATGACAGTTGACTGTCTTTTTGCTTACTCCTTGATGAGTACTCGGAAAGTTCACCAAAAAGCAAATCACTATCTAAGCTACCTAACTTAATATTCTGGATTAGATATGTCTTCATCTTCTTCTATATAATAATTTTATATTTCAGGAAAAGAAAACAAAAGGAAAATAATAGGTAAGATTTTGTTTTGACGAATTGCAAAGTCGTCGAATTATCCTAGTTCCAACAAAGAGCATAGTAAGAGAAAGTGGTTCAGCTATCCTTATAATGGCCATGCAACACGTCATAAAAACTTTATTTACGCTTATTTAGACTTTAAATAAAGGGATACTTTGGCTAACGGGTAAACATGCAGAGGAACTTTTTGGCAACGAAGCTTTTTTCAGTTTACTCTTAAGTAGAGCTACGTTTCTCATACTTTTGGCGCATAATCCTCGCTAATTACCTAAAGAAACATTTTGGGGATAATGATCCAGAAATCACTTACACACAGTCTCTTTTTGGCCGGAGAAACTGAGTAAAATTAATTTTAAAAACTTTCCCACAGTATTTGCATGTAAGAGTGATATGAAAGCGCGAGCTGGGCTTTCAGAAAAGAATGCCGCGGACTCAATCGGTTCATCTGTGCAACGATGCTTCTCTCTTCCTCAAGAGGCTTTAGGAAGCAATGAGAACGATTTGAGCATGTGCAGATGAGGTGTCGCGCAATGAAAAATAAAACAGTTCGGAATCGTGGGAAGAGAGCACTCGAATGAGTTCATTTTTTCGTTGGGGAGGATGCCTCTCAATGTCTAGTCACCCGAGTGTTTCTGAAGTGTTCTAGATACGTGCAAGGGTTCGCTTCCTCCATTAAAAGATCTCGTCTGGACCCATGCTGGTGATGCTGCGATGAGGAAAACGGGAGAGGGTTGAGAGAGACGACCAACGCGCAAAAAACGAAGCCGCGAGAGGGCTTCAGGGGATATTGGAGCGCATATGCTTTTTATGCATATGTGCGAGCGACGTCGAAGCACAAAGACGGTTGGATTGGATGTGGGAGAGTTATCCTAACATCAATTGCAATTCAAGTATTTTTTCATTTACCGAGGAGTGTGTCGTGATGTGTTTACTTCAGTGTAATCGATGTTTCTTTCTCTATTTCAATTCATGAGATATTTTCCGAAGGAGAGTGCTAAAAATTCCTAACCCTGAAAATTAATCACGTGGTGCTGTAATTCTCAAACTAAGGCTTGTGATAGTTTTTACGTGACTCGTGAACGCATAGATATAAATATAGGATCCTCGCCTCAATATTATTTTCGTATTTTTTATTGTTAATTTCGTTCTTTGGTATTCTGAAATATTTCAAGATTGCAAATTCCATTTATACCTTTATTAGTACCACATGTAAAACCTCAAAAGTGGAAAACTTGGAGGTATTAAGGGTATATTTCTAAATAATTCTGCAAATAAATCCATTCATTTCATTTGACTCACTTATTATAAACAATTTTTTATCCTCCAATTAGAAGGCGAAATTTCGATTAATTATCAATAGACTTCCTAATCGTACCAATTCTTAGTTTTGGTTGTCGAAAATCGATTTCAGTTTTCGCAAAATTCTGGAATTCGTTTTATACCAGAACTTGTTTGATTGTTAAATGAGGATTTTCGCAAACAGAAGACATTTGATAATTAAAGAAAACAGTAAAAGAATTATCATTCATTCCCTTTCAAACGGAAAAAAGTTTATTTATGTTTCACTTTAATGATTCGTTCTGCTTGGCATATGTCTCTTTTTTTCGTCAACTTATCACTCCGTTAATTTCCTGTGGCTTAATCTTCTTTTCATATTCAATTTGCAAGCGGAAAAACCGGAGCCGTCCGTTAATGCCACCAGAGGAAGTGTATCTCTGAGGATCACAGATGTCCTCCTTGGCTAAGAACCCTGCAGGAATTATAGAGGCGAAGGGTCGGAAACGGTTTGACCCACTTTTGTACTTCCTTGAAGGAGTCACTATGTCTGCGAACAACATATTCGCCACCCAGCACTATTTATAGTTGTCATTAACATAAATGAATGACAGATGTTAACCGTTGTTTTTTGACCCAGTATTCATAAACTTAATTTCCTCTACACTTGTCAGGAAGAACAAAACGATGCATTTTATTACCTAAAAGAGCAAGTTCCGTCCATTTTAAACGAGAAGAGCGGAAGAGCATTCTGCCAGTGCATTGGCAAAGGGTCCATAAAACGGATACATTCCAATATACACAAGAAGGAATTCAATAAACATCACAGAGAATTATCTGCTAGTGAAGACTGTTAAAGACATAAAAAATAAAGCCCTCTGTATCCATATTGTAAATTATATTTTAAAAAACTACCGATACAGCGGAGATCAGAGCTGAAATTGCAAACACGTGCTATCGCTGCAATTAATCTACTAGATTATTTAAGCTCAGATATTTAATTAGCTAAGTATTCTGAAGGTCCTCTACGAAAAACATACGAATCTATGAGATATATCGGGTATTGGATTGAATAATGATTGTGATTGTTGTCAAATAAGATGAAATGTATAACGTAATAAGTCAGTGAGGACTAAAGTTTGTCGGTTTCATGTAGTTAAATTCGAGAAAATTTAAAAATTTTCGTTCATATACATACACTCAAATGAAATAAGCTACAGTACCTCATTACCTGAGACAAATTTTTACATGCAAGATTCGTGTCAGTAAAAATAACAAATTACATACAATAACTTTTTGAGAACTGTCTTCAACGTTATTTAATTGTATAATATTACGAATTAAATGGTTACTAAAATGCTGTAAACGTTTCGGATTACTTCACTTTATTTCTGGTGTTTTTGTATCATGGGTGAAACGTACGTTTTGAGAAAATATTTATAAATTGGTTTTATTCACTCGGCGACGATATTGCAATTATAGTTAGCGCCTTTACATATTTATTTTCAAGTAGATTACGATCTAAAAACTTAATAGGCCCACTTAATGTATTGAGAATTACACTAGTTATTATACTTAGAACGAAACAGATATGCGAGGACAATTCCCGCCACTAACACACAATAAATGTTTATGTTCTGGAATATAAAAGGATTAATGAGTGGTAATGTGGAATTCCAAGTGAAATCCAATACAGGTGGCAGTGCTGGCTAATAGCTATCCCAAAATACTGCTTGTAACAACTTCAAAATAGCATCGACTTTATTCTTGTTTGATTTTTGTTCAGTTTTCCTTAAGGAACTTTCCCGTGCTGTACTCTGGGGCTGAGTCATTGCTAGCAAAATAACGAAAATCATGAACAGGATATTAATGAGTGTGAATACGTTTTATTTTCTAGAATTTTATGTAAGTACCATCTGGGCTGAAGCTTACTCAGCCCAGATGACTTACTGCATGAAAAGACAGCCGAGAATCGCTCCTTTCCCCCGCACAGAACTCTTGTTGAATCTGTTGCTCCAGAAACGCTAGGGGGTCGTATTAATGCACTTGAGTCGACAAAAGGACAGAGAGACCGCTCGACTTTTACAACGGATGTTTCGTCCCAAGAAAGTCAACAAGATTTTTAGAAAGCAACTTATGGATAAAATATGACTAATGAAAAATGCATGACGGTTCTTCCATAATCTCTTTCTTATTGACAAAAAGACAAGCTGAAGTGCTTTATGGCTTATCATACGAGTACGTCTCGTTTTGACCAGGACTGTTCCGGTTAATTCTTCAGTTGTACTGGTCTGAGGAAGAAACCCGGGACGATGAGGAGAATAAGGAAGTCATTTAAATGCTAATTTTCATGAAAATACGATATAGCACACACTGAGCGTCTTAAAAGTGCAGGATATTAATTCGGAGTAAGTTTTAAGGCAACGTCCCGGTTTTACCAGCTTCAGAATTCGATAATTCCCGGTTTATTACGATTAGAATACGGTAACCCAATTTATGGATATATAAATAATCATCTAAATCATCTCCATAGTTGATGATAGTAAGATCTTACGTCACAGAAAACAAGTATTCTGTCCGTTGATGTTTCAAAAATGTTCAATCGCTCTCTCAAATCAGATCGGTGAACGTTACATTTTCATAATGTGTAATGCACTTTTCTTTGAAAATAATTTATGCTCTGATTGATTAATTTCTGCAATCAAAAACAATAACTGGAGAGGGTAGGGTGGTTTGGAAAGTTTTAAGTACAAACTTAACAAGCGAGGGTTCTTACTAGTGGTACTTCTTAATCCGAATGGACATAACAGGTAATTTATACGTTATGTTTTTGGAAGTTAGGTCCATGAGATTTAATCGTAAGGAATTAAAAATTAATTTATATTTTATTACGTACTTCTATATCCTGAAGTTCTTAAATTTTTGTATAAATGCAACTCGATATTATGATAATGAATTATATGAATAATTTAATGTTTCATATCCATTCCTATTTCAAGTTTTTTATTGAGGTATATGTTACATATCTGTTTTGGCTGCAGTTGTTTGTGGATATATTCCTCAAATAGCACTAAATATATTTTAATTTTTTTAATGGAAAAGAATCATCATTCCGCTAACCTATTTGTTTCTTTCCGGAACCATTCATAAAAATAAATTTCTTTCAATTCCAACGCTTGATATGCCTCAACGTGTGCGGGAGTGATTTATTCATCATCACGATGACTATGTATTTCGGAAAAGCACCGCATAAATTTGTAATTTACCCCAAAAGACGGCTCGTGGGTAAAAGATGAACTTATTATGCGGTAATTCCGAAAAGAAGATGAAAGCACCGTTTAGTTTCGGTTACAAAAAGGTTTCATACATCATCTTTCTCACTCATTAAAGTTAGTATGAAGTTATATTAATGAGTTTCCGGCCTTTCTGTAGTACCGCCTTCTCCCGGTAATTCACAAACCATCAATTACACGTTCGGATTCTGGTGCGTCAAAAGAAGCAGACAATGCTCCCCTCTGCGTACATTGCGCGCCACGAGAAACAAAAATCCATTAAGGAGCATCGTCTCATAAAACGAAAAAAATAAAAGCTCGCCATTATAGCTGTCGGCGAAAGAGAAACAAACCGGAAACTGCATAAAGAGCCACGAAGGAACATTCATTCTCTCGTTGGTCCATGCGGGCCTTTATAAGGGTCCGTTGAAGAAGTACTAAACCGAGTCCTTGGAGGTTTTAAAAAGGACTCCGGGGGAGGATAGAGGGGGGCTTCGTGTGGGGGGCTCATCCCGACTAATTAGCCAGAAGCGCCGCGTCTGCAGAGGGGAAGGCGGTTTACGGGTGCCGGGTGACGTGGTCTTCAAAAATATTCACCAATTCAATGGGCGAAGGGGAGGAGATGGGAGGGGACCTTGGGGGCAACTTTGATGGACAGTGGCCATTCATTCCTCCACAAGGCCAAAGGCCACCGTCGCACCGTGTCTTTGTTGCAGAAGCGCTTGTTGACGCAACTGCAGAGTCTATCTTATATTGACAGGGCGAAGAGAAAAGAGATGGGCGAGGTTTTGAGGAAAAGCGCGACTCTCTCTGGTCGACCTCCTTCCTTAGCCCTGTTTGCGCATGAGATACATATATTCACTTCCGTCGCCTCGGTACCGTCCACTTAGAGATGCCAGCGAAGCGTCTACCGTTGACGGAGTGGAATAATTCGGCTGCGGAATTTTTTTGAGGCGAAAACGTTGCAAAAACTCGGACGAAGTTCTTCTGTCTTGAGAATAAAGTGAGGTATGATGTAGAGTGGCAGGATGAGACAGTATCGAAGTGTGACTTACAGATTCGGACAATTTCTCTTAAGGATCTACAAGTGTCGGGCATCTGACTGCTTATTACTAATAATGGTATGGTTCCTTTAAATCTTAAAAATATATTATTTATCGTACCACGACCGGGCAGTAAAAATCAGCCCCTGATGGAATCATTGACAATGTAAATTACGTATTAAAATATTCGAAGTGAGCACGGAATTTAAGGCAAGCGATGCAACTGTCGAGTTAGATTCCTTCTGATGGCCAATTGAAATCTTGTAATTGGAGAAAAAGCGAGGGAATAAAGTATGATGTCAGGCCTGATGATGAATCTTCCTGGTGTGTAAAGATAAAAATGCAATGTCTATGCAATACTTCGAGAGGTTTATGTTGATACAAATAACTGCTTATCATTTGCTCTATACTCTTTCTGTTGCAATTTGTTTTCTGCGCGTACTGACATAACAAAGCTCAGGAAAAATGATATTGAGAAAATTGCGCTTTACTGCTTTAGACGATTATCCCACAAAATACGAGTCAGTAAATGATAAAAGGTTAAGGTTAAATGTTTTAATAATATCTCTTCATTAATAAAATCAAATAAATTTGGCTCGTGCATATCTGAAAAGAATTCAAATTAAAACAATCATTTTTCGCTGCTTTAATTCCTCATGTTTTAATGCATGCACAAGATTTACTCCGGGGAATATTTGCTAGCATTTTGGAAATCGACCACTTCACCTCCACTTTATTATATGTATATCCGTGTACAACATTTTCTATTTAAGGAACACCGTTAGAGCATTAGGATTATTATATATATATTTATACCACGTAATATTAAAAACATACCTCTCATCGAATATTCTATAGGGAAAAGAACTTGAACTAAAAGCATTTATTGCGTAAGAGACAGGAATATCAAATTAATGTCAATTCCTTCGGAATAGTTACGATTCTCGCATCTCGATGAGTCCTCTCCAAAATTCATTGCATCCCGTCAAAGCGACTCAGTTTATAGGAAACGAAATTTTATCGAAAGTATCTTTACTGAGGAATTTTGATTTCCCCTATGGTGAGCTTGTCGTTCGTTTTCATGTGCATGAAAGTGGCTATCGTAAAATAGTCGTAAAATTTTACCCCTCTTAAGTAAGAACTTCGGTGTCGTGACAGTCATTCAAATGTCGTGATATCCACTGTATATACTTTGAAATGAAAAGAAATAACTATGACTTAGCGATCAGTCTTTCAATTATTGCAACACTGCCGCTGCAGGCATAGTGAAGGAGTTAATTTTCATGAGGAAGACGGGGAAACCCAGATAACGAGTGCTGGTATATTTTAACGGTCATTCTAGAATAGTAATTATTTAATGTTTCTAAGAATGGCTCTATTATGCATTTCTCTCGAATTCAGAAGTTTGAGTTTTTGTACAAAAGTATACCTTGAGTTCGTGTACACTGTTTGAAACGTCCTTTCATCCGCCAATCATCAACATAATCATGTTTAACGTATAACAAATACACTTCAGTAAGCTTCAGTGTTTATTTTTTTATGTACGATGTACATACCCAAATAATAATTCCTGTGTTTATAATTATTTGTTCTCTGGTTTTATAGTAATAGTCAGTAGTACGACGACTGAGTTAAACAATGCGGATAGATCTCGGCCAGACTGGAGTCATACTTCTTTTGCGCATCTATACACGTATCTACATACGTACCCTGCGAGCCGCCTTTCGGAGTATGGCAGGGGGTAGATGCACAATGACTCTACGCATATCATTCGAGTGAAATATTAGTTCTTGAAACGACCAGTCCTGGCATAACATCCGCAGCATCTTTCAAGGACGTGCATTCTCTGAATTTACTAAGCAAATCAAACCTTTATTTGAATCTTTTCTTCCTAAATGTTTTCCTAAGGATCCTATTCTGTGTTCAGAAGCATCTGGGTAACGCTTACTGATCCATTGTAAAATCTTAAGTTGTATATTACTGTGTACATTTTCGGAAGATGAGTACCGACTTAAAGTATCAATTGTCACTGTATGTATTCCTCATACATATATGATATTTACGGAAAGATTAGCGGCCAAAGAAATTTAACACAAACACAAGGAAATATACCGATGAACAATCTGAAATACAAAATTATTGCCCACAGAAGAATTATTATGGCGTGTTTTTTCGGAAATATAAGCAAATGATATCTATCTAATTGTTACGACATCCATAGGATAAAAAAGTGATTTTTCATAGAATTAAAGGCATTAATAGCGATTTTCCTATTTCACTGTCTCATAACAACATAAACTGCCATAATTCCCTCGCGGTAGCGTTGCTATCATTTCTCTAGAGTGTGCTTGCGGTTTCGAAGTTAGGACGTAGTTCTGTTATCTTGGGGCTATTTTCAGAAAATGCCGCTTTGATAATGTCCTCGCGGAAACTGAGCGGAGATACAAAGTAACGAGTGGTCAAAGCAGAACTCGTTTGAAAATTGGTTGTTAATCAAATAAACTGTCACGGGAATATGGATATAAAATTTTTCCTCTCCACTTCATTTTCTTAAGTATGTACTTAATGCTTAACTTTTGCTTATCATCTGTCTGTAACTTCGATGTCATCTATTCTCTCGGGAATATAACATTCTAATCATCATTTCGACGAGAATATTAAGTTATTTTTAGTTTACTACAAAAGCGCGAGTTGGCTTAAAGCAGGTGGCGTCGTCGTTTTTCAATCAAAATATGAACGCTGTATTATTATAATGTAAATATAAACACCTTAGTAACATATTGTACCCTTGGTTCGTAGATTTGCTAGGCTGGAGAGATAAACTTTCAATAAAAGCAGATAATACTATTATATACCTCACTATATGCTATACACCAAATTCAGATAGTTGAGGCTTTGATTTGTGTTCTTTAGGCGAGAAAAAAAACTCAAGCAATGGAACAAACTCCACTCTTGTGAATCATAACGTATGAGCCATATGTTGATCTTAAGAATAGAACTTTATGACGATAGGCATTATATCGGCTCTTCGCTGTCGCATTTTCGGTAGCTTACGTTATCCTAAAAATATGCATCGGATGATTAGGTTGAATTTTAGTGACCTTGTTACATTTGTCATCGCCTCTTACCCCTGAACTTTCGAAAGAATCTCGTGATAAAAAGCATCTGACGACTCCTCTAGAAGACTTTCCAAGAAAAGGGAGAGAGATAGCAGTGCCTGGTGAGGGTCACTGACAACCTCCGCGATGACCTATGTAACTCTGACCTCAAGAAATACAGTCATTCTTGTCATCAGTAGCCCTTCTGATTGTGTGTTGAAGGGATGGCTTTGACTACAAAGATAAAGACGCTCGTAAACAGAAACAGGATGAAGCAGAAATAGAATTTTCCTATGATTATTTACGCACCGATAAGGCATTATAGTGTACGCATTTCCTTTGCTTTCCGATATTATTTACGTAGCTGAATGAGTCTCCTAAGCAAGTATCTTCTGCTCTTCTATTAATCTATTTGAACAAATTTTCACTCGTTAAGATGTGTTAGACCTTTTATTTAAGCGTATTCGTCATATAAATAGCGTCACATAATAATTGACAGCGGCTGCAAATAAAGTACAGCCTCAACGGACAGCATAGGCAATAAGATTTAAGTATTTTTTTATTTGGATAATGCTTTCCATTGTCCTGTCAAAAGTATACAGTTTTTAACTAAAAATCCAGAAGTCTGACCTTAGCAAAACGCCTCACAATTTAGACACAAGTCAATGTCGAATTATTTTAAGATTTCCTTCTAATGAATTACCTTTTCATGCGCTCTCAATTGTGAATGATGTCCAAAATATTCTATAAAATAAACCTTGAGATTTCATTTAGATTGTTTTTAATGATTGGGATACCGACGTGGTAAGGGGATTTAAATTTTCTTAGTTAATTAACGTTTAAAATGTATTTTATTTGAAAATCTAAGAACATATTATTTTTACTTGAAAAATATTACTACCATGAAAACTGAACTAACCGCAGCAATGAGAATAAATACTTTTCCTCATAACTTATTATGACCTAATTTATGGTTTAATAATATATTATATTTATCGATTCCCGTTCCTTCTGTATGGGTTTTCGTAAATGTCTCGGCCGCCTCCATCGATTCTACTGAACTATTTGTTTTTGTTCTTAATAGTTTGTGAGGTAACGGGTTGCGTTTAGTTAGAGAGCAGTTAGTGTTCTAAGTGTACCTCACCAGCTTCGAAATCTCTTTCCCTGAACGTTTGCTCAGTTCCTTCTCCAGACTTTCTTGCCGTTGCAGTGATTACCTACCCCGTTCGTTATTACTTCCGCTTTGACTGATTACAGATTACAAAGAGTTTTCCCCGTCTATCAAAGTAATAACCCACGAGAGTTTTTTCCTTCACTATTCTTGGAAGGAGAGATGGGTGTTGGTCCTTAGAAAATACAGATCCTAGACGAGGAAGTAAATGCTTTACGGAGAGATGTATAGGGACTATTCATCCGTATCTGACACCGCGGGATAGTCTCCCTGATTAAGTCTGTAATGAGGAGTGTAGATGTTAGAGAGAACCCTCCTCTAAAGGGCTCAAGAGTGATTCCTCTAGACTTTGGGGCTTTTACTTTTTGGGAGAGAAAAAATTAATGAAACGTTTTGAACTATGCACGCAGGATTAAGGACTTATGATCAATAGGAGAGAGCGATGGAAGACAGGGCGAGATGGATCGATTCTTTACGCGGCGATCTCCGCCTAAAACTTTTTTATGCTAAATTTATACGTAAGGTAGTTATTAAATGGAGGATGACGAGAAATGTGGGTACTTTCCAAGTCACGAGGTGTCGTTCCAGAAAGAAATTGATAACTTAAGGAACACCTCGACTGGTATCCAAAGATACCAGATGTGTCCGATATTATTAACTCACATACTTTATCAAGAAAGAAATGAAATCGGGGGATGAAAACCAGCGATGATTCGACTGAGGAATTTTTCTGCTTACGAAATTTTCCGGTTACGAAAATATTTTTCGTTGCTTCTCTGATTCGGCTCACAGGATGTTGGGCGACTCTCGTGCATTCTCGCGTTAACAACAAATTCAGAAATGATCGAATGGAAATGGTTGCTGCCCATTCTTGCACATTAATATGAGAAAGTGCTCTTTTTTATTGTAAGCTCGTATATTTTAGGACCTATCCGCTCTTGGGAATTAACATTACGGCGAATGACGATTTCGGTTGAACCCATAGCACTTTAAATTTGTTAGTCGGTGAAACGCAGGAAAAAATGTAATGTTGTACATTGAGAGGCTAATGATAATTAACCAAATGTTCGGAGAGTAGAAATTTAAATGCCTCATCTGACTTGATAAAGTAATTAAGTCCAAAAATTAGTCAATCGTTAAGTGCAGAATGGATTAAAATTGAAATTTTAAATGAACCATATTATAGAACGAAGTATCATCTCATATTAAAATTTATCAACGAGCAACTACTCAAAAATTCTTTAACTGCGACTAACATAGTTTAATAATTGGGTTAAGCACGTAATAAGTATCGAAAACAGGAAATCTATAGTCCTAAATTGGATTCATCGCTTATTTTTTGAAATGGTAAACAATTTCTAACCGTTAGCCACAACTCAAAAAATTTGCCCCCTGAGAGAATCGAACTCTCGACCCCTGGTTTACAAGACCAGTGCTCTAACCACTGAGCTAAGGAGGCTCGCGTCGCTTCATGCGCCTGGAACAGGTATCATAGGACATTGGAATTACATGCGTTAAACGATTGCCAAGGACATTGCCAATTGAATGTATTTTATAGAGCCGTATATATAAGTTAGTGTTAATAATTGCTCTTAAATCTCATTTGACGTTGACGTAATCAAAAGAAAGAAAAAGTCCTGGATAGAGAAGAAAAAGATTCTTCAAAGTTAAATTGGCTAAAAACTGGACAAGTAAATCATGTTTTGATGTACACATAATCAATGCAACGCAAGTAAAATTGACATTCGTTAATTAAAAATCTTTTTCAGAAATATCCCAATGGAAACGGAAACTATATTTTCTTAAGTTCTGAAAATAACTTTTAAGCCCAACTAATTCGCGAATATCTCCTTATAACCGATTTGTCATAAAGTTACAATAACTCTCTACTTCGTTATCATCGCCTATTCTTCCTAATTTTCACATTTAGCTTAATTCTTTACTCCCTGGCCTCCATTGATTCCTCTCTTTCCTGCAGGTTCATGTGTGCATTTCGATTTTCCTCTATTTTTTAACTGATGATGCTGCTGATGTAGCATACCAGTGACAGATCCCGTTTTCATATCTTGCGCCGGGATGTACAGCAATGTTAAACATTATTTTATTTTAAATTCTATAGCTTTTAAGCAAAAATTTAACCCATTCTATTCGTCAACGGCTAAAGATAATCATGCCAATTGAAATTAATTTTCAACTGATAATGGCTTCCCAAATCAATCGTTGAAATAAGAGATCTGCAAGCAATGATTGGTCGAATTGATTCTATCGATCGGTATCGAATTGCACTATCGATCGATCGCACTTCCTATAAATAATAATAATTATGAATTCGTTTATAGTAACTATGGTCTACAATTGGTAATTATGAAATTAATCCCTTTTAAGTTGCGTCATTAGAAGATTGACAAAATAAAAAGAACTGTGCAAAACACTCCGTCCTTCACGTACTTCGTGCCGATGCCCTTGACATTAACACGATCTTCCCAAAAGAGATAAGGAAATACTGCAGGAAAACCTTGAAACGGCGGGAAATGAGGGTCAAATAATAAAGACTATAGGAGGTAAAAATCTGAGCTCATGACTTACGATGGTCGTTTTAACCCTCTCAAGTCACGTCGTAAGAAATCGCACAATTCATTGGCGATAAATGAAGGACTTATGCACGGGACTGGAAAGAGTTGTCATGAGCTCCAAAAGGTAACGAAACTTCTTTCCTCAAATCTTGGTGCACACCAATTAATCATTGTAGTGAATGCGTCACGGCCTTTTGAGAGTCAGACTGTGTATATATCTCACGGTGCGGTATATTTCCGAGGCTAAATTAAAAATAATACACGTACTGTACACGAATGAAAAAGACCAGATCGTTTATCTTGATCGCCATTGCTATCTCGGGACACGAATCCCCCAACAAAATTCAATTTTTTTCTACCGTGACCTCAAAGTGCTAAATTTTAAATTTCAGCACACTTGCTGACTCACTAAAAGCCTCCACAATATCGTTATCATAGAAATTTAACAATATCTATAAAATGTATCCCAATAAAACATAATCTTGAGAAGAATTTATTTACAAATATTTTTCAAGAGAAACGCGTCTTTCAGCGATGTTTTTATTTCGAAAGGCATGCGACTCTTGCTATTATTTTAGCAATCCGTAGAGCCGTCATCTTCTTATTCAACACAGTATTTCCAACAACTATTGATGATTGAATTTCTCGGATTCCCGATCGAGGTTGAGACATCCGGGAGTGATATTGTATCATGGCTCTAAGAAAACAATGGGCGACAGAAAATAATTCATCGTATCAAGATAAACCGGTAGTGAGCAAGTAATGGGTGACTCTTTAGCGATCGGTGTTACAATTTCAAGAAATGCGCTTTATATGCCATTAAAATACCATAAAAAACTTTATTTTAAGTGAGATATCATGAATGCAGACGTGATCATGATTGAAAGTGGATTGAATCAGACTAAATTTAAGATGTGGCTTTAATTTGCTGAGAGTGAGAAAAGAGTACATAATTATTACGAAACAATATTATTCTCATGATATCAATATTTAAAAAAAATAGTCACAAAACACTTTAACACCTTACCTAATCGACCCTATTCTCTCTATTCCCTAGCTTCTCTGATGCTATGCGGAAAAAACGACCAAAAGTATGGTAACTATCTGTCATCATCTGCGATCAGTTCCTTGTAACGCTTGGTCGTCGCCTTCGAAGATCGCCCTCGTTCTTTATCGGAATTACACTGTCTTTTACTTCGCCTTAAAATTCTGGACCGATAAATTTTTCAAGAAGCTTTCGTAGGTAATCAGATTTCTCCTGGAGCGAGTTCCACTCGAGTGATTTTATCATAGCCGTAACTTTACTATCGAACCTGAAATCTCCTCTGACAACACGGACTGCTGCTCTACGTTGAACTATATCCAAATCTGAGACTAACCCTACTTCATGTGAATCTCAGTGCGATGCAGTATCCGAGACTAGGCAGAATGAGGGAAAAGTACGCAATTTTATTGACTCTAGATAGGCATCCTCTCAGGGTTCTACTTTTTAACCTTTGCATTATATTCTCCTTTCCTATAGCATCTCGAATATGTTCCTTGAACGATAAACTAGCGTTGAGTCTAACTCCTACTTAGGTATTTATTGTGACGCAAATGCCAAGGCATGATCTGAAATTTAATATCGTTTGCTAATTACGTTACTAATAACGCTAAATACAAATAGTATAATATTCGAAATTGCGTGAAGGAAAACTAATTTAATCGCTAAGTGAGCTAAGGTTTCTATTTACATATAGTTTTTACTTGAAAAAGTAAACAAGTATACAAAACAAAGTTACTCAGTGGATGTGACGAAGAGGCCGCAATGATTCCTTAAAAGGGCCACATTTGGACCACAGACTCTCCACCTTTGGTATACGGTATGATACGGAATGGAAATGAAGCTTTTGGGCTTCTACTAAGCAATGCCAGCTCTACAGAACCCCGACGCGAAAATCCACACAGAACTATTAAATACGATCATCCATAATAAGGCAGCGTCCATTTCCTTTCATCCCAATTGATCTTCCGGAAAATGTCTCTGGAGCCGACAGTGAGTGGATCACCGGTAGACTCCTCCCCTTCATCGATTGAACCCCAGCGAATCTCTCTCTTTGCCGCACAGCGCCGTCGTCCTCAGTTTTGAAGACGCCTGCGCCGAACCACCCTATGGACCAGCGATGGCAGTGGGTGTGGCTGCAAGAGGTTGGAAGGGATGGGGAATTCAATTGGATGATGGAAATTACAAGAGGCCATTGGGCAACGGATGCTTCGTGCTCCGAGTTCATGCGCACTGATAGAGACTACAACGTGAAACCGCTGCCATTACGAAGAACTAAGTCATAAATAGAGAATACGATACGATACGATACGATAGGAAACCTTTTAAAAATGTTACACCCCTGCAGTTCTATATGAAGCCGAAGAATCAAATTGAGAACTGGTGTTAAAGAATTTAAAAAGTGCAATCTAATATTTGTAATGTCGACGTAACTTCGACCTACATTTATACTTACAAGCATTCTATAGTCAAAATATTTATTGCGAAAATTATTTTATTGTATGCTAAATTTGATTTCTAATATCAGTAAATGAAATTGTCGATAGCTTAAATTTATAAGCAAATGCGGAAAAGTGACGGGGGAATTGCCTAAGCAAATCTTTCATAAGTGATATGCTTATGACATGTTGATATGTTATACTTGCGTTGATGTGATTTAGTCATGATTAGCTGTATACATTCAGTGCATCATTAACTTAAGAAACGGCAGTATGAGTGGTATAAAGAGTTCAGATCGAATACACGAACTTTATGGAGGCCAATTTTAAAAAGTTATCTAGATATTCTAGATAAATATTTTGATCTGAAAATAAGGGGGTTTCCCAAATAAAAAAACGAGCACGTAACAGTATTAAATAGGATACCTTGAAAATAGATGAGATCAAAAATACATTTTCGAATACCTCGACGAATTTCTCATAACACCGGACTAATAAATTCGAAATAATAATCATTATCGGTACACTTATTTACGGAAGTCTTATATTATTTCTGTATGAAGAGATTAAAGTACTACGTTATTATTGTGGTAACGGTAGAAGTGTTCTTTCTTTATTATTTACTACGTTATTGTTTAGGTCCGCGAAGAGTTTTCAAAAACATATGAAGTAAGAGATACGGTGGAGATGATTGTTATTTTTTCTACTATTCCTTTGTTTGCTTGAGAGCACAGGTCCAAACATTGACCTCATGAAAGCCCTTTTTGTTTCTGATTGCGTATCTTGCGTAAAGCCTTTTTATGTGGCTAATTATAATTGCCCTCCTGAACCGATGTTCGATATCGTAATCATGGGGAACTTTGGAACTCTTTACCAACACACCATTCTCCGACTCGAATGTATCACGTTTTTACCTCATTTGACAGCAGACTAAAGGTTTTGCAGTATTTGGAATATCTTCATATTTTCGCAAATCATCTGACTCAAGAGTTAGTGGAAATATCCTGCAAAATATTAAGGTATATTTCTATTGTTTTTGCTTAAAACGACTGATGTTTAATTTAATCTCCAGACAGTTGTTCGTTCCACTGCAGAGATTAGTAATAGGTAACCTCAAAAGCTCGGATTTAATCGGGTGCGATACGAAGCATATTCACGGAATCACGATTAACTGAGTAATACATCGTACTTTGGTAACAGTATTCTATAACGATAACAACTCAAGTTCGTAGAAAAATCTGTCAGTCATATGAATTTTCGACGAGTAGATTTAGCTCATTCAATCACTCTAATAATCAATTTTGTATTTATACGACGATCGAAGCCCTACGAACAGCTTTCATGGAAGACAGTTATTATCATAAACATTAATTTTATGATCCACAGAGCATTATCTCCACGATAAATGCTATAAGGATACTTTAAAATTTCATTCCATATGATGATACATATTTAGCATTTTCTCAAGAATTTCTCAGCGTGTTAGCAATTAAAATTTTCTGGAGTTAAAGACAATCAATACTCGACGCTCACAGCTTTCTGGGGCCAAGTGAGATCAAAATTTTCAGTAACTTCGTGAAGATAGCACTTCGGTTCTTTTATTCCACTATGTTAAAGTCCAATTCTCCAAATCAGCCCTCGGTACCAGCTCGAAATAAATGCAGTAAATTTCTTTATTGTAAAGCGTTTTTATCAGGGTAATGAACTCGGAGGATGATTAAAATGTATCTTAGCTCATAATAAATCTTCATATTTATGAAAGTGTGCGTTATCTCCGTCCGAGAGAATGAGGCAGTCAATGTGATCTTTTAACATAAAAGGCAGAACGCTGACGTCCACTCTTCTCCGTCAGCCTAATCTACGATGATTTATAAATTCTGCAAGCATAAAACTACAAAAGCACCCTCTTTTTAGAGCAGTAAAATATGTAATATCCAGTTTGCTTGTTATTTGAAATATTATTATGCACCCATGCATGAATGGAAATGCACTTACCAAATCAATTGTTAGACAAGACCGAGAAAATGTCAAAAAATCTTGGTTCGCCGCAAAATGTTTCGGCAGGGTTAATCGTCAGCCAAGGGATGAGTGTATTTTCAACTTTTTTTTATTTACTATCGAATCGAACGACATTGCCGACCCCGGCGGCGGAATGGTTAGAGCCCTAGCTTTCTAACACTGAGGTCCTGGGATCGGATCCCGGATAACCGAGTTTTTTTCGGGCATGGATTTATCTGTTCGTCGTTTGTATCTGTGATCGTGCAATTTCATTAAACAGTTAGGACACGGGGCTCCTATTTCCGTTAAAGAAATAGCAATTAGAATAATAGCCATGGTTGACAAATTACGTTGGATACTACAAAATATCAAGAAATAAATCAATCAAAGAAACAGGAAATGAAGCGATATATTTACGTGCCGCAGGACAACTACTGGAGTTACGCAAACCTAATTCCAGGATAGAAGAATTGTCAAATTGTGTGAGATGGAAATTTGAAAGGATGAGTGTCATAAAAGGATTTTTTTTTTGCCAAGGAAATGAAGGACGTATCAGAAGACGAAAAAGAAGAGCCGGTGGCGCCAGAGCGTCGAGGGTCACATATGCGCTATGGACAACTCCTTCGATTTTCCCATGGAGATTCGAGCAGGAAGGGAACTCTTCTTCGAACAACTACTTCATCGCTTCCCCTTGAGGTCACCGATACGCACCAAACACCTGTCCGCTACCGTAAGCTCGCCCCCGCAGAAAAGAGCTAATGAAACGCCGCAATCCGATCCCTCCCATCCCCTATTTACCCCGAAGCGAAAAAATACCACGGAGGTGTCATTGCCTGATGTAATGGAGGAGGGTGGGAGTTTAACCACCCACGCAAGGCGATAGCTCAAAAAAGGTGCCGGTCAACCCCTTCCGGAGCGGCGTAAACCCGAAACGGGGCACAATGGGCGATTTTACGGGTCTTCCCAAAATTTAGTAACCTTACGAGGCGGAAGGGAGTGCATGACGAAGTGATTCGAAAAATAAGCCAAGGACGTGGGGAAAATTCGGAAGTAAACGAGCGTTTTGACGAAGCATTTCAAATAAGGCGCCGTTGAAAGGGATGCGGGCGAGGAAGGAGTGGTTCGCGGGAAGTGGCGCTCAGATCGGCGATTACGTCTTCGCGAAAGGTTGACGCGAAACCGAGCGATGCGTCTCTCGCAACAAAATCGAGAATTTTCCACAGCACTAGGAAGTCCAGTGAGGGAAGTCGATGGGACGGTTTACGATTTGCTTTGAAGTTGTATGTTATCGTACTAAAATTTAAGTTTGCTTGAAACGAAACGTTCGTAGCAATCCCGTGATAAATTTCGGTAGGAAACGCGACAATTATTCAGAAAAATTATCAAATTGTACGAGGGTAGATGATAATCCAGGAATCCAAATGAAGATCCAGGAATTAAATACTTGATTAATAGCTAAGGCGTTTTGCACTTTAAAATTCTCACAAAAGTTGACTACTGACAACTTTTGTGCCGTATAGCCTCAACTGAACTGGTTCAGAGATAAAAAGGGTTATGTTCACATATTCAATTGAATATGCTCTTGAGAAGTAAAATTTTTCAATATTAACTTCTTTTTCAAACTTATCAAGTTGCCAGTATCATAGCTGATGTCCATTAAAAAGTCAATCCATCTCTATTTCAGCATTTTTTTCCAACTACTACGGTTTTCAACGGTAGAACAATTTATTTATTTCTCAATGCACCCACAAACATCCATTGATTGGACAATTACAGAGGTGGACTTCAAACAATAACAACGGACGCACACACACATGACCATTCCCTCATCGGAAAAACCCGACTAGCCGAGATTCGAATCTGGGACCTTGGGATTGGAGCGCTAGCGTGATAGCACGCTAACTACTCCGCCAACGATTATGAATGACATTGGTTAAAGATAAAAGGTATTACGATATTTTCGGCCTTTTACTCATTCTAAGCGCAATAAAATACCATATTCAGAATTATCCTTGGTGATTTCACCCTATAACAGGATCGAAAAGATAATTTAATTAACAAGTCTCCACGAGAAAGCGTCGCAAAGCAAATAAATCGCTCCTAAAGGAGATAAATTCAGTATCATTGTTTGAAGTACAATTCCGAATACCTGAGCATTAAAAATACGATTATTGTAGAAATACTGCTAAAATATAGAGAAATAAATAATACACGGCGTGGGTAACTAATAACAAGCACATCGATTTAGAAAGAGAAAATGGCAATCCATTTTTTATAACATAAAACAATCTCATTTTCCAGATTTGACTGAAGTTGGAATGTAACGTGACCTCTTTATTGTTCAGGATGAAATGTGGCCCGCCCGAAAATATTTCGACATTATTTGAGGTCGAGAACCTTTCACTCTAAGCAATTCGAAGGGCAATACAAAGAGGCCACTGCGGGATGAGCCTAATTAATAAAAGACAACCAAAAAAATAGCGAACGAGCAATCGGTGTGAATAAATATCGATTAGGAATCCCGATCTGAGAAAATCTTATAATTAAGGAGAAGCTTAATTAGAAAATTTTGACTCCTGGGTCACGGATGGGCGTTGGTTAGCTAAATTCCCTCACAGCTGACCAGATTCTACATCTACTTCCCTTTCACTCGCTGAAAAAAAGAGGTGGTTCAAACCTTTAAAAACATCATCTCCGACACCTTTAAGTTCGTATTTATGATTCAGCTTTCCCATGACCCCCGATTTCATAAATGAGACTCATTCATTTATTATATCTTTGAATACTTTGATCCTATTGAATTTATCGTTGCGAAAAAATTTCAAGGAACACTGAAGTTCCATAACCAATTCAAAACCTGTAAAACAACAATCACCTTATCTCCAGATAAACATCGTAAATAATAAAATCTGAGATACTCAAGAACGAGGATTTTTGTGCTGATTTTTTGCCATAAATTGGCAGTAACGTTTGATTATTTACTTCCAATATTTTTTTCCAAAAAGAAGAAATTATCCAATCCGCTATTTAATCAAGAAATTAAACATTGGAAATTCTGGAAGTTGAATTATTTAAATATTTAGGAAGGTCATCATACATTTAAGATAGTTTCATTATGCCCTCTTACATTTTAAATGTTTCAATAGTATTTCAGGATACGATTGGGTCGTATAATAATGTTTAAGACCTAAAAATTTAATGAATTTCGTTAAATCGCAGCTTCTGTGTTGTATACCATCGAACGTATAACATCATATAACATCGAAATTTCTAGAACGAGTCCATGCATTTCAAAGATGTATAGCGTATCATTCATACTTGGAGAAGCAAATTATGCTATTGAGAACAAATATTCGTTTACACGAAAATAATTCCCTTAGAATTTTATCACAAAACGCTCTTGTAGAAGATATTGTCCCACTCTAAAACCATGTTCATTCTTTAATAACTAATTAGTGAATAGTAAGAATTCTTTACGTTATAGTGAATAGTAAGAATTTATCACGTTAAAATGTTTAATTTTTTAGACAATTTACATACATAAAAAAACTTGGAAAACCTTCTGAATTCGGATATGGACCTTAACAAGAATGTATAAAATTATTGGATTTCGTTTTTTAACTGTTTATTATTCCGCTTCCAGACATTGCTCTCCTCTCTTTGCCGCTGATGATGTCTTCATGGACCGCGAAATTCGCATTGTGTCATGTATCATGGTTTTTTGATGGTTTTCGGAGCAATTGCAACATTAATTTTTTACATACAGTATGGATATTCAGTGAGTCACAAGAGGAAATCAGCTAAATATTTTAAAATCGGGATAGGGGTAATATAACGCACTAGAACCGAAATTTTCATGAAAATCTGAGCTATCTATAAATAATTTCGTTTCAAACTAGGTAATGCACTTTCTCGAAAATTTGTCTTATGCATTTGAATTATGATTAGCATAAAAATTGCGCATAATATTTCTAAAGTAATCTCTAAACGTAAAGAATGATTGTTAGTGCATATATCTCTTAGAGTGCTTTAGGTGGTTCACACACCAGGTCTTATTTTCTAAATCATTTAATATTTAGTAAAGGACATGAGTTTGCGTTGAAACTAAATAGTCTGGCGTATTCTCTTTGGTGGTTCACAACTACTTGAGGTCCCTTCATATGCAAAATATAGAACGACGAAAATTCAGCGTATGGTAAGCATTAAGTACCGTAACTACGAAAACAGCGCAATATTAGCAGTGTCTTTCCAACTGGACGTAATGTTGCTTCCAGAAAGAGGAAATGTTGGATGTATGTACTTTGTGTGTGCTCTTTTTCATAGGCTTGAACGTAATTATGCCGGGCAAGTTTAATTTTATCATCTTTTACAGTACAGTATTGTGTTCTTTCTGTACCATTAAACTCACCAGTTGCAGGATGCTCAAATCCCATTCTCCCTCCCGCCAAAATGTCCTTAATTTGAACCCTCAACCGCCACACAAAAACCCCACTTCCGTAGCATTCGCTTTAGGTAAAATATATTAAAGACTAAGACTTGGTGGGCCTCCGGAATTATACTCGGCCCGTGCATCGGGAACGAGACTAAAAGGGTCGTAACGAATAATTTAGGCTGCTGTAAAAAAATAAAGTCTACTCTTAAACTCGTTTTAACGATGGAAACACTCCCTTTGGTGGCATGCGAACTCGTGGCCGAGAGTGCGATCGTGAATATTGGCCCTTTTCCTTCGGAAAAAAATAAATAAAATTCTCTGGAAACTCATCTTTCGGACTGCGGACGTGCGCTTTTACGGCCGTCGATAAATTATGGCGAAAACTTGTGGCTTCGGAAAACTAATCAAAAAATGAGTTAAAGGGGTAATTTAATCTTCTGAGTTACTTACGCATAATAGGTCTCTGGAAGTAGAGGAAACGTGTGCGCAAAACATAATTATCTGAACAAGAAAATCATGTTTGTATTAATACAGATCCTTCGTCTTATTCAGAGCAGGACTTTAAAATAGAAATCGTTAGATGTCGGCACGCAGGATGGGTGAAATCAATTTTAAGAAATGTTTTATAATTAGAAATTATAATTATAAAACCATTGTCAATTAATTATAAGCCGTTTTTGTCAATAAAATACGACAATAACGGAAAATTTTCAAATTAAAAACATCAGACTAGATCCGCAGAGAAAACAAAAAGGCATAGATCCGTATTCAATGTTAGAAAGACATTTTATTATTAACCTAGTACTAGTAAACTACCCCATCAAGCATAGCGGAGGTTTATTTGACTTCATAAAATTTTTTGTACGATTTGATAATTCTTTGAATACATCATTCCTGATGAAATGCTTTCGTCTACGTACGTTTTTCTCTGTTTTCCCCTTGCGCTGATAAATATCGTCGCGTTTCCTCCGCCTCCTTAATCATAACTAAGCAACATATTCTTCTTTCGAAAATCGGGCTGATTAAGAAACACTCCAAGTTGGGGGAAGTTTGTCCCTGTGATTTGTTTATCGTGATTGGAAATTCTGGAGTCATAGTAGTCTGCCTCTTCTTCAAAAAGACAGTCATCTTACAATGTATTCTATATGAGCTTAACTTCCGAAAGTTTTCTTATGGGAAAATGCATGGAACCCAACTTCAATTCAGTTTTTTACAGCAAAGGAATTCATCAAATTTTCGTTTATTCTATCAAATCTCTCCTAATTTTGAATATTAGTATCGCCCCCACTATTTCGAAATTAAATAACATAAAAATGAAAGCCATCAAGAGATGAAAACAAACCTAAGGTGCATTCCTTATGGAAGCCAGTATTCGAACCCGGTGCGAATCTTATTTTGCGCATGAAATCAGCAGTTATTTTCCGTGTTGCAAAAGTAAAGCACGAAAAATATGGATTAAATCAATGGAATAGTTCTGTATGCATGAGTCGTGGTAATGCAATGAATATATAAAAATATCATAATCTCGTCAAATGCAATACAAAAACGTTTACAAATTCATGGTCAACATTACCTTGGCTGTAAGTCAGCACTCCCCAACCGACTGAACACAAATGGAATATTTTCGTTTTTCACACAGACCATTCTTCTGTGTCAATTAATACTCTGACTGAATATGAGACTTATGACTAATGCACTGCAAATGTTGAGCAAATAAATAAAAGTGAAAGAAATAAAGTTGGGAAGAATGGTTTTATGTACGGAATGCAATTATATCACCTAGGAAAATTTTAATTTGCTCTCAATGAAAATGAAAGCATTCGAGAGTAGTTAGCTCACATAACGTGGCTTTATTCCACTTACGGAAAAGATCGTTATGTACACTATTTCCTTATGGCCCCAAGATTGCGCCCTGACGGAACATTCCTTTGGAGTTGAATAATCAGGGATTCTAAGAGGCTTCAGTTATTTATGAAAGAGGGACGAAAATACTTATCAAACCCATTATTATTTGAACGCAGGAGATTATACATCAAGTGACCATAACTCTAATCTATATGTCTGAAAGCCCGAAGAACCTATGAGATAACTATTTGAATTACCGAAGAACCTATTTGGTTCTTATCACGTTTTCTACCATGTCCCCAACTATTAATTCGTTTATTGCGTGAAAGTTGGGATTTCTGTCATTTAAAAGCAACGTGGTATCTCTAACATGAAAATCAAACAAATATAGATTCGGAGCTGAACCATTTAGATGTATAGATTGTACGAAAAGTATAAATCCTTTTACTCAAAAGCTTTTGTAAAACTGTAGAATGTAGAGATGAACTGATTCGTCGATTAATGAACATAAATTGTTCCGGAATAACTTTTATTAGTCAATAAGTGGCATTAAATCATAAAATAAGCATAATTACCGCCAAAAGCTACTGACTCATTTTATAGTAAGCAATAACGGCCAGGATCCTATATGTTTTGGTCATTTTTGATATTTTGCGCATACGTATAAATATATCACGAGTAAATTTAATTTGGCCTAATCCGCATTCGTTGGCTGAGTCCGGAAAAAAGCGAAACAATCATTGCTGCCAGGATCGCTTTCGTGAGCTGGAATTCTCGTTAGCTGAGGTCTGGCCGTATAGAAATTAGTAGATATCTCAATATGTATCATTGGCTAGGATTTATTACTCCTCGTGTTCTTTTGGAAAGAGATGGGAAACATTTGGAATGGGAAACGTGGTGAGGGAGAGACTGAGAGAAAAGAGAGCAGTAGGTGCTGTTTTGGATAGCAGGTCGAGATTTCGCTCGATTTTTTTTTTATTCGTAAAAAATCCCGCATCCCATTCGCGATGCGACACCCGGATCACGCGCGTTCAAAATTTATCGGGGAATAAGGTCTATTCTCACGATCGTTAATGTGGAAAACAGCTCTATGCACTCAGCCGTTAGTCAATGTCACCGAGAGCGATCTTTTAATTAAAAAACATTGCCTCGCAATTGTCGATCCCTCCAATCAATTTGTGATTCGATTTCCTCACAATGCAAACATAGGCTGTTTTCGAGATCAATCTCGGGTGAGATCTCAAAAATAATAGGCAGAATATCCTGGGAAGCTGCCTTCTTCGAAAGGAAGAAATTGTGCTTCGTGGTAATGCCTCCGTCACCAACGCCACTCCTCCTGCCGGAGGTGAACTGAGGTGAAGATTTTATTTCGCGACGTTGAGAGATTTGCAGTACTAATTGGCTTCTCAAGCCTTGTTACAGTTGTACGACCTATAGAGTCACCAACTATCATCTATTGAATTCTACATAAGCTTGAGGTCACTTAATTAAGTGCATTAATTCCTTGCACGAGGACCAACTCATTTTCCCTAACGCCACTGTCCTCAAATGTATTCATGTCACTCGGATCCTGAACATTCGTAATAGTATTTCTCTGCCTCACTCCAGCGATTCTTTAAGGAAATCAGTATTTTGTGAATCTCTTTGATATATTTTGAGGAGGCAAGTGTTAATTTCTTTGGGATAATTCCCCCGAACAATACGTAATAACGGAGGCTTTTTTTAAATTTCTCTAATTTAAAAAATGCCGCTTTTCTAGTCGTTATAAGTGGTAATTCTATTTCATCAGATGCTTAAGCATGTCTTAAATATGTCAAGATTTTGATGGGAAGTGAAAGAAAAAGAAATAATCTCACTCCTGATGATCTACTGTTTCCGAGAAAGAGAGCATGTTGAATATTTTTCGACGCTATTCATCCCTAAATCAATTTTATAAACAATAACAAATACATTTTTATATTATACTGTGGAATTTTACAAGTTTTTCAATTTTATTGTGATTTTAACAATAAATTTACGTGAAATACATTTTTATTATAATATTATAAAGTTTCACGTAACAACTTTGAACGTTGCTCTGTGTTTGTTACGTTATTTTCTGGTTTAAGATTTCGATATGTAAACGATGTAAGAGTTGCTGTTGGAGACGAGGATGTGCTTGAAATTCCAACTCTAAGAAAAAATGGTTTTGACCTTTCAGGACAAGAACAAGCAAGTTCCGTTTTCATTGATACGGAGAAGTAGAGGCAAATTCCAAGTGATTTTCGGCAACAATATCAGTATTTTTTTGTTAAAATTACTAATTACGAATTTTATGCGCATGATTATCATTTCTTTACTAACAAATGAAAGTTAATTCCATATTTCAAGCGTATTTGAAGAGAATGGTATATTTTAAATTGCAACTTGGAAATGGATGTGATAAGACCGCCAGAAGCACTGCCAGAGCTCGGATTGTGACAGTCTGATATTTATCAGGCTTGAATTTGAATTATGTGTGGTTTTCTAAAACTATCGGACACTTATTTACGCAACAACGTACTATCTTATCGTCACTATAATCATATCATGTACCTCAGTTCAATTTAAAATATATCAGTTGCGTAACGTAATGCTCGAGACTTTATCTCTATTATTGAGGTTTGAATCCTTATCATTTTTATACGGAATACTTCCAAAGAGAGTAGAACGATGAATTTCTTATAAAAATTTTCTAGAATAGATATTAATTGCCACTTGATAAATTTCAGCGTTTATTTACTTTTATGAAAGTTCTGAAATATCACTATCGTCCTCAATATTAGTGCTAGATATCCCCGATGTCCTCTTAATCACAATATTACGTAAAGCTAATCACCTGATTGATTTAGTAATTGTTTACACATTAATTTTTCTTACTTTAATTCCCCGATAACACAAGTCATATAGCAGTAAGCTCATAACTTACGACTTATATTACGTACTCATATTCGTTTGAAGCGTTATTTTGAAAGAGTGTTGGATTACTGGCATGCCATTATTTCGTGCACGCGTAGCATACGCTACGTATTTAGCAAATATAAATTCCAAACTAAATTGAAAATCGTCAATAATTCTTTACATTACATCCAAACAACGATCGAGATGATTTCTTCTAATTAAGAGACATTGGAAAGATCTGCTCATAAAATAATGATAATAAAAGCTTATTCCTCATGCCATTCAAACTAAGAAGTATCTTCTTAGGTGAGTGTATGTATGTACCTTTTGGGATAATAATTCCTGACTTGGGTTCACCAATTCTTTGTAATCAATATTGAAGCGTAGAAAAACTAGAAAAGATTAAGGATAGAGCCTGTGTAATAACTGAGGAAAGTAAATTGGATATAATCGGCAAAAGAAAAATTTTACATCGGATAGAATATGACAAAAAAGTTTACAACACGGACGTATCTAACTAACAATAAGTACCTTACGTTTTGTACGTATTTTGTGCGTATATTTCAGAAAACATTCTTCGTACTCGTGTTACATTAGCAAAACTTGAGTAACTTTAAATACATTTGTCTCCCTCCTCAACTTCAGAGGTTTATACAGGAAACGAGCATTTGAAAGGCAATTATAATAAAGATTGTCGAAATAATTCTTTACTTTGCAAAGCTTTAACAATTTTTCACTCCTAACACGTGGGCAACAAGCGTCTTTATACTAGTTTTCACTGACGTACTCAAAGATAATCATAATTTCATTGATTATGGAACGAGGGGTTATACAAAATCTTTGTTTGATAAAGAAGCTATATTCTATAGACTCCTTAATCCTCTATAGCCCATAAAAAAAATTAAAAACCCTTCACCAGAAACAAAGAATGTGCAGCATCATTTTTCAGGTCACCTCCAAAATTTTATTGCACACGAGGATGCGATCCGATGGATATTCGTCAGCCAAATCACCATTCATAGGCAGAGTTAATCCAAAGCTTTTGCATCCCCGTATATGCCTAAATAAAGTATAAGGTGAGGAAAATTTCACATCGACATAAATGAGTTTTAGAAGGCTGAAAATAACAGAACAAGGTACCTAATCTGCAGCAGAACTCTCAAGATAAATTATTCATAACGTAATACCAAAGAGGAATTCTGCTACGAAATATAATTGCGACGGAAAACGTGTGCGTGAATCGTTGTTCGCAATTCCTCTTTAATTACCGCGAAAAAAAGACAGACACATGCTGCCGATGAATTACTTTAAGCATAAAAAATGGAATATTTTTGTCGGGATATCCGCATTCCTCGCTCATGACGTAAAGTTTTCGTGTACAATATCCCCTTAAAACGGAGGATTTTACGGCATTGGCGGGTTAAAAAAATAAACAAAATCTGGATCGCATTTCGGGAAGATTCTCGTCGCCATATGCTGAACAACTCCCATCGGAGAACCCGTTTATGTTTTCCCGCCCACCTTCGCCTTCGTGACGCAACTGCGAAAAAAGATTCCCATAGCGTCCGCAGGCGATCGTCACTTTTTTCTCGGTACTCGATGACGGAGATCGAGCATTCGATGAGTGTGAATTCGTGAGTGTTGCAACGGCGGAGGAGGTAATGAATGAAATAGGTGGAGCGAAAGGGAAAAAGTGAACGGAGAAAGGATGCGTACGATTGCGTAGTGGACCAAGGAGATGTTTACAGCGGCTATTCGTGGGAACAGGGATTCAATTAGGTTAAAAAAGGAAACCAAGTATGGATGTGGCTATTTGAGGTCGGGTCGAACAATGTAGCATTTAGAAAGGTAGATTCAGAGGAAATGATATTTCCATGTAATTATCTCCCGAGCTCTAAATGAAATTTTCAGTCCCTACATTCGCAATTCACGTAAACAGTCAAAAGATTTATTAAATAACTTATTCTTAAATCGGCGTGTAATCCTGCGATCGTGTCTCCGAGTTAATTGATTTTTAAATCCCTCTCAACCATCTCGGCATTAAATGTTAATCTGTTAATCTTCAGAAGTATATCGATTTGTACGGATTAAAATATCGTTGCCCAGTTTCCCAGCTTTGGTTGAAAATTACTTAAATTCATTGAGCGAAAGAAAATTATCTATTCTATTTATCACCAGGTATATATTTTCCAGCGGGAGATTTTACTATCGTACTTAATAGGAGGAAACAATCAAAATTTTAAAAGTATAATCTTCTTAAAAACAATCTTACACATTTTATTCGAAATGTAATGAATATTAAGGTGAAGATTACGAATGGTTCTAATGGGCAGCACATACCGAGGTTAAAACCGATGTCGAGAAGCACTCCTTCACCTTTCGAAATTACAACTTCCAATTAAGGAACTTAAAAAAAGGAGTTTCTAAGGAAATTAAAGCATAGTTTTTTAATCCTCTTGGGTCGCTCAACTTGAAATTACCTATGTATTAAGACATGTAATCGCTTATTCATTCGAAAACTTTTTCCGGGTCATATGCTCTTCCTCACCTCTATTCTTAACATTCACCATAAACAGTGCCCAAGGAGATTCTAACCTATTCTAAGGTAACATCTACATCTACATAAATACCCTGCAAGCCGCCTTTCGGCGTGTGGCAGGGGGTGTAAACACCAGGCATTGAGTTGCCTCTTTAGCTTATTGTTGTCGATCATTGCCCCAAAAACGACTTTTCCTCGCATCTATTTCTCTTATTTTATGCTCATTGTCGGATCAGCCGAAGTACCAGGGGAGAAAAAAACATTTATTATTAGAAACTCTTTGGAAATTCTCAGTAAAATGTATCATTCAATTTCATTATGATTTAACAGTGGATATTAATATTAGTGTTCATATTATTGGATTGATACATAAAAATTGTTGGCAATTATAGTGCCAATAATTCTTATTGAATTCGTCCAAAACGTTTTTAGAGTGTGGGAAGGTATCCACTAAAACGAATAGGCTTTCTGTAACAAGAAACCAATCTAACAGGAACAGCTTCTGACAGAGTGCTAGAGTAACACTGCCACAGGGTACAGCAATCAAAGGGACGTCATGTCATTACTTCGGAATCGGAGAGTTGTTTGGTGTGAAGGAGTAGAACAGAAATGAAATTACAGAACAGTTGTGGAGCATAACTTTCCCTAAATACAAAACGAACCTGCGAGGAATTTGAGCTATCCATCAATGGTGCTGCGCTTAAGACGAATAAATAAAAGGAATAACAATATTATTAGGATTAACAATGTTTCGTTGCGATTTATTTCGCGTTTCAGAGCAATGGTGGACGCCTATATCTAATTATCCTCAATTGGGAAACAAACAGCAAAAAATATTGAGTTTTTGACAAATCTTTACCTTGATGAAACGATAATTGACGTTGAACAAAGTTCGGCTAAGAAACGTAATTAAAATAGTAAACAAGGGAGTCGCGTTAGGATTGCCAGGCTTTTGAAGCACGTACGGCGGTCAATTTATATAGTTTCGGAACCACACTTATAAAAAAATCTTAAAATATACACAAATACGACGAAAACAATCCCTCTTTCACTGATACGCAAGAATATTCAAATGCTTTAGTCCCTTTCTGATCATTTTTTGGACAAGCGTACAAGCGCGCGCATCCACCATAAGAATTCAATCGCCTTCGAAAAATGGCGAAAAAATTCTTCGTTAGCCGAAAAATTCAACAGCGAAATCAATCTATAGCCAAGATATCGTTGTATATGTTATTTTGAAGCATTTCCGTAAAGGAGAAACGAGTGCCGGACGAAATCTAAACGCGAACGAGACAAACAATTGCAATCGAGAGTCGGATAAAAAGGCGTGGCTATACGAAGAGGAGATGAAAAGGAAGAAGAGAGAAAGGGGTAGAAAGCGGAACGAAAAGGAAGTCTCAGTTAGCCCACGTAGCGGGTGAGAAAGGCAACCCTTGTTCCATCCGCCGAGAGTTGCATACCCCAATCCGCCCTAAACACAAACCCACCCCACCGAACACGTCACGATTTAGCTCCTGCTTCCCTTCTGGCTCTCCGCCCCCGCACTCCCCTCCCACACCTCTTTTGAGACGTCCCCTCTGGCAGCTGGATTCCCACGGTTTGGCTGACTTGTCTTTCTTCCCTTCCCCGCCCCCGCTCGTCTTTCTTCAGCCCCACACCAACCCCTCGACCAGTTCCCCCTGCGTACACATCCTTCCAAACATGGCTCCTTCCTTTACTACTCCCAACGTCTTTTAGGACTTTTCTTTACACCCCCTTGTTCGTCTCGGGGTCTTCTCTTTACACTCCCCCTCTCTCCGTACTGGAAATCCTTTTCAAGTCCATGCGCTGCATCCTTCCTTGCTGCACGCCTGCGCTCTGTACGGAGGACTGCGGGTGGGGGTTAAAGTCTGCACGGGTTAAGGCACAAGAAAGCATCATACCAATGTGCCGATTCGACGGTTGTGTACAAAGGCTTGTTTGGGTTCTTTCGATAGTATTTTCAGATTGATAAGGAGTAGGTATCGTAGTGTATGCTCTTTGCAATCATTACCGGATAGTTTTCCACTAGAAGGGAAACGCCAATTTTGAGTTATCGAATGGAAATAAAATCGAAATATTAGTGCGAAACCATTAGCTAAGCGCATGTGCTCAAATATGGAAAGCGTATTTTGACTTCAATCTACTTTATTGATGTAATTACTGTTAATTGATTCTGGTAAACTGGGAATGATCTAGAAATTTAGCGAGTAGAGAAGGGGGTTGATTTAAGAAGATATCTCCATGAACTCATCTGCATTATCTTTTAAATGCTATTTTTTCGTAATAACTGTAGTAGATTATTAGTAATCGTAGAATAATTCACAACCTGACAATCAATGAAGCTTTTTTTCCAGGTTCTAGGCAAATGGCTATATTTTTACAGTGCTTTAAAGGTATTAATTGGGGGGATCGCTCCTTTGCCTCCCTGGATCCGCCAATGATGGTAAAGGAATTTTTATCTGCGAATTATTGTTTCGGATCCAACGTAATTGGCTTCGTGCTGTTTCTGGACCACATGTTAAATAATTACAAATCAAGAAATTTTAAATTACGACCTGTTTACGTTCAGCAACACTGCATATCTGCAAAAATAAATGTTTTTGAGATATACGAATTTAGTTTAAAATTAAATGTATTCAGATTTTTAAAATGCATTCGCCATGGGATTCCACTGTCGTGACATTTAAAAAATTCAAATAATAAAAATAACTAAAACGTTTTCATGGCTTCAACTAAAACCTGTAGTCGCTGGTAAAGTCACTTTTCACTTATTTAGCAGTAGATTCGATACGAGAGGATATATTTCCTCGCTGCATGGAAACAGATGTTAGGTTTGAATTAAATCCATCCATTACTCCGTCCGCCAACGCAATCCTTCGCCGCATTTTTTCCGCAATTCTCCTTAATTCTCCTCCCCACCTCTACAGCCCTCCGCCATGTGAGCGTGGATGATGGGCTTTGCGATTCTTTTATTTTTAACCCAGCGGTAATGAAGGAAATCCTCTCTTCTCGGGATAATAAAAGTCGGCGTCTTTTATCTTGTTTGCGGATTCAAGGGACTGAATTTAGTTTCGAGCATTGTCGATGACGTTTGAGTAGAATTTTTGGTCATGAGCAGAGCAGCTTTCGCCATTACGAGCACGGCAATTGAGCAGTCGGAACTGAACCGGAACTCTTACGAGGAATTTGCGAGGAAAGTTGATATTTTGGAGAGACGCCTCGAGGTGTTCGACTTTGTTTACTAGCTCAGAAATTACTCCGAATGGTTTGGAAGCCTTTCTTTAATCATCGCCGGCTGAGTAACTACGCTTCGTCAGCGAAGATGAGGGTTGTTTTTATAGCGGGATTTTTTAAAGGTTCTCCACTGGGTAAATTGCATACACCGTTCGTAATACAAGTGTTATTTTATGGGTCTCATTTCCGGTCGGGTCATTTGATTTTTTGCTGCAGAATGAAGCAGCTTTTATCTTCGATGAATTCGCCAGATAGTCGTCATGAATTGATATTTATCATACCTTGAAATTGTAGGCAATGAAGTTGAAAATTGATGATATAATTTCCAAGCGAAAAATGTATATATGATATCTTCAGATTATCCTGTATCATTCGGTCATCGTATGTTCATAAATTATTACATTTTATGATGTTGAATTTTGAGTAAAAGCGTTATTATTTCCAAACTCATGTATGACTTGCGGGAAATATGCATGAAGGCACTGGATTTCAACATTGACCATTTGAAAAGCTGGAAATTCGATTTTCATTCATGGAATTGGTTTGTGATATCGAGAAATAAATCCTTTTATAAAATAAATATTTTGTTTGCTGATGAATATCAGCGAAGCTTTTAGAAGATTTATTTACAATTAAAAAAATGTTAGAAATATAAAAATCAAAGCGAATAAATAATAACGGCATCAGCCTGCTCGAGTCCTAGCATGCAAACTTGTTACTGGGATGCGTCCCACCGGTTGGGAAACAGTGCTCTAGTGCATTCTGCTATGCTTTAATAAATTTATTTTTATCATAAATATATCTCATTTGTATACTTGTACCCAAAGGTTGCTTCAAATTATGATTTTGCTCCTACTTCTCTCGAACAAGATTCTTTAAGCCTGGAAGGTATTCTTTCCGAAAATAAACGACGATACATCTCATATGCTAGTCCTAAAAGGCATTTTTTACACAAAATTTCCACATTGCTTGTTTTTCTGGTGCAATTGTCAACTTGGGATAGATGATTATTGCTACCACAGGCAAAATTTCGTCATCATAGTTGGACTGCCAAATCCTATGGACCAGGGAAATAGCGAAACATCCTATTAACCAAATTTTTCATAATATGACGTCTGTTTCATCAGATATCTCTCCGCTAAGAGCGCGTTCTGGTGCGCACAAATTGCAATACTGGTGGATGAAATCGAAAAAAAATCAAAAAATGCAGATCAGAATGAAACATTTCAACAACCTCTTATGTTTAGAGATTCACGTTTTCAACGTCGGTAAACATAAACTTGACGTTCTGAAAAACTTTCTTTGAAAGTTTTTTAGGTTGTCAAGTTTGTTTACCAAGCTGTTCTTGATCAATAGTGAAATATCACCTATCTATAATAACACTACACCTAGGGCTAAGCTTTACCTAGACGAGCATAACACTAGGATAGTAGGGATTGATAACACGCTCAAAAATATAAATAGTCCTGTGGGAAACTACCCTATCTAGTAAGTATAGATAAGGAAAAAAAGTGGGCCGTTTTGAAAGATGAAGACATTTTCCCACAAAGCGAAAAAAGCTTCGTTTACGGGTCCCATGTTTAATCCTTTTCCTTCCACCCCGTTCGTTGAGATGGCACAACCCGAGAGATGTTGTTTTTCCTTATCCCCGCTTCTTCGCACAAAAACTTCCCTTCTTTCGGGACCGAATTTTTTTCTGCTCCGGTTCCCTCATCTCGGCCCACCATCCTTCGCTCTTTCAGGAGATGCCTTCCTCTCCCCGTTCGGAAGCGTCTCAATGTCTCCATTTTAGCTATCTCCCTCCCACGCCTTTATCGCGGAAGGGGAATCCTATTCCCAACAGCCGCCTTCAACCCTCTCTTCCACTCCCTTTACACATACACACACGTTTCCGTTTAGACTGCGCAAGTAAACTATACCGACCAGGCACATGTATTTTACAACCTGAGAGATCCATTGCCATCCATAATTGCACCGTTTTATGGATATTATTTTTGTAATTATTGCTCACCAAATAGCGTTTTGATAAACCCTTATCTATCACCACTTTGTAGAGAGGTGTAAATTTAGAAGTTCACGACAAGCCATATTTTAGAACGTGGTAGGGGGTGCAAGCATTGTAAAATTAGTATTCCTTTTCGGTATCTGTCACACATCTCTTGATGAAAAATGACAAATTTAGGAGCGATTAGCCCTATAATTTGCTAACCCAATGCAGTAACTGACCGACATATTAAGCTAGGTTGACACTTATTATTTAAAACGTATCTTCTCTCAATTATATAGCAAATTTAACCCAACCTTTTATCTCGCTTCCGCTTATGATTTCCAATTGCATTCATAAAGAATGTTCTGTAAATCTTACGGTCGTGTTTAAATAAAACATCTACTGTGGAAACAACGAAGTGCCTTCTTTAATTCTCATTCTGTGAATCTAACCGATTTTTCATACTAACCTTTAATAATACATAGGCCTTCCGCTGTATCTTTTATAATTGTGGATAAAACGATAGACTTAAGTACTCCTGAGATTTAGCAGGACATTGAACCAGAACCGCTTCGAGAAAACCGGAAAGAAAAAAGAGAACAGAAAAATTAAACTCCTTAAACATGAACCGAAATCGGAACCAGTTATTTTTTCTGTTCCGATGCTCCAATGATGGTCGGTTTGTATTCTCATAAGCTATAACAGTGTTTATATCTAAAGAAACATGAGCAAAGGTAAATTGCAACTCACTAATTAGTATTTAAATTTTAATAACTTTATTTGTTCTTTATTTCCTTTGAATAAATAGTTATATATTAAAGCTTCGTTAAAATAAATCTGGCATCCAGATAGCCAAGTGGGCAACACGTTTGACTTTGGAGAAAGCGGTCCCGGGTTCGATTCCCGGAGGGGGCCCATGTGCGAAATGATCTCAGCTGTCGAAGCACTTTCAAAAATACAACTACTGCAATTATAAATTCTTTTAAGAATCACGTATTACATAAACATTGCAGGGGATTACTTTAACAGAGCGGATTCAAACCCGTTCGACGGTTTCTGCTGGAGCGAAACCTGAAGCGAACATAAATTTGGTGTTCTCATTGCCCTAGAGCGAAAACCGGAACCCGAAATAATGAACCCGAGTCGAAGACTCCTACTCCTAGAGGATCCACATAAAATTGTAACATAGATAATTTATTGCTGGATGAGGAGAAAAATTTTGCGGTATGCCCCTGGCTAGAAACTTTTCGTCCACATTTCTATAGAAGTCATTAAATAAGGAGATAGCTCGGCTAAAAAGCTACGGAACACTGCACTAATTAAGTCGCCTTAGAAAGACGATGCAGATGACATGTGAATAATTTGGACATGCTAAAAACGGAATATTAAAAAATATAGTTTTTAAATTTGATATAAATATTAAATATCCTTGATTATTTCCGTTCGATGTAGAAATTTCCCATAAATTTTATGCAGCTTTTAGATATTTTCCTCCCTATTCCTAGGAATAAGTGAGAAACTGTCGCAGCAATATCAGTTATTTTCAGGATGCATTTCATAGTTTGCACTACGAGTGAACTCCCGAAAAATCTGTGAAATAATACATTTGAGTTTCTACATAGTGGAAGTAATGCGAATATCAAGAAAAAGTATACTTTCTGCCTCAGAGTACATGGGTACAACCTTTAAGGATGCAAGGCTTTGAACTAAGAAAGGTACATACATACAACATGATGAAACGAGGTGAAATTTAAGAAATTACGTAAGGATACCAGCATTAACTAGGGACGTTGAAGTGCATGGGGATTAGAACTTTCACTTGGAATGAATTGGTAAATTTCGGAATTTTGGCGTAAAAAGAATTTAAGTACCATCTGTGTGAAATGAGATCTGGAAACACCAGAAAACAGATGTTGAAAGCGACCAGTCGCAAAAGGAACATATGTGATATGTAGAGGATTTTTGGGATAATGGACCCTCAGCGAACTGATACCTAATTCAAAACAGGTTCGCTTCAATCGCTTATGACATTTCACAATTTGATTTTCGAAAACAGAGAAGACTGTGATGCCTCCATATACTTTCTTCCTTCCTACGCAAAGTCCCATATTAAACAATTTTTCTGCTTTCTTTTACTTAAATCTCCTTTCCATCTGTTACTCCCCGACTCCCTTCGCCACCCTCACCAACACCAAAAGATGTTTGCGAGGCATTTCCTCCTGCTACTACAATAAACCTCTTCCCCTTTGCTTTTACACCTCTTATCCTCCCTACATCCTTGTATCTCACTTCCTTCCTCTTGTTCTCTTCCATTCGTATGCATACTTCTCATCCTTTGCTGCTTTAACAATCAACGCCGCACTCCTCAGTTCTCATTCGTATTCGTTGTGGGACTTTGCGATTGTTTTTATTCTTAAATTTGAAGCAACGCCTGACCAAATGACAATGAAAATATATCGGTCATTAATTCTTTAACTGTTTCCTTTTTCTCCGACGGCATTGTTGCGTCACTCCACGTCCTCTTTGGCCCATTGTTGACATTTCAAGTCCATCGTGACATTTCAATGGTCGCAATTGGAATGAGCGACGTTATCCTCAATCGTCCACATTTAGTCCTCCAACTGGTTTTCGGAACTTTTTTTGTATAACATCGTAATTTATGTCGTCTCTTGTTCCCCTCATATTTATTGAAATCTTCTGTATTTAACCTTTCAGTCCTCTTCTCTCCCTCCACAGTTCGCATTACGTTCCCACCAATTCTTCGAGAAGGTCGGGTAGACATCAACCCGGAATCACAGCACAAAAAATGCACCGAAGTTTTCTTGCTTCGTTATAACCCTTGTCACTCACTCAGAAACGGACTTTTTCTCTTAATGTCAGCGAATTCTGAGATGTTTTTCTTCCAAATCCTTCCCTCCGTTTTCTCTGCGAGCGATTCTTCTTCCTAAATCGATTTCTTTGATGGCTTTACGTTTCGGTCATTAGGCCCAAAGTTTCGCGAGGTCCTCCACCGTTTGGGAGGTATGTTTTTGGAAATGACTGTTGTCATCTGTAAAGTTATTAATGGTCTTATTTGCGGTTGAAGGATTCGTAGAGATGGGAATGAAAATGGTTTTTAAGTCTTCTCCTTTTTCTTCAACAGAAGTACGTAGTTTTCCTTTCTGTATTTTCGTTTTACATGAAGACATTTTGTTTGTATTCGAGTAAAGAAAGCGAATAATTTTTATTATAGACTTCTTTTAATTGCGTGTTAGTTTTTTAAACTATATACTATAAATCAGTGTTTCACAATCTTATTTTTTACGTCACAATCACACAATAGCTCAAACTATGGCGCATACGCTACTTAGTTTAAATTTAGATTTAAAAGTGCAGAAAAAACACTCAAAAAATGTTGTTATAAAGCATTTAAGATGTGGAACTTCTATTTGTCAAAAAATCACTCGGAAAATGAACTATAATTAAATGCATTACATAAAATTTGGGAATCACTTGAATGACACATTGAACAGATATGGAAACAGAAGTTTTGTTCATAATCATACAGATATTTCTTTGAGATGAAGGTAAAAATGTATTTCATTCGATCATTTTCATATACATGCGAAATCCTGTTGATTTATGTTTCATCTTACCATAAAGTGCTCTTATGAGAAAAATTCAGAGGGCAGAAACAGAGAAAGGATAAAAAAGTCTTATAAAATCCTGAGCAATTCTGTTCATAAACTGTCAAATTTAATCACGGCAGTCAGTTGTGTGATTCAATAACACTGAACACCAAATTTACGAAATCGACTATACACCAACAAAAAGTCAATGACTCCCGTAATCCTCGGTTTGGAAAATGCTTTCTGCAGAAACAAACATTAATTAGGTAAAGAAGAAAGACGACAAAAGGAGAGGGCGAAATTATATATTCTCAGAAGGGACTTCACTTGTCACCAAAGGCGGAGTGAGGTTGGGTTTGCTCAAGTGCGGGAAAAATGTGAGTTACTCCCGACCTTGTGCACGCCCACTGAAGTTCCCCATCTTTCTTCCTTTCATTCGTCCCACAGCTTGTTAGCGCCCTGCTCATCCTCCAGGTCGTTCCAGAGACACATTCTCTTCACCTCGACATTTTTTTTCGATTCCCAAACTCATTTCTAAGCCTTGTTTCTAACCCTTGAAATTCTAAACTACTTTTTCTTCTCCTGCACATCTCCTCGCGTTTTTCGAAATCCTTCTTGCTCAACAACCAAACCCTCATTCATTACCCGGAGTGCTTACCATCCCTAAGATGCGCATTTAAACACGATTGAATTTAAGCGCAGATTTCCATGTTTCCACTCTTCAAATTTAAAAGTTATGCACCAGTTTCCAGGTGGTTTTAAAAAAGGTAATGTCGATCTTCGCTGCTTTTGCAGATCTAACCTAGTTAACGTTTTCGTTAGTATAATTCTGTATATTCGATAGTTTGAGTGGCAAAATTAAACCAAGGTAATTTAGAGATCTTTTTCGTATTAATTCAAACTATCCATAAATATAAATATTTGATTAAATANAGAAAAATGTGAAAATCTATTGAAATATGAATTTCATTCACAATCGCCCAATAATGCAAAATATTTTGGAAAGAGAACGGCCGATATAAATCCTATTAATATAATTCTGTATATTCGATAGTTTGAGTGGCAAAATTAAACCAAGGTATTTTAGAGATCTTTTTTGTATTAATTTAAACTATCCATAAATATACATATTTGATTAAATAAGTAGCATTATATACATCAGGCAAACATTTCCTATTGTAGGATTGAAAAAATAATTCTGAACGACAGAGAAGAACGAGACCTACCATTTACTGCCAGCAAAACAACAATCAAATGAGAACACAGCACCTTCAATATATATCTAATATGCATTCTAAATATGAGCGATTCAACTACTTCCCATTTGTTGTGACCTTGATTTATTTTCTTTCGATTCGGTACTCTGCAAAGGGATTCATGGTTAGATACTCAGCTTATATTTTGTTGGAGATATATTTAGGAGTTGATCCGCAGAAGAAGCGTGACTTTTATAGATAAATACATTTAGTAAATGAAATGGCCTTGTTAGAAGATATTAACATGTTATTTTACCGACTTTTAGAAAAGGGATTGGACTCTTACATGGGATTCCGCAAATATACGTAATTATGACGAATTGCCATCGAATTCATTTTATTCACATAAAAGTATTCGTAATTTTATAATAAAAAGAGGAATACACTGATTCCGACAGTTTTTAAGGGAAAAATGATTTACAGGAGCTCCAAAGGGATTGTGATAAGCACCGATAATCACAATAAATACCTCCTCGGTTGATTTTAGTAACTCATCATATTCATGAGTTTGGTCGAACTTGAGGAAATCGGTGAACGCAAAATTCATCTATTCATTGGTGAAATTACAGCCTCTTATCTCTACTCCTCTTCGGGAGCCTAAAGAGGCTGACTCATTGGGTCCCAATCTTAAAAGCATCCCTTAAAAACCCTTTCAAAGCTTCTGTTCTCCCTCGCAACTATTTTAAACATCCCATTTTACTCTCTAACTTTTTCCTGACAACCCTTCCGTCTTACAAAACCTCTCCCTCTAATCTTCCCGTCTCTTATTTTTTTTCTAAATTTCTCCGGAAAAAAACGAAGGACGCCCGGAGCGCCGCGGGGCGGCTCTGCACCAAGGCCACTTCTAAAGGAGCGCTTATTTTCGAATGAACATGAGACACCCGATATTTTTGAGAATTTACAGCGGACGCCCACGGCTCTACGAGGAAAAATTCACAACCGTGTCGTCATTCTCCCTACCTCCTGACGCCCTGTAAATTTTCCCTCTTATTTTTTTCTTAATGAGAAATCGGAACGAGCAGGAATTCCGCTACCGAGCGTTCTAAACGGCGGAGGGTACGAGGGATGAATAGAAGGGGAGCTATTACTCGGCTAACGAAAATAATTCTTTCCGGATCGGATTCGTTAGCCGAAATGCTTAGTCGTATAATTGGGCTAATCTTTAAATACGCTTAACTACTACCAGAAAACTACCCCTTTCTTGTTTCCTTCACTATGCACGTGAAGTATGTAAACCAAATTTGTCGACTTTTTTGTGAATGAATCAGCTAATAGTATCATTGATTTAAATACTTGTATAAAATATACGTATACTGTAAAAGTATAATTATTGTATATTTTCCCCACAAACAGAATCTTGTTTTGTTATGTTTTATTAGATCTTTCTACTCTAAATGTTAAATTAGTTACTTATGTATTGACAATTGAGGTGGAAGAGAGGCCAACATGGCCAAGCATCGCCTTAATAGAGAGTTTATTCACCCGATCATTCTATTACCTTATAGTAAGTATGAGCAGTAACCAGGATTCCCCCAAAGCAAGGCACTTGGGCTGTCGCGCAACACTTTGTTGAGTGCCGCCCAACTAATTTGTCTAGCGTCCATTATTTATTGACGTATTCGAAAGCCTGTAGCTTTATTTTTCACAAATAAATTAATGATTTTGCAAATTTGGATAGTTCAGTGGAGTTGTACGGCTTCGTCTTCGTCGTCTTCTAAATGAAGAAAATCTGGAAAATTACAACTCAAAGCTCTTCCTTGGCAACTGTTCGGCAGCTCTATTAGACGCCAGCAGTAATTTTCTTCCGTGGATGGAATGGATGGAAAAAACAGTGGGAAATGCGGCAGTAACCACTGTTCATTCAGAAATTATTTTTGCATTCAAGCATGCACGAATGTTCTCCGAATCATTCGTTAGCCCTGTCAACAATAACGAGGAAAATTCCTTAGCAGAAGAATTCGACATCACAGTCATTTGTCAGCAGCAGTACAAATATAACTATGCATGTAGTGTGATACTGCGCGAATAAGCTGTTATATCAACTATGAGAATAGTTACGACGAATGGTTAAAACTCTGAACGATCATTTGGAAGGAAAAGAAATAAAAAATATTGAAAATTCCTCTCGAATTGAATTGAAACCACCGGTTTCCAGAAGTTCACAGTCTTATAGTCCAAAATGAGATAACCGGAGTTTAAAAACATAAAAGTGTTCTCAAATTATTATGGTGTTTGATTATTAAGTTAAGGGTGGGAAGGAAGCAAGCAGGCTGAGCATTTTCAGAAAGGGGCAAACGTCATGAATAATTGAGGTTTTTCAAGAAATAATTTCTTAGCTGATAATATATAGAATCTCAAACTGCCCTGAAATATCTAACTCGGGTTTTATAATTCTTATAGTAAAATACTTTGATAAAGAATAAATAAGTAGATGAAAAGATTTTCTTCTAGTTACAAAAATGATATAATGAGAAAAGATTTAAAACACTTTCTTACGGTACGTCAAAGTCTTTATCAAACAGCTATGGTTTGGATAGAAGTACAATATTTCGAGTCTAATTCCCGCTAAAATACGGAGGGTATTTATTTAATTAAAAAAATCGTTTATTTCAAATATGAGTTAATTATACGCACTTTTAAGATATCTTTGTTTAAACAATGTACAATATGTACAATAAACATTTACCCTATAAATCACCTACGAAATCGATAGACGTAAGGAATACAAATGGAGCAATGATATTTCAGCGCATAAGTTTAAAAAATACATAAAATTAGGGTACAGTTGATTATAATTTACCATAATCCCTATAATTGACTTTCATGATTCATTTGGACAAAGAGAAAATAAAGCTCAATCGAGTACCTAGTATGTATTTTGAGCTGTTGTATTTATTTATTTAAAATTCTTGATTATTTACTTTCATTGTAAGTAAATTATACGCATTTTAGGTCATCGTAGTTTTTAACCTTGTATTAGGCACAAACAAGAAAAAATTACGTAAAGCTGATGTTACTCTACCTTCAAGAAAAAGCTCCCCTTTTCACTCGATCTCGTCTTAATTACATACACATGAATAACACAGGAAAACTTTTATGAATTCGCTTATGACTTACTCTCACCGCACAGATATTCAATTAAACCAAATGTGATCATTTAGATATTTTCAAAATAATATGTGAAATGATGATTAAGGAATCTTCCTTTATATTTGATGAGTAGATTTCCGTTTTTTGCTACAATCTGCGTCGGAGCTTTAACGCAAATATCGAATCTAATGAAATTTTTGTCTGTCGGTCATCACAAACAGTACGACCTAAAGACAACAAATTAGATTTCAAATACAAGTCAAGCTTTAGTGTTCGCTAAATTTAAGTTGTATCGATTTCAATTATTTATCACGTACTTTTCTTTTCACAAGCTCTAGGGCCATATTTTTTTCACTCTCGTTTAGCTTTCAGCTTCGTTTCCTCCGACTAAACGCATCACTGACGAGCCAAGGTCGGATCCTTGAGGGGTTAAGCCAACCTTAAATATGTAAATCGCTTTAAAAATACCCTAAGAAAACACAGAATTTGATCCATATATACGAAGAACAAGAATAAAGTTGGGATGGGATTAATAACAGGCCATAAGTTATTTTCCCAAAATTATTACGTTTCAAAGCCCCCTAAGAATAATCTGAGGATGCTACTCACCTCACACCTAAAACCCGATGTTTTTTTTATATATGATCGTAAAACTGTGAGAAAAGTTCCCACGTTGACCGACTTAATCGTATTTTACTTTTTTCACACTCTTACTTTTACAGGATTTCATTATGCATGGGATGCCTAATTTCCTTCCTTCGTTGATGTGGGGTCAGATAATCGATTGGCTGTTTATTCAATTTTTTAGGGAAAAGGCTTTTAACGTGCAAATTAAATCCTGAAGAATTTAAANCTAGCACACGGGACTTTCGTATTAATGCAAGTCAATTTCAACTCGATTGCGATTTTATTTTTCATTTTCTCTCATAAAAATGCCACATTCCTTTTTTGATTTCGCGAGATGGATTCCTGAAATCCCGAAAATTTTTACATAAAATTTAGAATGGATTTGCAGCTCATACATAAGTTTTGATCTACCGTTTGGAAGAGACAACAGATATAAATTGATAATCGCGCCATAGTATACCTATACTTTCCCGTTGAAAGATATCTCATAGTAGTAGTATTGTTAAAAGTGCTTCGACTGCTTAGGTCCTTCGCACCGGGAATCGAACTCTGGGCCGCTTTCACCGAAGTCGAACGCGTAGCCCAATCTGCTATCCGGAAGCCCAAGATATCTCATCCGCTTTAAGAAACATTACCGAATTATTCTCGGATGCAAATAGAGTAACTGCAATAACCTTCATCGCAAGCTGCAAATTATTGAGGGGAAGTCTAAAATTACTCTCTCCACTTTCGGATTATCATATCTGAAAGTCACTTCAGAGAGAGGTGCACTGTAGGATCTTCAAAGAAGTATTCATCCGCAGACCCATTAAAATCTCGCAGGAAATAAGACATTCAATCACGATGACACTTTCGGAATATATTCCTCATCGTCGCAGAGCCCCACGGATTTTTCGACAGCGCGCATTTTTCAAGCACTCCTTTCACCTGCACCCAAACGAAAATAAAAGAGCGCGCACGCCCCGGGACATGAATACGCGTAAACACACGCACATACGCTCGCGCATGCACGCATACATATGCATGAAGAGTTATAATGCGGGGGGCGATCGTCATTTTTTCCCCCTTCCCTCTTACGTCGGATTGACCACCGCGAGATGCCGGTTATATTAACAAAGCTCTTCCCCATTCCCCCTGCAGGGGTGCAGGTTTTTTGGGAGGGCCACAATCGGTTGGGGATGGAGGCTGCACAGAGCAGAAACCTGATTCTTTCTGGCTGCTTAGGAATTCCTCCCCCCCTTCACCTCCACCTCCCTAATGTCCTTCCGAGAAAATCGCCCCCTCAGCCTTCTCCATTTTTATATCTCTACAGATTCCGCTCGGCGGGGAAGCGTAAAATATGTGGCCATACCTCGGCAACCCTCCTCCCCTTCCTTCGCTGGGCCCTTTTCGGTTCTTTCCTCTCACCCCCTTGCCTCCCTATATAAAACCCCTTCCTTCCGTCAAATTTTTACCTCTTAGGTATTTCGCCTAAGCCGCAAGGAATGGTGGGCTGTAATAATCTCTCGGCTGGAAAGATCCCGTCGTCTCCTACGCAGCCTGCCGTAGCAGATTATGTAATTTCCCTCTATCCTCAGTCTTACATCCGCATGGGAATTGAAGAATGGGACGCGAAACACACAGAAAATATTTATCCCTAAAATTCACGTCATTTTCACAATGCTGCTGTTTTCGTGCTGTCTTCATGAAGACATGAAGATGCAAAATCCTTCAAAATAGAATGGAAATACATGACATCACCGATGGAAATCGTAATGGTAACTGAAGCCTCATAACAATCATAGCATAACCTCGTGTAACAATCTATTATTATATTTTTTAATTTATATATTCCCTTAGCCAATGCAATCAATTATTATTCCATTGTATCGCCCTTAAACTTTAATTTATTCATCCCTGTTATCACCTTTATCCAACTATCCCATTCATCCGAAATTCTTCCGTTTAATCCCCCTAATCCGATTACCTAATTCATTAATGCAGTGCTTTCCAGCCGACAACGGCAAAGATACATAAAGTATGCTTACTTTAAGGTAATTAAATGCACAGGTGAAGTTTTATAAATAAGCCCTATAAAAGTTTGATGGGTAACAGACCAAAATGAAACCAAACGAATTAGTTGCGTTAAATTTGGGACTTATTTTACGAAGACTTTAAGGTGGTATTTTTAGATTTAGAGACAATTAGGTTTGGCGATTGGCAGACCTTTTTTTCGCAAGTCTCAAGGATTTCGCATTAAATCTGACACTGTTATTATATTTCGCTTATAAATAGAGCACTGAATCAGTCTGTGATAAATTTGACTACAATAATATCAAGAGCTAACTCAGCACAATAGGACTGATTCTGATCCGGTGATGGTTTTCAGTGTCCCAAACATGTTTCTCAAATCTTTCTAGATGAAAATTCGCCATATTCCTCATTCCTAACCCTTATTCTGAATGTTTGGCATTCTCGCAAAAATTCCGTAGTGTTCCGTGAGATAATCAAAAGATATTTTTTCGGTAGTAAAAATATACAGTGCGATAATGTCATAATCATGGTGATTCCAAAAGTATTTACCACCAAAGAATTTCTGTACGATAATTGTGGCGCGTCTTCATATTAAAAGCACTGGAATAATACGGATTTCATAGGAAGTAAGCTGATTTCGTTTCATTTGAATGAAAGGATCATGGTTGAAATTAATTGAAAAGTTTCCAAGGGCAACGCTTAATTATTCTTCATCCATGAAAGAATTATGATTAACCTCACATAAAAGGAATTCCTCAAGAAACACGTGCTATGATTCAGATTCTCGTCTAAATATACCCTGAATGAATCGCAATGTTAGATTCGGCGATTCAGAATGAAAGAACCCTCAATGACTAAGGAATCTAAAATTGTAAGTGAGGAACCTTTTTTCCTCAAACTGAAGGACGACCAATGACCGCTCGCAAATTACGAATTTCGAGTTCAAATCGAAATTAACTTCAACTTTACGTTCCCTTCATATGGGCCGTCAGTCGGCCTTTATTAAAGAAGTGTATCGGAAAACTTTGGTACTCAAATATCGGAATTCGTCCATCGAGAACATTCCCGGATGGATATCGTTTTTGGCCCGCGAAATTGTTTGTCCCGATATCTCGCGCATTTCGGGAAATCGTCCAGTTTCTGTTCTTTTTCGGGACAGGCTGGATGTTTTGTTGTGGGAGTTAGTTAATCTCGTTCGCTACGAAGGCGATTGTGCCAAGTATATTAACGTCGCTCTAAATAGTTTTGGCATCTTCGGCTGGACCGTATTTATGTTCAGCCATTTCATTGCTTTATTCGAGAAAAAATATTCTCTGGACTGTGTTCACATTTAATGGACCGAAAAAAAAATATATTTAGGTCCGTAAAAAATAGAAAAATGTGAAAATCTATTGAAATATGAATTTCATTCACAATCGCCCAATAATGCAAAATATTTTGGAAAGAGAACGGCCGATATAAATCCTACGCTAGGAATTAATGAAAAACTTCCGTTAAATATTCAAAGTAAATTATTAATAACCTATTGAGACTGTTTTTGAAATATAATATTCTTGACGATTAATCTAGTGTTGCCTTAAACACAAAATGTCTGGTTGTGTGGAATTACTGTCGCTCTAATTGCTAGGAAATAAATCCTTACAATGTGATTATTTTGTTATATAAATCGCTTCGCTTAAAGCACCTCGAGACAGGTCTTTGAGACCTGAAATTGAAAATTTCAAAACATTATTATGAACTATTATTTTAAATTATACACTTAAACAGTGGTAAGCTAGCACACGGGACTTTCGTATTAATGCAAGTCAATTTCAACTCGATTGCGATTTTATTTTTCATTTTCTCTCATAAAAATGCCACATTCCTTTTTTGATTTCGCGAGATGGATTCCTGAAATCCCGAAAATTTTTACATAAAATTTAGAATGGATTTGCAGCTCATACATAAGTTTTGATCTACCGTTTGGAAGAGACAACAGATATAAATTGATAATCGCGCCATAGCGCAGAGTCATACATACTTTACCCACAGGAAAATATTCCCGAGGCAGATATTTTCATAGAAAATACTATTAAATGCCAAATATTTATCCTGCTCCACATCTTTTCCTCGATAGCAATCTTCAGCATTCTAAGAAACGCAAGCAGAAAGAGAACCGCGCTGCCTACCCAACCCATACAATAAAGGCATTTTTGGAAGAGAATGTGATTGGATATAGAGAAGAGGAGCAGATAAGGGATTGGGATTCTGCCCTCTCCGAAGAAAGAGGAGTAAAGAAAACACGGGAACCTCCTGCGCCGTAGGTGAAAAGAAGAAAAAAATCTCCCTACCAAGATGGACGCTAGCGTCACCTGGTTACCAAATAGAGCCTCGGACAGTGGAATGGGATTTCTTGAAAGGGAAAGGAGGAGTTGGAGTGGAAGAGATGAGACCTCTGTGAGGGAATCCCTCACGTATTGTTCAAAGAGGGCCGTCTCACGGCGGGGAAACTTACCCCCCTTATCGCTTGGGTTAGCTATAGCATCCCGAGGCGAGGGAGGGCTTGGAGAAGTACGTCTGCCAGAAATAACGCATGCACAAGGGAAGAAGAATCGGTGCAGAGGGCTAACATCCTCGGGGTAGGAAAATGTGCATCTTCAACGGCAAGAGAATGTTGGATGAAAATACGCAGTAGGGGCGTATCTCAGTCATCTATCACGTCGTTAAATATGCTCTAACCACAGATTCTCCAAGTCAAGGCCCTGCATGTAAATGAGCCCCTTCTTTAAATGAATCTAATAAAAGCAGTTGCCAGTATATTAAATGATAGTCGACTATGCATTTCCACCCATCTGGACTTAGAATGGCGGTCAAAGGAGGTTCATAATCAAATTACGATATGGTCCATCAACATCGTGGGGATACAATATGTGTACACAGGAATCTCAGTAATTTCATTCGCAGATGACGGCTGGAGTCTATGTCCTCGATGCCGAGGATGTACACCTGCCTAACTTCGAATATAATTTACCAATAAATGTATGGGTCTGCTAACTAATAAAAAATACCTAAAAATAACAACATTACCATTCATAGCAAGCACGCTTATAGCCTCGTTTATTCACGATACTTGCATCAGCTTCATCGGCTATATACATTATTCACTCGCATTCTTCTTTTGCTCAATCCTTTTCTTTGGGACTTTCTCGGCTAGTAATGATTCAGAAATAAATTACTAACGCTTCCCATTTTATATATCATCCACATGAGTATTTTTCATTACATAGTAGAGCGTGTCACATAAATTATGTTGTAATGTTCCTCGCCCTTATAAATACAAAGATGTGAATCGTGCAACACGAATATTATTAAAATTCTTCGTAACTTGTAAATGATGCTTCATATTGTCCTAGAAATAGTGCAATTCTTAGCGACGGGACTCTCATCAACTGTAACTTCAACTGTAAGCAACATTCAACTACGAAAATACTTATCATCAAACCGGAAAAATTCTTCATTTACGTAGCACTGTCTTCACTGCTGTTTTCAATCAAATCCTATGAGTATCACTTTTCAACACTAATTAGATTAGACAGGCTGATGATAACTTGTAGCAGAATGCAGGTAGGTATGAAAAAGTTATATTAAAGTGAAAAATATTCCTAACGGAAGAAGATGAATACTTTACGGATCGCCGTTTTCATTTAACCGTACAATATTTTATCTCTTTATTTCTTAGACGACTTTTAAGGTGCTAACTGAACCAAAAATACGATGATTCAAGATGGTGCTCCCAATGATTATTAACATTACGTAACTACATAACGAGGCGAAGTAATCGATGTAAAATGGATACAACAAAGAATACAATTATGTAATGAAAATGGTGCATACACAGACTGGTAATATATGTGGGAGAAGAAAGTAGTTAAACGGAAAGGGAAGTGGAGCGTCAAAAGTTAGCAAGACATGATACAAAGCTGATCAGAGTGCCGAAGCATCTCAACCGTTGGTTCCCAGCGATGTTTCCTGAACGATCGCAAAAATAGAAATCATTGCAATCGGCGACCTCATTAATAAAGCACGATAATCCAAATCAGATCGGTTACCGCATTGGGGAGACGAGGCAAATGTTGAGATATGTCTGCTTAGTCCATCAGCACGAAGTAGCGAGGCTATCCATGAAGTAAGGGGGTTTCAATGCGAAACAAAACATAATTAATGTATATCGATTGCACTGAATCCTGCAGATGAAAGCTCCGTCAGTTAAGCTCCAATGCAATTGTTAAAATCGATACCGTACGGAAAGTTATGGGTTCGAAAGAGGTAAGGATGGAAGTTTCAGCATACTCTGTTAGTCGTAAGTTGTTACCCCTATTAGAGGAATAGTTGACCTAATTAATGACTAACTCATCCACATGCCCGTAACGTAACCCATCTATATTCCCACAGCTCACGGAAATTTTTATCTCGGTATTTCTTTTAAAGATATTAAGGGAATAGCAATTCCAAGTGTCGAGGTTTCATTGTTCTTTTCGAATCAAAACCAAACATGGAAAGGTAAGAAATCCATCGAAGAATTTTCATTGGAGAAAAAATAGCGGCAGTGATACTCTGAAATGAAAAAAGCAACGAAAAAGAACCGCAAAATCAAATCGTTACAGAACGAAAATGATGGAGGTACAAATATGCCGGAGGAAAACAAAATCAAGTTTACATGACATGGTGGTGGGAGGGCGTAGGGGACAGCGCGAAGAGAGGGGGGAATAGGGGGAGTTGGGGTGGACGGTGACCGGGTGCGGTTGACGCAATATAAAGAAAGCGAGGTGTGGGAAAAAGAGAGAGAAGGTGGACCTGCCGGGTAAGGGTTAGTGAAGGGAAGGGACGAAGCAGGTGGAGATAGAGCGAGTGAAAAGAGAGGTGCGGGAGGGAAGCTATATGGAGAAAGAAGCAGGTGGAGGCGAATTGGGAACGCAAAGAGATAAGTAAAATGGGGTATTATTGCGGTAGTGAATGCTCTTCTCTTGGTCAATGGCTCAGCACATCCGGACTCATGACAGCGAAGGACATTACGTTTGGAAAAATGAAATTTTGGGCGGGATGATGCGGGCAGCCGAGAACCAGGTGAATGGCCACGATGTTTTCGTTCCGAATCGCAAAATTCTCGTTCGATGAGGCCGAATAGTTTAAAGCGAAGGTATATTCCCTTTGAACAGAGAAGTGAATACCTGACTTACATAATACAGGGTAGAACTGCGGATTTTACTAATGGAATTCGTTTAACTAATTAAATGATAATTTTTATCCAGTTTTCAGAATTCAAAATGTTTGTGTTCTGCACCGTAGATCAATTAGAATGTTTAACAAGTGTCTAGCTATATGAAACCAATGATAGAGACCGAATAGACATGGAATGTAAACTATTGATGGAAAGTCTATGCGACTATAAAATACAAGACAACAATGATAACATTTTATTTTCTCTATCAGTAAGGGGATTTAATAAGGAGGAAACAGTTTGCATACGATTCTCACGAAATTAAAGTGGAAAATTTCTTACTTCTCTTAGCTCTTTGATGTAGACTTCTAAATCTCAGAGTCATATGTTGATAAATATAGATTTGTTTTCAAAGTATCAATAGTCGATTGCGACCAACCCTTTTCCGAAAAACTATACATCCATGCTACACTATAGAAATCTAAAAAGGGAATACTCATTAAAATCATACGGTACCCATTTATCGACAAATGTATTTTCTTCCTGAGAGGATAAATCGTTGTAATTAATTAAGAAGCGAACTAAGAGAAAAATACTGTGTAATTTATTCACTACTTTATAAGATCATCTTACGTGGAAATTAAAGTGTTTTTATTTTATTTCATTATGACTTTCCACGAAGTCCAGCCAGTGCTGACAGATTGCAATGGTATTTTGTGGTAAATTATTCGCTAAATACGAATATATAGGTCTGAGATTTCTCAGTTTTGTATCTATACAAAAATATTAATTCGATTCTCTTTAACGGAAACTAATTACGTTAGGTGCAGCGAATGGAGACGGTGGTGGTTCTCTTTCATTTTGCTTCAGAAAGATTTCTCTTTGCTGATTGAGAAAGATGCAGCAAAAGTAGATATAAGATCTCATTGGATTGAAGTAAAACTTCCGATGTTTCAGAGATTAAAGAACGAGTTCTATAGCTCAATCTATAGATAAGAGCCTAAAAATATCAGCCAGAAAGGTAGAGCACTCTTCTCCCGTCCGCGAAGCATTCAGCCACGGTGCAAATCACAAGTCCCTAATCTATGGATCATCATAGCAGAAATGCTTCAGCATAGAAGGATTTTCCGCCGCTGAAGAGGTTCGCACACACGGGAAGAAAAGGAATTTCCCGATAATCGCAGTTTAGCTCCGGCGAATAGGAATCCCTTGGGATCCCAAAGATCGAGGCGCAGAGCAGGTTCTTCCCCACGGTCGACTGGTATCCCCCGTCCACCTTAGGGCGCCACATCTTTGGTACCTTCCGCGAACGAGCCTCTGGAAATTCCTCTCGTTTGCTTCGGGAGAATAGATGCGCGAACCGTAACATTTCCGACCGTTTAATAAAGAAAAATCGTGAATCACGATCCCAACTACGTGTGTGAGGTCAGATTGGATAACGCTAATGGTAGACGTCTGCGAATGGGAATGGGAGACTGGTTTATTAAAGTGCGAAATGCGGAGGAGAGGAGAGCTGTGTCGGGGAAAGGAGCTCTTATTCGATGACGAAATCTGTCTCGAGAGGAGAATGGGAATTCGTGCACCCATTGATTAAAAGCGGATTTATTGCTGCAGAAAGGTGGACGAATCGCTACTCTAAAAGTAGCCGCAACCAGAATTAAGTGGAGGCTTTGTTTTGAAAACAGGAATTCAATTCACTTCTTATTTCTTGACTTTCTTTATTTCTCTCTCTAACATTCTGTAACTGAATTTCATTTAATTACTAACCAACTTTTAGAATGCGAGTCTTTGCGAATTAAGAAATAACAGGAAATTTTCAATTTACTCATCGAGTCGTATGTTCTATTTGAAAAAAAGTTTGTAGAGCTTTAATTTCTGTAACAGAGGGAGTAATGACTTAATGACATAGAAAGTAACGCTCGGGAAACTTCTTCCCCATTGAGATGAGATGTTTGGACGAATGTTGGCGCTGGTGAATCCGACACGGGAGTGATGATGTATCTTTGACTACATTCAGATTCCCTTAGGTAAATTTAAAAGAAAAATTATGATTTTCACATTGTTTATTTAAAGAACCGGTTCGTTTTATTGGTAATTCTCCCTTGATTTCAATAAAATAAGCATTTTATTCAAAAACATAATTATTATTATTATTCAAATACGTTCAAGTGCAACGAATACAAAAAGGTGAATTCAAGTACTCAGTATATTCGTTTTCCAATTAAAGAAAAGGCGATACAGTTAAAAAGAGAGGGCACAACACACGAAGTGGTTCAAATACCAAGGACTCATATGATATGAAGCTTAAAATGTATGGATGTCATGATCATAAATTTATTTTCTCTCTACCAAAGCATTAATTTAGATTCGTGAGTAATTATATTAAATTAGTACACCGTAAACAATTTCATAAGAAACGCGATAAAATATTTAGATTACAAGGTAGCTCAAACCAAATTTTTTATAAGCGCATTTAATGCGGCCGCGTACGAAAAAAAAATTAGGAAATGTTGATTGAAAATTACTTTGATAAGGAAAATCTTAAAATAGTGATTTTTCATTTTTTTGGAACAAGTTATTGAAAGTAAATTTGATATTGGTCAATTTGAAACTGAATGAGATCGTATTGATCTATATTATCACAATAAAGATTCTATTAATATGATGTTTAATATTTCTGATGGAGAAATTCGTAACTACGAATTGGATACAGGAAAGCATTACGAGAAGAGTTATGTTATCTGGTATACTACAGATGATGAAAGAGAAAAATATATTATCAGTCAAAATTCTAATTCTTTCTGCGAAAGTGGAAAACTCTTAAGAAATCGATTTCCAAAGAAGCCGTACATGTTTTGTTTTTCAACCAGCTCAAAGCAATTTCTAAGGCGTGAAGAATCAGAGCAGAGATGGAAGGAATCCGCGCCAGCTTTTGCAATCCCCGTCATCTTTCTCGTGACATTCCACCTTCCTTCCCCGAGACCTCTCTATTTGGTCGGTATCTTCACGCCGTGTTTCCCAAATCCATTCCTCTCCGGCAACAGTGGGTCTGACGAGAAAAGCCTTTTGGGGAAGACGAGGAAATTAGCGAGATGGGACGGGGTGTTACGGACTGTTGCAGGCAGTTGCCTTTTTTTTCTCGAAGGCCTTTTGGGTCAGGGTTAACTTTTTTGAAAGTGTTCTGGGTGAGAATTTCTTATGGGGGTAGGAAAAGGCCCAGAGAGGAGTTGGAGAATGACCTCGGGTTGGGAAAAAGCCATTGCAGCAGGGGAGTTCCCTTAAAAGAAACCCCTGCCTCTGCACCCTTTTTAAGAATCCTCCCCACACGTGGTACTCCCCCACAACGCATCCCCCTCCGATTTCGAAAAACCTTCCTCACATAAACGTCCCTAACCTTTGCACTTGAAACCCCCTTCTAACGGATGAGTCGAGGTTTTTTCTATCTCTCCCCCTTACGGACCAAAAACCAACCCCCTCGGTCGCAGGTGGATGAGATAAATGAGGGGTATGTGTGGAGTTTTTCACCCTACTCATCTCCGTTTCCTCCATTTCCATTCGAAACCTCCTCATTCTTCCGTCTCCTCATATTTCTCTCGTTCCTTTTATCGGTCGGATTGGGAGGATTAAGATCGGTCGGGTAATGAAGAAAAGATTACAACGCAATTACGACCGTAACTCATAGAAAGAGCGATTTATAATGATGGGAAATTGCTTCGGCTTTGCAACTGCGAAAATGATTGCGTAATGGCTCAGAATTCCCGCATAAGCTGTGGTAAAATGTTTGAGGGAAGAAAATGAGCGAGGAGGATAAAAGTTTCAATTTCCGAGACGGAAAACCCGTTCTAACATTCCATTAATTCCTAAAAAGAAGTCTTTAATCCGAAATAAAGCGGAAGATCAACCGGTGGAAATTTTCATGACCACATTAGAATATAACGTAGACTTCAAGCTCATCACGATGATTTGGAAAACACCGATAATAGTCTTAAAATGTGTTCAAACGAGTTTATGAAACGTATGCATGTGTTTGTATTTTCCTTCGAATTAGTAACAGCATTTTAATGGCTTGTACCACGAGCAAGGAAAGGTTTTCAGGTACCGAGAGTAATAACATCAGCAGTAAAGCCTTTGCATAATTCATGGAAAAATATTTTACTTATTTGTAGTACCTCAGGGGAGGAAATGTTGAACTTAATTTCTGTAGCCTTCCACCGTGAGCTCGGAATTCGTACCTCCTGAACACTTTTGCTTTTTCCCATCGATCGAGGAACACTTTTAAAAGAGACAATAACGATTACAAACTTATAACTACAGAAACAAGTAAATGATCCAAGGTTCAGTTGATTGCGATTCACTGCGTCCCAAAATTACCAAGAAATCCCTTAAAAAATCGACAGACGTGAGGAACACAAATGGAATAGTGTGTTTAGAGCATAAGAATGTAAGAAAAAACTTTGAAAAGGGTATAGTGATATCATTACGGTTGACGTTTATGAACTTATTCGAAAAGAGAGAAAATAAAGTCCAATTGAATATCCATTATGTATTTTGAGCTCTATTTGGAATGAAAACATCGAAGAATACTAAGGACGTTAAGATATTTTCAGAGAATGGAAAATTATTTGAATTTGGTCGAGTGTTTTCTCTTCTAAAGAAGGAATTCCAGGAAATCTTGCGTAAACGGTGTTATAACTGTATTTTAGAAAATTTGAGGCCCAGTTAATGTAGAAAGTTAAACAGACTCTTCGCAGCCATGCATACGATATTAATTTGATGTTTTCTTAATCGCCTGGAGATTCTCTTGAGGTGTCAATTCCATTAGACTATTTTGAAATCTATTTTTTTAAGAGTATATAAAATTAGATTTCCTCGAAAATAATTTTATTAAAGCATTTAAAACATATAAATTTATTGCTTTCTGTTGAGGAATATTATACTTTAAAGACGAAATGATTCGAAAGGAAGTCTCGCAAAACCGGTCCAACCTTATCGGCTCCTAAAGGTAGAACAGAATACACCACTGATGGTTCATAATAACCACTCCTGATGACTAGGAATGAGATTGAGTCATAAATTGATTCTTACCAAGTCTATAACGCTCAACATGTATTCGAAACTTTCCTTAAATTTCACCGACCGATAAGCAAATTGCTATCAATTATCTCATAAATACTGATTTATTTATACTTGAAAAGGTTTATTGAGTACCAACGACGTCAAATTTTCTTTCAGTATGACATATTACGTATCTAGCCCGTATTCATATTTTCCTCCATTTAGAATGTTCGGAGTAAAAAAGTTATTTGCTAACTCAACAGATAACAGATTTCTTACTAATCGATGGAGTATGCCTTTGTCAATGATAGAATTAGTTTGATGAGGCCGCTGATGAAACTCACTCGGTTAACCGCATTTTATTTCAACCCCTCGAACTTGTGAACGATGTATGCATATTGGAATACTCGTATATTTTAACGATACTCACCCAACACATTATACAAAGAAATTGAACTTCGGACCGTCCATCTTTTACAAATGCAGGCACTTAAAATTGATGTTACCAATACATTGTTTCAGCTGCAAATACTTAAATGTGCGGGAAAAGAATTGTAGACGGGTGAAGCGTCGGCAAGATTGTGAGACGAAGCCACCGAAATGGAACCGACGCATGAGGAGTGGGTTTCAGCAAGTGAAATCTGGTAGGTGGTGCACTGAGAAGTAAAAGACGACGATCTGGTTTGAACCTGCTCCCTCCCTCAAACTTCCCGTAGCTGCGTCTGGAAGGCTGGAGCATCTCTGTGTTGACCGAGGGAATGTTAGGGGAGGCCGAAAGAACGAAAGAGGAGTTGGTAAATACGGTGCGGGTCGCACTTGTGCTTGTGTAGAAGGAGAGGGAGATGGCGTTGATGTTGGCAGAAGGGGAGGGGAGAAGAAGATGGTTGGTACGGAGGGCATCGTATGAATGCGAACGTCTGTTTTCAACGCCTCTCCGTTTTTAGCGCGTGGGTGGGGAATCGTGATGGCGCTCTTCTGTGAACGTCGCTTTTGGCGTTCCCCTTTTTTCTCTATGTAAAAAAGAAACGGCCGTCTTGAGGGATGGAAATGTTTAGGGGGTTTTCCCACGGAGATGAGCTTCTGGAGGATCCCTCCCACACATCTCCGGGGTTTTTCGCCGGAATAAATAACAACAACGACCCTGCGGAGGCTATGATGAATAATCCGGGTTTTTAAAAGACGGAATTTTTTCCGTCGGCAGGTGCTGAATTCTTCTCTCTTCGGCACGGAAGTCAAGGATAGGGAAGTTTATGGGTGTGGATGATCTCCCGCATAAAAGATGATTAATTCGTCTTCTAAGAGTGACGTTTGGGTCCCCTTTCGGGTTCACGCGTTGTGGGAACCATGATGTCATACTGTGTCGCATTTTGAACACCAAAGTAGGCATTGTGTAAAGCGATTGAAATTGTCTTGGAAACAAGCAAATAGTTGAGGTTAAATAGCTTCTCAAATACGTCTCTATGTCGTATTCCTTATCTTACTTTAGCAATCTACAATCGATGTTCCTACACAGTATTTAATAAATTCTATCCAGTTATGACAGCAACGTACATGTAATTCTAGTTACGATGTAATGTATTGCATACAAAATATATCATAAAAACAGTGATATGTATATAATACATAATTTTTACCTTTTATCGGACCTGGTCGAGAATAAAATGTCATTAACTCCATCAAAACTATCGTCAATATTAATCAATCCTAAATAATTAACTTTTTAATGAGCATAAATTGATAATTGCCTTAGCTAATTGCAACGATCATTGATCTGCTAATTGTATTAGGGGCACATTCATCTACATTACATCTACATTAGTACCCTGCAAGCCGCCTTTCGGCGTGTGGCAGGGGGTGCAAGCACCATGAATTTACTGAATTTACTTCGCTAATCTATTACTTTCGCGTATCGTTCGCGGAAAAAATGAGTTCTTGTATCGATTCGTTTTAGCATCTATTTCTCTGATCTTTCTCGCAGTGTCTGAACGGCCTATGTAACATGGGGGGCGCATTATGTCAGCTACATCATCTACGAACGTGCTTTCTCTAAATTTATCAAGGAGATTTAGTCTTTGTCTAAGCCTTCTATTTTCTAAAGATTCCCATCCTGCGTCCTGAAGCATTTGCGTTACACTCACTGTCTTGTCGTAACAATTCTTTACAAAACGTATCGCCTTCCGTTGCACTTTTTCTAATTCCCGAATACAACACTTCTCTGCAGGGTCCCAAACACAACACGCATATTCCAAGTGAGGCCTGACCAACGCAACGTAACATCTCTCACGGACTTTTTCATCGCTTCTACCGACAATTCTCTTCACAAATCCAAGTTTTCTAAGCGCTCGGCCACATATTTAATGGATGTGGGTACCCCAACCCCCAGAATATACATTAACGGTATAATGAGTTAGAAATATTGCTTGTTGTAACTTTCTCCAATGAAGTAGAAGGTTCAATGATAACCAATGAAAATAAATTTTTAAATGGTGCTGATTATATTTACAGTAGGCTCTCTGTTTTCTTAAAATAATATGAGTATGCAGATATGTATACTCAATTAATTTGTATAGCCGATTCGCTCTCAATGCTAGATGTAGCTGAAAGGATATATTTTCAACTGAAACTATTCTCTAATCCTCGGCAGAAGTTATCAAAATATTTCCTTTCACTAAAATAGTACGGCAACGAATTTCGGATCCTCAGATATAAACAGGAAATCCGCCCCACAAAATAATTCCGTTTCACTGCAGGAAAACGTTATCCGTATCTGAGGACGATAACATCAGTATTTACCGATTATTAATTTAGATTCAGCACGAAAAATAGGTGAAGATACCTTCACTCGAGAGCAATAAAGTTTGCATGTTCAATATTTGGTGAAAGGAGATCTTTCTGATATCCTAGTGATCTAATAATCGCACTTAAATCTGGTTTATTAAGTAGGGAATATATATAGTGATGTTAGGAAAAACTTCCCTTCAAATAAACGACCACAGGAAGTTTTTCAAGGCCTTTCACACGGAGCCGATAAGAATTTCGCTTAAATATTGCTTGTTGTATTCAGGGACAACGCCTACGCTAGCGGAGAGGATGAAAATAAATTTGCCTAAGTTTATTTGAAAACGTCATCCCTATTGTCCGAAATTGCTCGTAAATATTAAGGTAAATGTCGTGAGAGGAGCACAAGGACAGTTTTAGGAAACTTGTGACGATCGTCTCTTTCAGAATCCTCCCCATTCTTAACCTAATATAGCTTTTCTGAATGAAAAAAAACAACAATTTCGCAACATCAGCTCTCTCCCTCTTCCGGAAATCGATGACTGAGGCTTAAAGCGATTATTATTTTTTAAAGTGCGTCCTTTCCTGGTGCCGATGTTTTTCGGAATCCCTTCCCTTCACTTCCGAGAGTTCCAGCTAATTTTCCGAGAAGCTGACTCGTTCCGCTGAAGATGACGTCATTGCGATGCTGGGAGTCTTTCGGAATGGCCGACCAACACACCCACTTAGGGCTCCGCTTTGCGCATGCGCATGGAATGTTTGGCGCGAAAGCGAAGGCCGCTGGTATATTTTTTATGCATGCTTAAAAGAGAAAGAGAATCAGGAAATGTAGAAATCAAGGTCACAGTCAGGATATATTGAGTTGCGAGCGAGATTAGATCTCTTATTTAGCCACAGCGCCTCTGAAGTGTTTTTGCTAAACTACGTATATCGCTTTTCCGAACGATTAGGGCGTGAAACGTGCCTTGTGAGGCCTATCCACGGAATGGGTTATGCTTCATCTCAAAACGAGAGCATTAGAGTTGATTAGCATAAGAGAGGATTTAGAAACATAACATTCGATTCCCGAAAAAAATAATCATCTTTCGGAGCACGCTACAAGATTTTGTTGCCGAAGAATCGAAACGTTATTTTCCGACCATTGCGACTGAAATCGATAATTAGCGATGATATCTCACCTCAAGTTTGAAACGGTTTTCTTCTACTTCCGATTGCTTTTGTCCGTTCATAATGACCAGCAGTAGTAATTTGCACTTCAACAGGCACATAATATCGAGTTATATACTCGATTAATTACTTTGTGTCTGTTTATAAAATCATCAGCTCGAGGTTTGAATGAATTCTTAGCCCCTCGTCAAGTATCTGTGAGTAGCTTTCGAGGGGGAATGAGGCTCCGTAACCAAGATGAGGAGTGAGGCAACTATACCTTGATCTCCCAACAGTTTCAGAATATCAGAAAAATATAGAGATAAATTAACCATAGAAACCACCCATCCACTCCATATAGAAACATGCTATAAATAAGAGTAACTCCACAGAACTGCAGCACAATGAACCCGTGAATAACACTTTCCGTAGCCTTCAACGAGCGACCAGGACGAATGCCATTATTCAGCATCGTTCATACTTCGATGTTTTTCATTATATGAAATTCATTAAAAAGACGGAGGCGAATTAGGATTCATTTTCTTTATCAAATACCAAAATTAAAATTAAAAATACTACACTGATCGAGATATGGTAGTTGGGAACGTGATGTGTATGACGCACTAATGAATGATACACAACAAACTCGATATCGAGAGAAGATTAACCTTGATATTTTAAGGAAGTTTGTAAAAACTGAAATATATGCCACTGCTCATGCTAGAACACAACAAAGGAGAAAGGCCTTGCAGCATTTGCGTCAGCAGATGATGACGTGAGACGCTGGAACCAGGATCGTTTGGGAGAAGAATGTAGCGGGAACTAGGGCAAATCCGAAAGTTTCTCTTAACACAATGAAAATCAAACAACAAAATAAATTACGGGGAGGTAATTCAACCTAATAGAATCAATTCGATCTCTAGCGCCGCATTCTCTTTTATTAAACAATTCGACCGGAAAGATATGGTGTTTCCCACTACCTTAACTCCGGTTGATAGTGTGAAAGAAAATTCGTTTGAGTGATACTGAGAACATCACGAGAAGGACACATTAATCGAGGCACCCAAATCAACCTGAGTTAGTCTTTGAAGATTACTTCATCTCTATTCCATATTCCCTTCCTTCACTAACAATTCACATTCTATAACCTCTGAAGACCATGAAAAATCTCTGAATTAAATACGTGAATAATTCCCTCGTAATATTAGTTTATCAGATGTTGGGCTGGTTTCTATATCTCTATTGGTTACATTATTTCCGAAGATTAATTTTGTACCTTTAAAAGCTGCATCATTCAAGCAAGGTGTGAAGTTCCTGGAGAGTAGAGAAGGCTCAACCTTTTGTAATAAAATTTAAACTACACGATAGCATTGATAATTCCATAAATATATAGCACTGCTTTACTTAAATCATAGAATGTTCATGATGAGTAAACTTCATAACGCCCTCAAAAGTAATCCGAAATTCCCAAGCCAAAGGCGATCCAGAAAATGCATAAATTTCAAGGAATAACAAGTGTGAAAAAAAGCGACATGACTGGGATTCGAACGCAGGTCTCCCACTTTCCGGGCAGGTATGAATACGCTGAGAATTAATATACTAAGATAAGTTTTCCGGCAGCATGTAAGCCTGAGTTATAGCTAGAATTGAATTTACTTACACCGTTGAACATTAAGCGAATCTCATTATTATCTGAACACTCTATCCTAACATAAATACTTCATTTATATATTTCATGTCATCCATGTTATATATATGAGGCTTATTGGTCAACATGTGTTTGTTTATATAATAACAAATGGGCGGGAGAGAGAATCACAATGCTTCCTTTCCTAAGTTCCCAGGAGGTTTCTAAAGACAACTTTTGTCTCTAGTCTCGGCGCTAAAGCAGTTGCGTTCAGTTTCTAAACTGTATTTCTTACCGCTTTTATTTCTGTTTGCTGCCATCGCTCGAACACGTTGCGCCATGACGCAAAATTCCGCTCGAAAAATGTTTTAAGCAAACGTGAGCACGCGAGAAACTGACTTTCGCGTCGCGATTTCGACAATGACATTAGGTGTGAGTACACCGAAAACCAAGGCGTTGGTAACGAAGGAAGCGAAGAAGCACGAAGTACAAACAATCCCCTTTTAGAATGTCTGCACATTGGGGAGAGTATCGATGGGTTCGTTTTGGGGGATTCATTGGTCGCTTTTGAAACATCTGTCGACCAATAAGAGCGCTGAGAATCCATTTAGCGCCGCGCCGTTAATGAGACTGGTGTTTAACGTAGCGTTTAACGTCCTTTGCCACCTTTCTAACGTCGCGGCTTGAGGTGCTCACGGCTCTTGGAGATTCCCATAACAGCCTGTCTTACCGCAAAGAACATCGCCAAACACTTTTAAAATATTTGATGGTCTGAAGATTAGAGGGGTGAAAATCTGCACGCTGCGAGGCAGATGGTATGGCTCTTACAACAGTAGAAGACGCTATAAATTTATCTCTCGTTCCTAAAATAGACTTCTTCCCGAAGTAACTTTTCATTTTCAAAGAATTGCAGTTGGACAGGTAAGAGTCAAAATAAATATAAAAGGACTTACAGGTTAACTCTTGAAGTCTTGAAGTGAGTTCGACTGAAAAATACTTCATACTTTTTATGAAAGACAAGTTTCGATCCATAAAATACGCATGATCAGGTCATCATTGAATATAAAGAAGTCCGGATGAAGAAAATTAATTACATTTGAATTAATTTAAAAAAGTTATCAATTTCTCTTGAAATATCCACACGTTTCCCGATTTTTGAGTTTCAAGAAAGTATTTATATTAACGAATCTTCTTAATATTTAAGAACTCTCATAAAAAAGAATATATTTACTCTTGTATTATATTTACGCTAATGCTACTCTGTAACATTCGGTTGGCAAATAGACCGAAGAATTTCCATATTAAGTTGTACATATAAAGATTTTCAATAAGAGAGGTATACGAAACATTGAAAATGTCATTGCTTAGAATTGGTCTCAATCCTATAAGGATGACGATTCACAAAAGAAATTTTTTGCCTTGATTATACGTAAAACTGGAGCATACCAAAATTTGATACGGACTAGAATAAAGTAGTTAATCATAAAGACTTAGAATCAGCATATTTCATTCCCGGTATGTCTCACAACGATTCATATGCCTGCTCATATTCTTAGATGCGTTTCTGAACGTCTTCAACTTCGTAATGGCGATAAAATCGTATTTAGGATTGGGTCGTTGCTGAAGGCTGTCAACCTGTCACATAAAATATAGGAAACTAAAGCTAAAAAAGTGGATATAATTTATCTGTTGCGTAATTTCTAGACAACTGAGGAGTTATTGGATTTGGCTTTAGGAATATAGTCTCGCTATGAAGCATAACGTTTTTAAAATGCTAATTATGGCAAAATATTATCAATACAATCTTTTATCTTCCTCCTAGTTTAGATCTTCATTAGTTGGTGTTTTGTTGATAAAATGTTCATGCTTGCATACATAAGTATTCTACATTCCGATAGGTTCATACGTCTTAATATTCCATATTCAATGCCATTTCTTTCGTTTCCATGCCCCTTTATGTACTTTAACATATTTCATCTTTGTCCTCTCCTCTGCATTTTCCCATACACTCAACCTTCAATTACATTTTTTAGCAATCCCTAACGCAATATTTGACCCAACCATTTCCTCTGTCGACGTTTCAATATGTCAATTAAAACCCTCTCCTCCCCAATCATATCTAGTACCTCTTTGTTTGTTTCATGATACTTAAACAAATGTGATATTACATTTTTTCTGGTGTCACGTTACAACAGTTACACTCATCTCTACCTCCTATATAACGACGGGTTATTAGCTCAGAAGTGAAGTAAGCTCGATCGTGACTAAGTTTCTCTCGGTGAAGCACTACTTTGTTGGTTATGAAAATGCTTGGTCTATCATTTTACGGATTTCTGTACCATTTTCCTGTATTGCGTATCTTCCGAAGAACTTTTCTGTTTGTCCTCATCGGAAGAATGAGGAGTTGGAAATCATGTTAGAGTGAAGCACCCGTCAAAAATGAAATTTATTTTGCATCATATCCGTTCCACTATTCAACTCTTTCATCCGAACACAGCGAATGTCTTACGTAATCGTATGGACAAGTTTGGTTCTGTTAATGCCTGCAAATAATGTCCCGCACGAAAATTTAGAGAGATCAGCAGTTTGCTTTACACTCTACGTAGGGTAATTAGAGCATTCACTTCACAAAATTAATTTATTTTGTGGATTTTGTAAAAGTTTTGCCATTAAATACTGATTGGTTATGAAATTCCACCAAGTATCACTTGATACCATTTATTTTAATTAGATCATAATAAAGAAAATTTAGAAAATAATAAAAAAATATAAACGTCAAAAAATTATGATGAAACAGTTTCTACTAGAACTAGAGTGGAACTTTTACTCAGACATTGTAATATTCGTGGTTGTTTAAAATAAATTACGATATTTACTGCTGTTTAATGAAGCCGTACTATGTTATTCACCTTTTCCTAATCCTTCCTATTTAACTACAATTCCAAAAAATTAAGATACTACATGAACCCTGTATTCCGTACATAATAGAAAGAATTTTTATGTCCATCACTATCATTCTGCCGTGAAATATTAGTTTCCAAGTTTAAATTGTATTGGACTTTACAGTATACATATATTATAAGGCTCATTTCTTCACTATCCCGAGGTAATTCAATTAGTAGTAGAGAAATGTACCTTATAATATATGGAGTATATGAATGTATAGTATTCATAGTAGGAATACATAGTATTGGAAGTAGAAGGAATATATAGTATAGTAGTATACGGAGAAATGTACCTTATAATAATAAAATATCTATTATAATATATTACGTGAGGAGTCCAGACGTAAAATAAGAAAGCCATGTTCACGAAAATTAGTAATTCAAATTTTGCATTTCTGATACTTGATTCACAGCGGAGTATAAAGTTGCCCTTGGCCAAATATTATTTCCTTTAGTGAAGTTCCCCTTAGACAAAGTGCTACAACACCTATTGAGATTACAAAATCATTACCTTCATTCTTCCGTTTGAGGATAAGAAACTTCGTGCCAGTTGCGGTCGCAGATATTTCACACTTTGAATCACACCACAATAATTGCGAGCACCTTTCGCATATTTTCGGAATTGATAATTCGTTCTGCTTACCGGAAAACACTTCAAGGAAAGAGTGAGCGGGAGCAAGAATAGTTATGCAGGGGCTCTTAACGATAATTCGATTGAGTTATCGGTTGCGCATGTCAGTTTTCACTTCCTTTCACGTACAGCATGCACGTAACAACCGCCTTGGTAAAAAATTAAGAAAGGTCTCGATAAATAGTTTTGGTAGCGCACGCCGTGGACCGTGACGTCATTGGGTCCGAGCGAAGTTGCGGAACGCGCGTGCGTCACTGAGGCAAAAAAAGGGTTCATAACGGGGACACAACGTAACAAATATCATGTTAATACACAGCTAAAGGGAGAATTTACGTTAATATCGATGAAAGCATCAATCAGGTTTGCTTAGGTTAGTATGATTATCTAATTAGAAGCGATCAATTGTGTATCACTGTAATTGTAGGATTTCGTAGCATTGATAATAGAGTCATATCAAGGACATTTTTTTTCCTTACTATGAAACACCTGTTTGCGATGGATTCATTAACCTTTCATAAAAAGATGTATAAAACTTCACTTCACAGATGTATTCACTTTAGGATGAAAGTAGTCCATAATAGATTTTTATGAATTATTTAAACACAGCTCTTTTCAAGTGCAACATTCATGAATTTTCATCTTACTTTCGGTACAAGGTGGAGTAAAATGTGTCCAATAAAGGATTCATAAAAGGATCTACTTGATAGTGATAATTCGTCGTTGCTCTAACAAAAGTATCCTGAGTACGAAGGTCTAGGTGACTTAAACATTGCTCTTGACTTTAATTCTTTTACAATATTAAATTAGAAATACTGGTACAAAGAAATAAAATGAATCGTCAATAGAAGGACGATGGAATCCATTCTTATTTTGGCCGTGGAATATCGTTTTAATTCCAAATTGCTAGAAATGTTATTAAATGTGAAAACGTCATTTCTAACTTTATTTCACATGAATGAATAGCAAGATAACTGATCTGTATTCAAACAACAATGGAGATGACTTTCAAATGCAACTTCAGCGATGCAGTTATTTTTGTGCATTTCTAAAAGACTTTAAAGGGCACCATGAAAACAGCCAACTTTCTTATTTACGCTCCGTTCAATGGAAATAAAGGCCTCGAAAGGATTATATCGGTGTGAAATATTGCAATGGAATGGGACTTTGACTTTGCTAACATTCGCTGGAAAATACAGCAGGTGGTTTGAAGTCAAATGTGATATTTCACTTTCCAGAAGCATATGACGTACCTTCTTTTCAGGACACGGAGCATAGCGCAAACAAGTAAACACCATTAATTAAACGATAAACATTTTTAGATCTTTCCAGTGAAAGTTTTTTCATTAGTTTTGATGAAAGTATTTCATCTCTAATTAGTACAGGCGTCAGAACGCCCTGAGGTAGAAATTAATTCTCGATTGTCGACTTTTTCTATAACGATTCACATTATAATTGAATTAAATGATTTTTCCATAAAGTTACGTTGGAAGTTAACTTACTATTATTGATGATTATTTCTACGTCCACATACAATCAATTTTTGCGCGTTTTGTGATTATGTAACGCAGCATTAGTTGTAAAATTAATTTGTTATTCTCTAATTCACTCGTATAAAGCTCGAAGTTATTTATTTATATCTCAAATACAAAAAATGGATATTTTCCGCCCCTCTAAATTGTTATATACCAATAATGCATTTTAAGTTTTCTTTAGTTCAGCGTAGAATTATATATAATATTTACAGTTTTTTGTTGGAAATATGTATTTCTTTCCAAATTTCAAGCATTGAAGTGCCAATATTGTTCAGCGTTGCCTCACTTGCTTATTATCTGAACAGGTCCTGACTTTGATCAGAATAAATAAATATAGTGATACCTCGAGTAAAGAGCGACTTTGCCAGTATATATTTTTCGATGAATAAATTATTTTTTCTGTTTTCCGGATTGGGATAACGAATCTTTCGAAAGAGATCGAAAATGGGCCGAAATGTTCGATGAAATTGCTGTAAAGGTAGCAGAAATTAAATATGCCGATAAATTCTATAAGCAAAAAGAAAATTTTCTTAATCACGGATTGATTTCCAATCTACCGCCTTCTTTTGATTATAGTTCTTCCTGGACTGAAACCATTTACTGGCATTACAGTCTTTATGATGGATAGTTTTTGCTCCCAAGCCAGGAACAATATAGGGTTTTTTTTTGCATTATGACTATGCGGCTGTTTTCTCTATGACGACGATATTATTTATTCCATTTATTTTATAATTTTTAGAATGATATTTGCAACAAGGAGATTATGGATTACTTTGATTTTACTTTCCCATTCTTTTTACGGTACAGTGTGTCATTATTCAGTCCTAAAACTTCTCGAAGGTCGATCCATCTCATTAACCTTGATTTCCAATGGTAAATAGGCAAATATAAATTAGTCGCAGTGATCAAAAATCAGATTAATTTACTTTCTGCGTGTAACAATAATTTAAGTTACATTTGGAATGGAAATAGAACGGCGATGGCTTTTTAATGAAAATAAAAAACCAAACATTCAAAGTAGTGATGGGACGATTAATCGGAATCGGAAATATCGGAGCATTTTTTGGAATAAAAGTCAGACAGTTTTTAACCCGATTCCAAATACGATTCTTTGGAAATTTTAGTCCAAAGCTCAATCTTCCATTTCTAGTACTAAGGATAAATAGACAAACAATTATTAATTATACTATCAGCGAAATTAACTCTACAGATCTTGGATCGTACCGAGGCTCCGTACCCTCCGTACTAAGGCTCCGCCTTCTCCCCACCCCTCCGAACTTAGCAGTCACGCTGTTGTCACATATCCCTAGCTCTTGCTCAGACCAAGAGCTTCGGCGATCTNTCCCAATTTTCGAACTTTCCATAGTCCATTTGTTCTACTTTATTTTAGTTCTAAATAAATTTCACACCTTTAATCTCTTTTTAAACATAGTTAATCCACTCGTTTAATATTAATTCAATGATTATCAGCAACAGATTTCAAAAACAATAAAATTAACTAAAGATGTTCTCCTGACTTTTATTTAGGACTTGAATAAGATTAATAGCTGATTTAAATATAGAAATTTTATCCTCCGTTGCTTAAACTTTTACCCAAGTTATTCGCTGAAAAGATCCTACTTTTAGTAATAAACATTTGTATTGATTTTTGTTCTAAATGTGTTATTAACTATATAGTTTGTTTATTAAGTATTTGTTTCCCAAACCAACAGTATCTACTGTGATTAAAATGGTGAATTTTGTTGGAATGGGAATGGGGAATCGTATTGGAATCAGGAGTTTAGTGTAGTATCGGGCATTGTATCGGATTTGGTAAATAATCGGTAATAATTTTGGTATCGTTACATTGACGATTCTAAATAATGTAAGAAAGAGTAGATGATTTATAGTAATGCCATTGGATTCCATATGGACGAGCGGTACTTTTGAAAGTACACGTTGGTCTCGGATTCTCTATCAACATCACAAAAGGGCGACGGATATTTCGGCAAGAAAAACTCATTTTTCCATTCACAGATCACCACATTCGACGTTGGTTAGACTAGAAAAGGAGAGCATAGTGCTGCCAAAAGCATGGCGGGACAGACCCGCATCGAAAGAGAGAGAGAAAACACGACAAAAGAAATAAATATTAGGCAGAGTTCTGCGAGCGATAGGTGTCCCTTAGGAGGCGGAATTAGGCACTCATTCGGCGGAGTAGAATCGGTTATCCCTCCTCCCAGAACCCCTCCCCACATTGCCCTACTTTTAAAACCGTCGCGCCAAAAATATTCAGACAAAATGTCGCCCGGATGCAGAGCGCGGGAAACGCAGAAGAAAACTTATGGTCGTTTTCCCCTTCCCTCGCCGTGTTTTACGCCTAAATGAATCCTCAAATTGACTACGGTCCATTAAAGTAGGATGCTATCTAAATTTTCCCAGCTGCTAGTCATTCTTAAAAATTTTAGTAGGAGTATTTTTCAATTCTATATGGATATAGAACAGCTATTTACAAGGTATATGTCAAAGGCCCGCATGCGTTTCTTCATTGGTGTTGATTTCCATGCCTAGAAATCCCCTCTCGTAGTTTCACATTATACGTATGTTTTCTTTCGTGAAATTTTCAACTCGATACTCTGTATTTGATGAACATACATTCCTCCGAATTTTTTTCTTACTCAGTAACTGAATGTATCGTATACATGTTATTGAAAGTACACGTAAAATTAATATGTTCAATCCTCACTTAGTGGAATGTAGTAGAAACCATCTTAAATGAAACACTTCGTAAATGGAAGTTACGAAGTGTTTCACTTAAGATGGTTGAAAGTACACGTAGTGAAATTTTCTGATTTCAACGATTTCTTTATGGGAAATTCCAACATTCAACTCCCTTTTATTACTGAACATTACCCAAATTAATCCTAAGAGAGGAGAAACAAAAAAATTATATAAGCCATAATTCTTGCACGTTTTGATAAGGTTACAACGAGATAGAAACATTATTATAACTTATTTGACCCTCCTGAGAGATTATTTTACCCTCTAAATTGGCTTATGTAGTTCTTTCTCAGTTACACGCCCCTGTTGAATTCGTTTTGGTTGAGAGTAGAGGTCAATAGGAATAAATTAAGTTTTCTGTTATCTACATTTACATAAATAACCTACAAGCTGCGTTTCAGTGAGTGGCAGGGGGGCTTCTTTTAGTGAAACATGGTGCAGTATGACTTCACGGCGTTTTGCAAGTAGTTTTATTCTTAAAAAATCAGCGAAAAATCATTTTCGGAATATTGACAGAGGATTACAAATTTAAAGTAGATAAACATATATATGAAACCAAATTCTTAAATTATGTTTTGGTTACGCTCTCAACTCAAGTTTATATCCTAATTCTTTAAAGGGACGTTCGGAACCAGAATTTCTCTAGCACTATGCTGAAAAGGCTTCGGAAGGGAATCTTACAAAGGATTAGAGTTCGATTACTTCTAGAAGTGCTGAAGATGATCCCTGCTGAGCCAAAAAAACCCGACATCTGAAAATTACCTCCCAAAGGGTACTCAGTAAGTGTCGCATCTCAGGATTAGTTAATTTCCGGCCTGTCTCTTCCTACCCCCACAGGGGTAACGGTTTTATTTTAGACAGAACTGCAGATTTTCGGAATCTTCACGGTCCTTCCCTTATCTATCCATACCACTCAACCGCATTCGCAAAAGCACGACCGTAGAAAAGTAGCAGGTGTCGCACCTGTCCTTTGTTGTCGTATTCTCTGGCATCCTCCCTCAAAGAACATCCGCAACGAGCGCCCTCCCGAAAATTCTCATCCCTGAAAATATCCACCCTCTCCTCCTTACTTTTCCCCACCTTTCACCTCGGCCTTTCTGGAGAGGGATGGACAGGGGAAAATCCCTTTATTTTCATCCCTCGTGGGCATCCGAGCAATGGAACAATCAACCCCTTTTCTCCCTCAAGGAAGGATTTCTTCCGTTACTCACACCCCACCGTCTCCACATCATTCTTCCCTCTCATCCCCTACGTAACTCTACACCATCCCTCCCCTTGATATATTATTCATCTCGCACGCAAGCACCGCGCACTACCTGCCCCTTCCTCACAACAAAGGAGTCCTTTCGAGGGAGGACACCGCTATGAAGGATGGGGAGGCATAGAAAAGCGTCCCTCCGAAAGAAATTACAGAGGAGGCAAAAATAGAGAAGATGGTTGGAAAGGGAGAGGTGTGAAAAAGGAGAGATAAAGGAACGACCCGAGGCATAGGTTTGCCTTACCTATTTTACGCTCATGAATGCCTCTCCGAGGTGCGGTGAAGGGGAATTTCTCTACGCGGCTATTAAACCCGTGAAAGGGAAGGGGATAGAATATGGGCTGTCTCCCATGCACGCTCAATGAAATCTCTTCTATTCTCTAACATAGGGATGAGGGAGAGGTTTTTATAAAGCGGTACGTGTTTAGTGGTTTGGAAACATGCAGGCAAATATGAAGAATGCAAAAAACTGCACAAAGCTGCGAGGTTCATTATCATCTTCAGGAAGGAGTGGGGGTTCGAAAGAGCGAGGGATTTCGTCCAATAAGCATTCGGCCAAGGACGTTCAATCCATTCGCCAAAGGAACACCTGTGCGCTATTATCGTTTGAAATTTATAAAAATTGAGAATAAGATTAAGTGTTCACCCAACCCTTGATGCTGAAGCAGAAAACGAATTACAGTAGGAGATTTCGACACTCAAAAGAAGTGATTGGATATTTAAGGTAGAGCAGACGTATTAATCAGTAACGATCAAAAATGCATGAACTCACTCGAGCAAATGCGATTTTATTTCCGTTTCACTGACAGCAGTGCATGTAATACTTCCAACAGAGATTGGTTTTGTTTCCATTTGCTCCACACCATTCAACTCTAATGCATCCAATCTACTCGTACGCTCCAATTTAGAAGACCGATTCTCGGCTATAATTAATCTCATTTTCAATCATTAATTTAGTGTTTGGTGTAATCGAAATTTTTCTGTGAGATAGAAACTAGAGATTTTTTATCTTCTCCAAAATTCCAAAATAACGAAAACATGCCGCAAAGATAAAAACAGTATGTATACTTTCTTATAAATTATACTTTCTAAGCATAAGGCGTTCCTCGAAAATCCTGAAATAAACAAAAAGGAAATACTTGTGGATAAAACGTGGTGGAAGGAAATGTTTAATGGACTGTGAAATAAGTGGACTTTCAAAATTCCTTGAAATGTGAATTAAAATACTGGTTCAAAGCCAAATCACCAAAATTTAATATACTGGAAGGATAAATGTGCATCTTGTTATTAGTGGTAGTCTTATTAAGGTTTCTTCATTTGAGATGTGAGCAATTAAAAACGTAAAATGAGGAAATTATGTACGATCGCGACAAAAACTTCAGAGAATTGGGTAGAAAAAATATACGAATAGAACGTAACACTTGAATAAATAGAACTCAAAGAAAATAAGCCGTGTTGATGGAGAACCAATTGTTACAGAGGATGTATCGCATTCACTCACCACTCGCTATTTTTAACGTTTGTATTGACCGTTGAAATTTGAAAAAAACTCAAATTTTATGAATCATACAACAAATGATCTATCGAAAATCTGATTAACTTGATTTCGTGAATAATTCCCACTCCATTATCCATAGCGACGCAGTAATCTAACAGAGGTCAATAGAAACATGTACCGTAATGTTTGTCTTGTGTCAATAAGCCAGGCTATGACGCGAATACATCCGAATAGTAGTAAACATATCATTTGAATTGTAAATTACGTATGGGCTCCGTCTGAGACATTCTCATCATTTGCTTAAGCCAAAAGCACCTTGAAATTTTTTCCATTTTCTTTGGGTTTAATCCTGGACGATTCCCATCATGAGTTTTTTTTTTAAATTGATGTCTATCTTAAGGACTCCGTATTTAGGTTTACGGTAACTGAAAGATATTAACTACTGCATGGGTGCAATATCTTTGAACAATTGAATCTGGTTATTTCGAAGATAGGCATTCTTCAAGTATTTCTCTTTCCGTCAATAGAAGATAATATTTATATACTGATAATAGAATACTTTGATTCAGATCTACATTTTGAATGTTGTTTCTCATACTTGTAAATATAGCATCTAACATCTTACAAAGGATACCTGATCAATTAAAATTCGTAAGTCATGATATCTCTTTATCATTTTTGACTCCATATCATCTTCAAATTCTAAATCAGCTCTGAATGTCTCAAGATTTGTTCTTTTAGTTAAGAGTGAACACTTTAAAGCTGTATTTCTCAAAACAATAGCGTGTCACAAAAGGTTGGAAGTGTGCCGCGAACTATTTCATCTTAGAGTAAATGGAAGACTTGGAGAGTATTTTAGGTGTTCGTAAATTTCTCCGTTTTTTAACACAAAATGTGAAACAGGTCGATTCAAAACTTCCGTTGTTTTTAAAGTGGATCAGCTATGTTCCATCAGTGACAATTCTGTTGATGAACTGTTACTATATATTTTGTTTCTTGTCAAGTTTTAGTCGTATATAAATCAAATATATATAATGCAAATGTCCGCCCGTCCTTCCGTCCGTTCATCTGTCCGTCCCTCTATTTATCTCAGAAACGGTTTGACCTAGAGATCTGAAACAAACTGCATTGTGTTTCTACGATTCTGAAACCCCCAGGAAAACTATTCTCATCTCTGTAAAGGCACAGGAGCCGATAATACGTTTCCATAAGAGATGAACGTAAAGTACGTTATGATCATATAATCTTATTTTAGTCGTGAAATAATGATATAGATCCGAAATTTCGAGAATTTTGATAAAATACATGGAAAATTAGTGGCATTTTTCAGAAATAAACAACCCATCCCTTTGACGACTAACGCCATTGCTGGACGTTGATTTTATGAATTATCCCATACAAGTACACGGGGATAAGTAATGTACGTAAAGTAGGCTTTCATGACTTGAAAACAGTAGAATAAGTATTATAAATAATGGTAAGAATTATACTGAGTTACTGTAATCTTACGACGGACTATTTCTGGCTTAAGAGGACCAGATATATACGATAATAGATATATTTTAAAACTAAATTAAATTCCGTCATGCTTGACGGGGGCATTTACTAGTTAATATAAAGTCAGCTAATATAAAATCAATCATGTACATCTGTAAAAAGATACAAATAAATAAATTGTGCATTTATTATAATTGGAGAAAACCAAATTTAATTATTAGTAAAGCTTATCCACAGGATTTTAGGCATTTCCTTATTTAAAATATTCGTCTTATACACCCTTCCCTCAATTTCATTTAGGTATCTCATATTTGCGACCTAATCTCCTCACCTGATTCATGCAGATTTTCAATTTCCGTCGAATAAAATAGTTCTCGAAATTCCATCCGCTGCCAATTTTCTCAGTCGGGCAAATTAGACGAAGTAAATTATACCTGCAGGGAGGCAGTCTTTAATAAGATTATGGAAAGAAATCTTCGAATTTCATCACTCTCTTCCCCCGTTTCCACATGTACTGAAGCACTCATTATCACTCCCGAGGAGCCGGTTCTTTTTTTTGAGTCGCCATGTCGAAAGACTTTCTCTCTACTCTCGTTCTTCGACTCGACAACGTAACAGCGAATGGAAAAAACGCCGCTTCCCCTAGAAATGACATTGTCACGGCCTTAATTAATACGTGGAGATGGTTGCGGCCTTGAGCAGCGAATTAGCGTTAGAAAAGACCTCTTTTTTCTCTTCTTCTAAATAAGAAAACGCTACTATAGTTGCGGGTCTCGATTATTAGGTAAGCGCCAAGGCTGTGAATCACTTCAGATTTCGTTGTTTGGAGAATTATTACCCTCAGCGCTAAAGATTGCGAAGATATTTGGAGAAGTTTCGGAATCGGATTCAGGCTGCTTCAGAGATGTCCAGTTTTTCATCTTCAATTGCTGATTTCTTGCAAGAAATGAAAGCCATTGGGTAATGTGGAGCACCGTTCAGATAATTGAAGTTTCTAAGAGTATGATTACCATTCCGAGACATTTTATAACTTTTCTTTGTCCGGGAGAAGCGTTTCTCAACCAAAGATTTCTTCACCGTGTTTTCTCGTAGGGCCATTTGGTGTCGCGAGACCGTAGATAATTTTAATTCTAGCATCTTTTGTTTTCTAATTTCAGAAAAACTACGCTCTTCTATGATTTTTAGGAAGCAGCTAAGGGCAATATTAACTTAAAGAGATTCTTCATTGGCATCTTCAGGAAGATGTGAGCGCTAATTTCTAATTTATAAGCGAATTCGTCGTAATAATTTCAAAGTGACAATGCCGAAAAAACGTGATATTTTGATCTCCTGTATTTTCATAAAAAGCAATCATAAAAAGGAGATAGAATCCTTCCGAATTCTGTACAAATATTGGGCTGTGTAACAAATATTGAGATGCGGTTTGGTAGTCTTTGAGAAAGTATTAAACGGCCTTCCATGTGCTCATAATTGAGGAAATCCTGGTATTAACAACACTTATCAAGGTTTTTTAGGTTTCAACCAAGAATAGAATTCAAGCCAGTTTAATCTTCAAGGAAAGCTGGTATTCTCTTGGCAGCCTAATTCTTATTAGGATAATTTCAATGGACGAAAACTTAAGCTTCTATATCTGCAAACAGACTTTGCATCCTTACGAGATATTCTATTATTCAAGGAAAGTATCGTAACTAAAGCTTCTTAAAAATATCTTCGTTTGAGCTATTTTTAAAAAAATAGCAAGAAATAAGATTTAAATCGCGAGATATCTAAGTTTTGTTCATTGCCTCATTGTGGAATATAACAGCCCAGATTTGTAAATATACATTATTTTTATCGATTGTTATAACAAGTGGATGTAGCGGATGATTTTATAGCAAGTATCTAAAGATAATTGAGAGAAGTGGCTTCTAATTACAGCTTTCAAGCATTGAGACGGTACAATTTTACACTCCGCGAGTTTGCAGCAGAATTACTTCATGGGGATAAAAGTACTCAACAAATACATCTCCTTGTTCATCTAACGCCGATTTTATTACTTCTAAAATTAATGAAATTTAAACCAAGACAACGCTTAAAAATGTATCGTAACCAAGTTATTTAAAGTCACGAAAAACAATGGTAACTTTCGTAAGCTAATTTTAACCTAGAATTTTATTAATGAAACGGAAGCTATGAATGCATTCTGTATATTAAAACCACTCAGTTAACGAACAGTCCTTTAGTTACGTTATGATGGGAGAATACGTTCGGAAAAAAAATATGAAAAAGGAATTAAAGGGCTCCCGGATAGTCAAGTGGGCAACGCGTTCGACTTCGGTGAAAGCGGTCCCGAGTTCGATTCCTGGTGGGGGCTCACGTGCGAAATGACATCAACTGTCGAAGCACTTTTAACACTACTACTACTAGGAATTTATAAAAACTGACCTAATAGGTTGTGTTCCGAAGTGGTAATATTAAACTACATTACGAAGGTTATTGATCCCAGCAAAGATTAAGTAAATCGCTCTGTATGTGTATAATTTTAGCCAGAGATGACTGACCACTTTTTCAACTGATGTCTTATTTTAGAAGATGGTCTGTAGGTTTGAAATCGTGACAGGGGTTGCAGGACACGCTCTTCAACGTACACTACGCAATCATTGACAAGTGGGCGCTAATCATCATCTCTTGTCAGATAGTAAACAACTCATTGATCAATTCATTAATGGCTTTACTCATATGCCCAACTTCATTACTTTCTTCTTTTGGTGTTTCTGAATAAAATAAGCGTCAAAGTGATGAATAAGAAATGCTCCTGAACTTTTACCTGTGTGAGGATGTTTTAATCCTCAATTTTTAATTTAAATTTAATAGTTTAAGAAACCCTAGCCGATTCCATTATCAGAGTTAAATATTAGGTTTGGTTCTGGTTTGGCCAGAAGAGTTGCTGAGATTTTGACGAGTTCAATGATGTTTGCCAACGGATATTTCATCATAATAAATTATAAAAAAATCAAATGAAGTATGAATTAAATAAAAACAAGAGGCTAAAAATCTTTCCATTAACCATTTCTTGATACATTTCCCTACACTTCGATAATAGAATTCTTTTTGCATTTCTTTTCATCCCATTATTTCAAAGCATATTTTTCTATGTCACAAAGTTTTTAGCCATTTTCAGCATTGATGAATTTTCGTTTACCAAGAAAGATCTTTCATGTACCATAATTATCGTACACTGTAATTGTATTTGATTATTAAGTGAATAGAGCCTGTACAGTAATCAGCACAAAGACTGGTTAGAACCTAAGCCCCTCTACCATTGGACACAAAAAACATTGCAGAGGGAATGAGGTTAAATAGGCAAGGTGAGGAGTGAGGTAGTTTGTCCTTGATTTCCTCGTTGAGCCAGAATGCCATGAGTGGAATAAGTCAAGGTAAGCTCAGCACAACGACCCTATGAATATCACTTTCTAATGCTTTGAATAAGATGTAACCCAAATGAACGTAGTTATTCCGCACCAATCTTCCCTCAGTAGTTTCTTAATGAAAGATAGATTTTCCTCATTCTCTTGCCAAAAAAACAAATGAATATATTCCATTCATCAATGAATGGTAACAGGAAGGAGTGAATATAAAAAATGTAATAATTATAAATGAGCAATATCAGTCCCTCACGGATTCGCTGAAATCACAACTATTTCAAGAAAACCTCAAAGGAGTGAACAATTTAAGCATTTGTCGTTTTTGTTGATGATGGAAACTCACGAAATCCTTATTCGCCCAGAAATAAACGATTGCATATTCAAAAAAGTGACTTTTTCAATCCATCGATGATGAAAATTCTTTGAGACGTATGGTATTTTAATAGCATATGAGATCGGTAATTGAATGATGTATAACTTACGGGGAGAGGTAAGGCAGAATAAGGTAGCGGAAAAATCTTCCTTTCGAAGACATCGATCGAGAACCTTCGGCTGCCTCTTACTTCAAACGCCTCCGTATTATACTCGGAAAAGCTGCTATTTACCTGTAATGTGCAGTTCAAACACAATATTCTTCGCATCTTAAGACTCGATGAATGTTGAAACTACCGCGAGGCACGAGCAATTTCCATCTGCCGAGCTTCAAGCGGGGCTTTAAAAGTTCTCACCGCTAAGAAAGAAGCAAACATAATGTACCCTATTCTGCATGCATTGGAAATAAGTCGCTAGTGCTGCTCTCTGGCGTGTATGCTCAGGATGAATAACTCGCGAGCTATGCTTATTGCTTCAATCGAGCGTGTTTGGCGAGTATGAAAGGCACTACTGTGGCGCCGCATGACGTCACAGTTCAGTTAACTTGCCTCCTCGAGACGCTGGCAAGAAAGGAATGACATAACGCAGCAAGTGAGCGACGATCCGCGAATTTATTTGAGAAGCAAATTGCCTTTAAACGAATGCCAAACATTAAACTCTATTCCTAGTAAATTTGTATGCTTAGGCGAGTGTTTTCCGAAGCTTGGCAGAGTTTATATCCTACTCTCGAGAGTCAAGTCCGGTACAGGAACGTTTTGCTGGCGGTATCTGAGTTAGAGTTACTCACAAGAAGTGATATGTTTCAAATCTCACCAGACCAATCCTACTTTTAACTTTCTAAAAACATAGTCGTACGATATATACCGAAGAATCAGCGAGAATCTTTCCTAATTTTATTTTAAGACAATCGGAAAATAGAATCTACCGATTCGGCCACGACTTTGTGGTAGTTCTCCATTATAAAGAATAAGGAAAAGAACACTTTTGCAGTTACCACAATAATTTTACTAAAAGGCATGGTTTCGACCCTTCAGGTCATCATCAGGTGATGATCTAAAGAGAGGCCGCGGCGCTCCGCGACAAAGAAAATACGCCACGTAGTTTTATAATGACAATAATAATGATAATAAAAATGAGAATAAAACTATAATAATGATAATAATAAAATAAAAAGGCCCTTCATGGAAGACACCCTCACCAGTTAACCCAGCCCCATGTGGACACATCAGCTTCTAATGCTTGGCTGACACATGGCAACATCTTTGCAGAAACCGAAGGATTCATGATAGCAATTCAAGACCAAACTATAAATACAAGAAACTATAAGAAATTCATCATTAAGGACCAACAAATTATTAGTGATAAGTGCAGACTATGTAATGAACAATCAGAGACGATTAACCATATTATCGGCGGCTGTGGGTTGCTTGCTTCTACAGAATATACAAGGAGACACAACAATGTTTGTAAAATAATTCACCAAGAACTTGCTTTGAAACATACTCTCATCGATACTTATACTCCATATTACAAATATACACCAGAAATTATTTTAGAAAATACATCAGTAAAGTTATACTGGAATAGAAGTATCATCACAGACATAAGTATACCTCATAACCAACCTGATATTACACTCATTCACAAATCTAGTAAAACTACATACCTTATAGAAATTTCCGTTCCAAATTCCATGAACATACAAAAGAAGTATGCAGAGAAAATACAAAAATACCTCACACTAAAGGAAGAAATAAAACAACTGTGGCACCAAAAATCAGTAAAGATAGTACCAATCATACTTTCATCAACTGGAATAATTCCAAAATCATTGCATAACAGCTTAATGGAGATAGGCTTAAAACCAAAAAGCTATATCTCCCTACAAAAATCTGTAATTCTGGACACCTGCTCGATAACAAGAAAATTTCTCTGTAATCTGTAATCATAATCAGTATAATATGAAATACCATAAAAAATGATAACAATATAGGAACATGTGACTTGGTGAATACCCGTCACAGGTTCAAAGATACCACAAAATGTGAGAATAAAACTATAATAATGATAATAATAAAGATAACAATAATGACAATAATAATGATAATGATAATAATAATCGTGTTTTTTAGGGCGAGATTCAGGCGTGAGGGGCAAGATTGAAGTCTCCTCTTCCATCTAACCAATATAATAAGATCGTCCGAGGGAGAGTATAGGTTTCTGCGAATGAAACTCTCAGAAAATTAAGCTTTCTTTTACCACTGTGAATTTCTACTAAGTTACCCTAAAAATAATGTAATAAACATTAGTAAGTCAATTCACAAAAAAACAATGTAGGTATTATAAATATATCCTAAGAAACATATGGAAACAGTGAATAGCAATAAGCCTCATTGATTCTTTTCGTCAAAATTACAAATGTATACAACCAATTCACTACTGATTCATGCGCTGATGAAACATCCTATTACAACCACGACAAAATTTATAAATCTAATTTGACTTAAATAATCGTTCCTCATTAAAATATTACATACTTCGAAATGGTACATAAGGAACTTCAATGTTATGTGATTAATCATATATCTATCGCTAGGAAATCGATTAATCAATTAATTGTAATCTCACTGAACTAATAGTTTAGTTATCTGATGGCTAGAAGAATATCCCACCGTTAAACCTATAAGAATTATGAAAGAAAGATGCATTTTTCACTTTTATGATGCGAACCTGTAGGCTGGAAATGACTAATACGTGATCTATGCATTTGTCAATCATTTACTATGTGACCGTCCAATCGTTAATGGTATATATATCGACGAAATGTTCGATTTTATGGTACAAAGATAAAGCGGCCGCAAAGCTCAGGACATGAAAATTATTCACGATTGTTTTAGTATATACAAATAAACCGGGGGAAAGTATTTTTAGAATAAAGGACATCGAGTTATTATTCATTCCGAGCAGATTTTCGATTTCAAAATCCGCCTTAAGTTTAAGATAAGATTACAGCATCTACAGGTGCAGAATCAGGATGCAATATATTTATCACCTTCGAGCACAAGTGGTGGGGTTCGCATAATTTTTAAGCGGCTTTTACTTAAAACAGACGACAGGTGCTTTAAAATGCCACCATCTCGTTAAGGTCAAGCGAGACGAGTTCAATAAGTCGCTATTTACGTCTGGCCCGTCTGCGAAACTTTCTCAGTACGTTCACTTACCGCAGCAATCTCCAAGCATTTTCAGAATTGACGCATTAATTTTCGTAACCGCATTGTAAAAATGAACTTTTCTATTGTGTGACGACTGAATACTCCGGAGACCTTTACTGGGAGGGAAAGTTTTCGCGATCTTCGACTAAATATTTCTAGCTAAACAAGTGGATAGGGTTGTATCTATTCGCGATGTCAAAACAGGGATGAGCTAGACTACTAAGAAGAAAAGAAAATTCTTCATTATGTTTGAAAGAAGATAAAAGAAAGTTTTAAGTAGCCCTTTAACCTTTAAGCAATCCTTACCTCTCTAGTTGATCTATGACTACCGCACCGATTTATAGAAGATACAAAGAATGCTTGCTTTAATTTCCACAAATAAATTCCAAGTATTTAAATATACGAAGCATCCATATATAACCCTCCAATGCCTACAAAAAAGATGCATTAATTAAAATAGTATTTGCTAGACGTGCAAAGTAAGGACTATGAAGTGTTATGGAATTATGTCACAGTTAATTTGTTATGAGAATTGCATAATTCGAAGGATACCTAAAATAGTAATTAGTATTAGTAGATATATCTTGGAAAACGATTACGGTGGATGGTGGGATCTAAGACCAAATTTTCATGTAACCCGTTGTCCGAAGAAGTAAGTGAATGGCAGCCGCAAACAAACGTATACGAGTAAACCGTAGAAGGTTGGTATACCTTATAAAAGAAAGAAGTTAAGAAAACGGCTGACATTAGACAAAGAGAATACGGGCAGCTGTAATACTATACATTTTTACTTACATTAATACCATAAAAGTAACTATTGATATTTAATAAGTCAACAGTTTTAGGAAATAGCTAGGGGAATAATCGTATACAAAGGAAAGGGGATATAATATACAGTGAAACATGCCTATAGCGGAACCTGTATACAGAAGAAACTTTTCCATTACGGAAAGATTTCTCGGTCTCGACCTTTACGATAGGAATCCCTATCCAGTGGTTATAACCTGTGTATTACGGAATCCTGTCCATAACGGAATACTTTTTTCGCACCATGCGATTCCGCTATACAAGCCGTTATAGCTTCATTTGTCTGTAGCGAAATCGGATAATGATAAAGGAAACTTATTTAGACAAATGTAGAAAATGATGATTTAAATTATACTTTTGTAAAGAGAAACTAAATAGAATATTGTAAATTGAATAAGGTTATTAGGGAAATGGAATAAAATCAGATTATTTATAATTATGTGGAGAAGTTAAAGGTGTATTGAGGAGTTCGTCTAAGAGATAAACCCCTTAATCAAAGGATAATTAATAACAAATATCAATTCATATAGAGAAAAATAAACGACATCGGAATACATCGAATATTGACAAAAAAAGGAAACCTGAGGAGATCTACGCCTCAGGACAGCTACACCTGAGGAGCCGGCCCTCAAGAGCTTCTAAACATTCATGTCTCTACCAACTTTCCTTAAGCACCGACTACTACGTGGTAAAAATTATAACCCACTCGTATACGTGTTTAATATGTATGTATTCTTTTTGTGTTTCATCTTTTGTGTGGAAGATACTGTAATATTCTCCAAAATCTCGGCACTTTGTGGTTTATTGTAGAATCGGTAAAATCGCCGCACGCTTCCTATCCTCACGTTTGGTGATTTCCGATCGCCTTGAGAGTCCTTAAATTGCCAAGGTTTCGTTGAGGGGACCCGACCGAGAAACGATCGCTTCTTTCGATAGACGTGGGCGTCACAGATAGCGTACGTATGACGTGACCATAATGCCCCACGCATCCAAGGCAGGTGTAGTGGACGTGAACCGCGCAACCTTCTTCGCGCACGTTTCTAGAAACAGAAAAATGCATGAATGGCACGAGAAAGAGGCACGTCTCTCAAATTGTCGAAAGCCTGTTGTCTTCTGAAGAATTCTCAGTTTGATTTCTTGAAAGACTGGATACACGATAGTGTATACTTTACAGGACTTAATTCTCTGAAATCAAATTTAAGAGAATATATCATTGCAGCGTGAAGGAAGCAGGGATTTAATATCCAGAACTGTGATCTCGTAAACACAAGGAGCAAATGTTCAGTCTGATAGGAAATGTGTAAATAAATATAGTAGATATGATGCGTTCTTCATGTTACATTGGCCGTTCCGATAATTCGAGAAATATCAGGGAAATAGACGCTAGAACGAATCAAGAACTCATTTTTTCTGCGAACGATACGCGAAAGTAATCGATTAGGGAAATAGAGTCATAGTGCATGCACTCCCTGCTACTCGCCGAAAGGCGGCTTGCAGGGTACTTACATAGACATAGAAAAACGAAAAATACTATCGATACTCTCCTATTAAAGGATCTTAGGCAAGACAGACCTAGAAACAAGAGGAGGGGATAAGAAAATTTCATAACATTATATTATTAACTACTCATCTTAGGTCCTGTATAATAATGTGTTCAAAAATTGATTTTAAATAAGTTCACTTTAGTGACTAGTATTTATAATATTTTGTTAGAGTTAAAGTGAAGGTTATAAACAATGATGGATTATCATGGAGATTAACTATAATCCTCTCTTTAACTCTAACCAAACTTTATAATACTGGGCATTAAAGTGAAATTTAGTTATAGTCCATGATGTAAATATGCTTAGTATAATTTAGTGCCTGAATTCTAAAACAAAAATAGTCAATAAGCTCATTTTATCCCAATTAATACAGAAGATACAAAGTTATCGCAGAATCTAAGAAACATTTCGCGGTCATTTTTCCTGATTCCTACAGTTCTCTATGCGGGAAAGGTTACGCAATCGCGCTCCCCCTCCGTGAAATTAGTTACAGCTTCATCAAATTTTCATCAAGTACGCCCTAAATCAACATTTCAATTGGCCGAACCACGGTATATGAGATTTCTTCCTTTTCTAAAAGTACTCATAAGATAGAGAAAACCTGCGCATGCGATCAAATATCTATGGGTTGGGAACCATTCGTTAGCAACCACTTTCAGTGAATTCAATGTCAACATAACTTCAGTCTCTCTCATAAATACAATAAGATATTGAGCAACCTTTTTTACTCCTATCCGAGCTTAGATATTCTGCGGTCAAACTCCAAGAAGCGTATTATTTTCGTCGGCGATACTTTCACATGAACGAAGAATATTTAATGAAGATATGTCTCACTTTCGTCATTCTGCGCATGAAAAGAGACGCTCGTATATCGCTGTGAACCCCATGAATGTGAACTTAGATTGGTCAAAGCAAACAGGATCTCTACTTAAAGAAGACGATTTCGAAGATGTTTCAGAGCGAACATTTAAGTTAAAATAGATAAAGGCATCAGTTCCATTAAGAACAGTAGAACAAAGTAAATGAAATATTGTATTAAGAGGGCTTAAGGATACACTTATTTACGTTCGTTTGCTAACCATAAGTTCTTAAAACTAACGTTGACTGGTTCGCGTTGATATGCATGTAAGAACTCGGTAACTGTGCCCATATTTACGAGTACTATGGACGCGTATCACTTAGTACTATGTATATACCTATTAGCCTTCAACGGACGTATCCAGAAACTTGCCTAAGGAGGAGGGGCTTAAGGTAATCTCTCATTTACCTGTCTTAAATTACCAACAACATTAGTGTATTAATTCTTTGCCATTAACTGTAAAATGCTATATTGTGGTGGAAAATTCGATAGATGTAAGCCATCACAGAAACATTGCTAATGGTTTTAAGTATGAGCTCCTCTCCATGGTTCAAGCAAATTGTATTTACATCTACATAAATTCCCTGCAAGCCGCCTTCCGGCGTGTGACAGGGGGTGTAAATACCAAGCGTAGCTGATTGTTGTCGAGTATCGTTCGCGGAAAGAATGAGTTCCTAAAACGATTTGTTTTCGCATCTATTTCTCTTATTTTACGCTAATTGTCGGCCGAAGTAGCATGAGGGTTGTATAATACCGATTACGTCTTTCACTAAGGTACTTCCTTTGAATTTATCAAACAATCTCAGCCTAACTTCTAATCTCCTTTCTTTCAAGGATTCCCAACCTGCGTCTGAGAGCAGTATGTTTTGCAGAATCATCAAGAGCAATGGAAATCGCACCTCTATGGACCAGCTAATGGCCTACAATCTCCTTCAGTTAAATGGAATCGTCCATAAAAAGAAGACAACCGTAGTTATAACTACAGTAACGTGAGCGGGTCTTGAACCCGGATACTCCACCAACGATCAGCAGTTGGACACGGCATCAAGCTGGAATTTTTAGTGCAAGTGAGCCAATCGAGATGTTTAGTACCAAAGGGGGAATAACTACAAAGCATCGCAAATATCGAACATGCAATTAGCATGCCTGGAATAGGAGCTAGACCTGCACGCTATTACACCACCAGAGGAATCTCAGTTCAGTGAAGAGGTCCTGGTGGGAGTGCTTGAGGTTACCAAGCGGTCCCACCTTCCTGCCGTCATCAGAAAGGGTTGTCTCCCTTTATTCTGCAACTGCCTTTTGGTGTGAGGGAGTCTCGTCCTACTCCGAGGCTCATTCTAATGGGCGACGCAAGATGGGCGGGCGTACGTGCCTTTGGGATCCGTGTTGTTGCGAAGGCATGGAACGCCTCTCTGTGCGTGGGTGCGTGCCTGCTGCTTGAATTGTTATTGGTGGAAGTCGCGGGGGCGTATATCTTTTACAAGGGATACCGAAGAGGCCTTGATCATTTTTCGTACGCGGAGACTCGCCGGTTTCGTAAATCAGTCGTTTGGTTTCAATGGATGATTTCCGTACTTAGTTTCGAACACAATGATGATTTTTTTCGGCTTCCTCCTTTACTTTTTGATTCGGTACGCGGTTATCTGCGAGGATAGTAAGGCTTAATCAAACACGGAACGATTAAAGCTCACACATTTCGAGTGACTAGTTTTCAACCATTAGAATCACAAGTGGCGTCATACTTACAAAGAGGTTGATTAACTAAGTAGGAACGCTTCAATCGCAATCGATTGTACAGAACGACTAAATGAAGATTTTTCGGTTACGTTAAGCTGCTGGGTTGTTTTACAAAGAGATAATTCTTTAACCTTGAGTAGGGAGAAGAAAGAAGTACACTTGAAGAAGCAGTAGAAATACAATAGATAACTACAACATGTAATACAATGTAGATAACTACAAGAAGTGTACTTAGCTTCCTACTGCAGAGCTTTCTTCTTTTCATAGGTGCATCATTTTCGTTGGATGAGGAACGAAGGCATATCCAACGATACAAGCGAACCATGCTACGCTTGGGGCAGCAAAGTTTTGAGGGCGAAAATTTTGATTCGCAAGACTTTCACATTGCATTTACAAAATATAAGAATGTTGTCGACATAAGGGAACGTATGAAATACTTGAGGACATAATGTTAAAAAACAAGAATCTAAAACGAGAATTCTGTTTCATTTTGTAATCCTGGAAAACATTTTAAAGTGATCAGTTGTCAAAGATTAGCTACTGGTAATATTTGACAACTAAACTTAGATACTGCACTATCGCTTATTAAGATGGCTAAAAAATGATAGTTGCCGAGAATTCCAGCCCTATTTTCCAACAATATATTCAATCAGACCAAAATTTTTTATTCATTTTAGTCGTAAGAAAATAATAGGATATGTGTAAAAAATTCATGTGCTGTACAAAACTCAACTTATACTAGAAATATTCTTGCGATATTAAATAACAAAAGAAACTATTAGCTTACCGACTAATAGACACATAAGAAGACAAGGGGTAAAACGATTTATTCTCAATAAAAATAGCGTGGAAACAAAACCTTCAATTTTACTCCGAAGCTATATAGATTTAGTAGTAAATCATACTCATGTGGATGTCAACCGATAAATGAAAAATCGGAAACATCTTCTGAGAGAAATTGAACTAAAGGTATTAAAATTACAGGATTGAATATAAAACTTGATAAAAAAATTCCAGAAAGATAAAAAGATTAATTTTCAATATCTTCAAGAGCAAAAGAAATGGTCACTAAAGATATTTATTTTACTATACCGAATTTATCGGGGATGAAATTTATACTCAAACAATAAAAGCCTCTTCCTGATGTTAGGGCCTCATTATTAAATTTATGTATACCTAAATCATCTTAATTATTCAAAAAACTCGTCGTTTAAGTCATTATTATTCCTTGAGGTTAGTCTGCTAAAACACTACTATCTCTTGAACCGGTTACGCCTTAAAACAGATTTTCAACGATGCAGTAGCTGCTTTTTAAGACCTATATCTTTATTCCTTTATGTTCTTATATGCTACATTACTACATTTATGTGTCACTAAAATCGTATATTTTCAACAAATATCCCATATTTAACGATTTGAATATATGCAAATTATTATATGAAGATTACTGCGATCGAATTGACTCACCAGTTGATGTAGTGATGAAACTCATCATCCAATGTCTCTTCATGTGTCGAGGTTCCTGAAAGAAAAATTGTAAATTAACATCTGAAAATGTCTTAGGTTAAGTATTCGTAGAAATGACGATGTATTTTATTGTTGATTGAGTTTCGTCTTAATATATTTTATTCCAAAGAGATCGATAAACAAACTAAAAGTTCTTCACAGCATGTCTAATGCATGCAGGGAGCATGCTCCCATGTGTCCCCCTCTTGTATCTTTGCAAGTCTTACATCGGGCCCTCGGACGACATTTCTTCGAGATCTAATGTAAGATCATTTCGCACGTGAGCCACCACCAGGAATCGAACCCGGAACAGCTTTCACCGAAATCGAAATATTTCTTATAAAACATAATATTATATGAAAAATAATTTACCCTTATAAATCACATACAGTATAAGACCTCGAATCCTAAACTTTCAGATTAATTTTCATTTCTTCGTAGTAAAACAAAATATTTTAAAATAGCCCGCACTAAAGGTAGCTGAAGAATAAAACGTAACCTTTTTTTCGTCCCATTTCGACTTTAAAGAGCGAAACGTAATCCAACGCCAGCGAGTTGTTTTATTTGGGAATTTCACCGAATGGTGCTTTGGTTCTTCTTTATGATCCTATGAATTTCTTCGAGCGGCAGGGAGGCGGTCAATCGTAAACAGTTATGAGAACCTTTCGAAGAAAGAAAGACATTACTTCATCTCGCGGCAGTTAACTCTATCCTTGCGAACGTGAGGCGATTGTTTCTTCGGAAAGGCCTCGGGTTCGAGGCCGACGAAGAGGAGCACAGTCATGCAATTTTTTCCCCGCCACTGACAATGCTTTCGTACGTCTGGGTTAGCACGGGGCACACTCGCGAAAAATTTATCTGCATCTCCGTGATCCCGGACGAGGGTCACCAGTGGTCGGGGGGAGTGCTCGGTGGTGACATTTCCGGATCTTATCATCCCCTCTTCAGCCGGATTTTCTTAATTTTAACGCTGAATTGTCGCTCTGAGAAGGCAACTGGTTGCTGCAGACAAAGCAGCCTCGTATGGCCAACTGGGTCAAAACAAAGCGGGAACATCTCGAAGAAGAGCCGAGGTTTTGATATTTTCTGAACGTATTCTTATTCTTATCGCTCATCTTAATTGTCTGACATTTAATAATAAACGGGCTCTTCGTAAGAGTTTATTTGGCTTGAAACCCATTATCTCGAAACAGTTATAAAGTTTTCTCTATAAAAGGAACTCTGATCTTAACGGACTAACACATTTAAGTCAACACATTTAAATTAATACTTAACCCGATAAATCGTGTATTAAAACTGTAATGATGTACCTCGTCAACGCAAAAGACGTTAAGATAAACGTATAAAATAAAGGTTTTATGATTTTAAACTCTTATGTCCAACGTTGTTTTCGCGCATTTTTACACCATATACGTACGCATAATTGTTGTCTCCTGAATGAATTGTGTGAGAATGAAAATTCTCCGAATTGCACAGTTCAAGGATAAGGATAGATAACTCCCACATTTGGAAGCAGGCATCTTTTTCTTGAGTCCTAGACTGTCTAAAAATCAATGCGGTAATTGTTAACATTCACTTTAACTTTAGCCTATCCATTTATTTCACACCGATTCATAGAAAACGATGGGTGAATGTTACGCATGCATTCTCATGCATGCTAACAAGTGTTTCCCATTCGCCCGAGAATATTGGTTCGCCCCTTTGCTCTTTTAGCATACAACTAATTCCTTAACGTTTGGAAAAAATTGTAATTTCTTTTCATTATAGCTAAAGTATGTAATTCTTTCATTAGTACATGCAGTACTGAAATTGGAATTCAATAGTAATTCATTTGGGCTTCAGACTCCATAGCATGCATTCATCTTCTTGAATTCCACTTTACACGGTTACATTTTAGATTCCTTAATTATTAACGACATCAAGTGAATTTCCTATCTCCTTCCTTCTCATAACGAGCAATGCGAAGACTTTCGTAACATCACGAACATAGATCACTGTAAGCTAATTGTGTTAAGGTATGCAGATATTTTTAGTTATATAACGTAAATGGATAATTGAATATGAGTGAGTGTTTCTGTAACTGTTGGCATCTGGCCTTGAGCCCAATTATTATACGCATTATTATTATATTAGTATAATCTTGCGGTAGGCTGGCTGGCGCCAATAATTTATTTTCGACGGTAATAATTTTCGATCGAAGAAAAAACAGCTTGTGGCTACTGTGAGATGGAATATACGATGAATTGAAGATTGCCGAAGAAGACATTACTTAGTTAGAATGCGAATGTGGTTTTTCAAACCTTTTAGGACTCAGAAGACTCCTCTCCTGCAGCCTTTCTCATCCATAAGGACCATGACATAAATCCCGTCTCCGTGTTTGTGCGACCCCACACTTTCACATCGAAATTTTTCTTTTCGGGTTTAATTGTTATTTTCAAAATCCTCCTATATGAATGCTAAAAACTTAAACAGACTCCGCTTCGCGATTTGTCTGCTTCATCGAACTGACAATCCCATAAACAGAGCTACGTCTTTGAACGATGATAAGTAAAGTCGCATAGTAAACAGGAGTACGGCTGTTAATCAAAGGAAGAGAAAAGGAAGAAGGGAGAAAAGTGTAAATACGGAGGGAAAACAGACATATGATGAATTGCTCGACAAAAACCACTCCTGCTATAAGTCAGTAAAACCCATTAAGAATAGAATTTTTGAATGTGTTAATTTAAAACACTCAAAAGTCCATCATTTAACTATTTCTTAACTGGAATTTAATTAAAGTAAAACATAATTTTCAAATATACATAAATGAATATAAATAAACGCTCAAATTCAGATTCCACGACTTTCGTGGAGGAGAAATTCTCAAACTATTCCAGCGCTCTCTGTATCACAACTGGAATTTTGCCACTGATCGTAACTTCAGTAGAACAGAAAGAAGCAGAGAGGATGAAATAAGGGTCTTCATTGATGCAAGTTTACTGAAACTAGCTTGACAAATAAAAGCATTCTAGGAACATTTTTATCGTACACAAATGGTTTCGTAAATTGTAAGTAATGCATTAATATTTATATCAAATATATTGTATAGCTTATTAGTAAGTTATCGCAAGTCACTCTCAGACAACCAGTCATAAATTACTGGAAGTAATGAACTGAAAATAAAATAAATTGCCCACACTTTAAATTTTCGTTGTAATGAAACCTTTCCTTCCTTTCCTTTGGTACCTTTGGTACCGTGTACCGATACACTTACAAAAAAGCCAACCAGAGTATCACGGCTCAATGGTGTGATGTAAGCTTTTGTTAAGCTGTGAGATATCCGAGGGTAACATTTTCCTCCAAGTAAACACAAAGAAATGCAATTCATTTTAGTTCAATTTGAGCTCGCAATAAAAGTATTCAAACCACGCTTGGTGATTTCCTCTTATTCTATTTGAACTAAAACGAAGAAGCGCGTGGTTTAATGGGCGCCAAGTTTGAGGTAAGACATTAGTTTACCGGGTAATAAAAAAGTCCAGAAGGCACTACCTTAGATCTAACAATAGCACAATTCGCCAACTTGCAAGCGTAATTAAGTTCTCTCCCTATGACATCGCCCTCCGCCTCTGCAAGAACCAGCAATTAACCCCGAATTAGACGACTTTTGGCTGTTCGTGTCGAAACGCACGCCTCCCGTCGATATAATTGAATTAGATTGCGAAATCCGCTCCTCCTATCGACTCTCTTACACTATCACTTTATCTAAATGACGGTTGTTAGCGAGTCGTTCGAAATGATTCTCCCCTCGCAGTGGCAATGGCATTCTCGTGGGTGAAAGCAAGCCAATGGAATTTTCCGCCATCGCTCATGCGACACATCCATCGGAATAGACGCCGCAAGAAAGCGTCGGCGAAATAATTTAATTCGGTATTCGGGCGGGAAAAAACGCGCGCTCTTGAAATTCAAATCGGGCGCGGGGCGACACTTGAAAAAATCGCGGAGGAAAAAATAAATATGGAGACGTCGCGTCTGTCCGAGATGGCTTTCGAATTGACGGATGTTGGCGATTAGTCTTCGTGAAAATATCTGGAAATTTTATTCTGGGGCGAGAGGTTCTGGCAAAGCCATCGTAAGGAGACGTCCTTGACACGGCAGGTGCGTAGGTGTCCTTTTTTTCGTTCGCGCCCAATCAAAAGTCAAGGGAATCCTTCGATGACTGGGATTATGCACTTGGAAGAGATTCGCCCGAAACTGTAAAGGGAGAGACATGTAAATGAGACGAATGGGAACGCGGAGTCTATCGCCACGGAAGATCTTCAACACCTTGTTAACTTAGAAATCATTCAATCGAATCCACGTTTAATCTTGCAGCTACGATTGCTCCATCTTATACGCTCAATATCATTCTTTTCTAGGCAACCTGCGCATGACCGAGCAATAAAAACGGTCGAATGAACCCGAAGAATTTTAAATGAAAAAATATCCTCTTACAGCTACTAGAATGTGTATTAGAAAACAATGGGCATATATCACACCGCACTTTGTAATGAATATGTTTCGTTCTATGATTCAACGGATGACGTATCGCTTGAAACGTCGCCTATTGCCGATTTAATGATATAAAATGCCGCATTCCTTTCATTGAGTTTATATTTATTTAATCTTTTAATTAAAGCATCCTTCATGTATCATCATGGATCTCATATTTGTGCATCGCATAAAATGTCTCGAACATTTGCTAAAGCAATATTAAAATGATATTGAAGAATCGGTAAAGATTTATCAGAAGGTCGTGGTGTTGTTGCTTCAAATGGTCAGCAGAAAAAAAAAATAATAATCAAACGCTGCATTGAAACTCCTGATGTGTGAGTAATAATTTAATTCTAAGGACGCACATAGACAGAGGCTAAAACAGAGAGAGAGAGAACAGAGAGGCTTTTTTATATTCCTTCATGTAGTCAAGTAACATTACAGTGAAGATGGTCATTTTTATCTAAGTTTACTTATTTTTGCTCCAATATGGGCAGCTAAATCCAAATCCGTAACTGATAGATACATATTTAATGAATAGTATGATGAAAATATTAATTCTCTATCAATAAATATGTCACCGCGGCGAGGGAAACAGTCTGCAGGCGGGTTTTTCGGACTTAGTATCCGACACCTTTAATGTTCTCGCTAAATATATTCTTATTCATTTATTCATAATATAGGTGCAATCTTCTAAGTATCTCGGAACATTGACATTTAATCGAAAAAATGTCATTTTAAGTCCTATTATTGCGAAATGTGCTATTTACGATTTACTATTTGTATTAGAATTCTATAACACTGCACACCAACTGTACCTGTGCACAACACTGCAAACCAACATTAAATAAATCGATCTGAAAGGTAACGAATTATACTAAAGTCTTCGTTACGTAAAGATTTCACACCAACCAACAAAGAGGGAGAATATTAAAGGGGAAATCTGATGTCGAATGCGTACTTAACTTCAAAATGAACGCATTGAGATACAAAGGAGCAAGTAAACGTGGACTTCAAAGAGTAATTATAACAAGCGTGATGTATTTTTGCGGAGGATGCGCGTCAAAAATAGAAGTTGTTTACCACGAGACTCAGCATTAACTCTCGACGGCCCTGACGAAATGCGCTGTCTCCAACGCATTATCGCGCAAAAAAAACTCTGAATACGAAAATTTTTAAACGCCTTTCCCGAGCAATTAGCCTCTCCGCGCTAACTTAGTAAAATGAGGCGGCACAAAGGGCGTCCGGGATGGAATCGATGCAGAAACGTCGCGAACAACGCGTGTTATTGGGTACTCGCGGCAAAAAAAGACGTATCCGGCGCGAGAAAATCCTTTTTCCGCGAGAAGAATAGAAACCCGTAAATTCGTCTCCGGACAACGCCACCTCCCGCCATTATGAATAAACAATTGACGGAGCGTATCCGCCGCGAAAATGAGACAGACGCAATTCTCTCTCTTCTCCCTTTTAATATTCTAAATGGCCGATCGGTGGAAGGAGGGCTTGCACAATCGATTCCCTTTCCCCAGCATCATTTTTAACCTTCACTTGTTCTACGCCAGCGGTTCGCCGCTGAATCGTAAGACAGCAGCGTAAAACCTTACTGCCGAGGTACCTTGGATACCAAAGGCAGTCTGGAATGAATTTTTACGGACGTAAACTAAATTATTCATTCCTTTGAAGACGTGCCTCGACTGCGGAAGAAAAAATACATCTCGTCACCTTGTCCCCACCCATTCCCCTCTTCTCTCGACTTATTCCACCGCCTCTCTTCCCCTCATCTATCCGCATGTATTTTGGGAGTGCTCCTTAAGAGGTTAGGCGAGTAGCCTCTAATACACTCTCGCAAAAGCGAAGAAAAAGAAAGATAAAAATAAGAAAGCTTTCACTTCTCCACGGAGTTACTACACTTGAGATGTCCTTTCGCTTGCGACACGTCCTCCCCATTCTACTTCCTCTCTCCCCTTCTTTCTCCACTCCTACCTGTCTTTTCCCTTTCCGAATTGACGCAAAATGATTGTTGTTTACGTTCGATGATGCCCCTTGTGATGCGCCTGAGCTCCGCTAACAGCCAGCACTATATCATAAGCGGTCATGGACAGCTTAGGGTTGGGTTTATCATGGATTCGAAACAGTTATTTGGCTACAGTGTTAAGCAATTGAAATAATACAAATGTATTCATTTCGTTCCTTCTGAGAGATTTTCTCAGCAGCGTAGCAACACCAAGTAGAAACGGACGTGAGAACAGTCTGACGGGACCGAGACTCGAACCCGGATCTGCCGATTGCCGGTTGGTACCTCTATCCATTGAGCTATCCCAACAGAACATTAAGTCAAAAAGTACTGGTGGGATAGTTCAATGGATAGAGCAACCAACCGGTAATTGGAAGACCCAGGTTCGAATTCCTGGTCTCGTCAGCCTTTTTTTCACCTCCGTTTCTACTTAGGAATTTTCCTAGGTGCACACCTTATCGTAACAAGTCACCTAAATCCTTTTCCTTGAGTAATAACACCAATGCTCCAGGTTCGAATCCTGGTTATGTCATGGTGTTGCAGATATGTTTTATTATTTTCACATGCGTTACAGAGGGACTAATAGTCCGATGGTAACTCATTATTACTCTACAATTATTCCAATACTACGCTATACAATCATACAGTAAAATACACTATGGTAATTATAATAATACAACGTTTTTACCTACTACAGGACATCTATCATGAAGCTACACAATACACTATTGCAATACGTACATTTTCAGCTAACAAAAATACACAATTGCTATGAAAATATCTCCTAGCTATAACAATACAATATTACAATACAGCTGCCTCCTCACTTAAAAATACACCAATTAATTTCAGATTTTTTCCCTAAAAATAGTACATTTCCACTTTTGCAAGTGTGAGTAGAAAGAAAGGTCTCCTTAAACTAAAAATTCACCCAATAAAGACGAGGTTAATTACATTTTATACGAAAATTTCATTAATTGATCTATTTTTGCTATTTATAATATTGGTGGGTAAAGAATTTGAGTAGCCTTAGTACTTATAAAGCAGGTCTTAAAATCTAGGACAGCCACTATGCGGCGTAAAAACCTGGGTTGCTAAGTTTTAACTCATTAACTTGTATCAGTAGATCTCATATACAAATGTGGTGCGAAAAATGGCAACTAGATCTTAATGTAGATAAATGCTCTGTAGTAAATTTCTTCGAAAGGAAAACAATTGCGTCAGAACCACCCGTACAAAATTAGTGGAACGAAATGTAGTCGACTCAGTAGAATATCTTGGAATCACCCTTACCAATAACTTAAACTGGAGCACACACATTCGAAAAATATGCGGTAAAGCAACTAAAAAGCTCGGTTTTATAAAGCGTATTGTAGGTAGAAGAGATGAAAAAGTTAGAGAGCGATGCTATTTCACGTTAGTTAGGCCCCATCTGAAATATGCGGCGAGTATATGGGACCCAGCGGATGAAACGAACTCTCGCGAACTCGAGAAACTGCAGCGTAAGGCGAAAAGTTTTTGTTTAAAAGTGCTACGATAGAGAAGCAAGTGTAACGCAAATGCTATCAGACGCAGGGTGGGAATCCTTGAAAGAAAGGAGATTAGAAGCTAGGCTGCAATTGTTAGATAAATTCAGAGGAAATACAGTTTCGGAAGACGTAATTGGTATTATGCGACCCCCCTGCTACTTTGCCAGATCCGACAGTGAGCGTAAAAAAAGAGAAATAGACGCGAGGACAAGTCGTTTTAGGGACTCTTTTTTCCGCGAAAGATACGCGATAATAATAAATTAAAGAAGTAATTCTACTCTTTTTGTTTACACCCCGTGTCACACGCCGGAAGGCGTGTAGGCACGGGGTGTAAACTACGGGGTACTTATGTAGATGTAGATAAATATAACGGCGCTAAAAAAATCGTCACTTTTCAATTGAAACTTCATTACATTCATTATAGTTTAAAAACCAAATTAAAGTTTGAAGAAAGTTGCAAATTGCCTCCACATCTTCAACGATATGCTTGGCAATTCTTTAATTTGTATGAGTATGTTAAAGATAATGATCTACAAATGGTCAAATGAGTATGTTAACGTTAATGATCTAAATGGCTATGAAATTACTTACGAAAATAAGGGTGGTCTAATTAAGTGAGTCCACGGAGTAATCTAAGATTACTCTATGGTGAGTCCTTGCTGGAGCTAGTGAATATCCAACTTACCTACCAATATCAATATTCAGTTTGAAAGTTGATAAAAAATCAGACTTTCGATTTGATTTGAGGTTGTTATTTAATGCAATACGGTTTCATAAATTCGCGAAAATAGATGTAAACCTTTTCTTTTTGACTTAAAATTATAAATTGCTTTTATTTTTGAAATGTTTTAGAACCTTTTCTTTTCCATGAGTGCGATATGTCCCTTGAAGTGACTACGAAAATTTAATATGTATTTAGAAAAGTTGAGGGAATGAGGTATGATGGAATATATTGGCTAAATTACGGTCGACGGAAGCAAGATAGGACCAAGTATTGCACTTGGGTCGCAATAAAAGTTGGTCTTGGGGTAAATTTGTTGATTTCACAATGAGACCAAGGAAATTATATTCAACTACATATAATAGTTATAATAATATGGAAATGCTGTATGTTACTTGGTAAATACGCTTTTAAGATTATATAGGTATGTTTGTTTGTATATTTGCAACTAGATAAAATCCACATCTCTTTTCTAATACCAATGCTTCAGACACGATCACGTTTAAAGAATAACGCTATTCTACTTATGGGAAATATTTTCTAATTTATGTACCAATTTCCTTATTTAAAATATTTAGAATACTTCTAAACACTAGAATACTACTAGAACACGAGCCATTGAATATATATAATTAATCAAAAAATCAAACCAATAAGGTCATGAGTATTGAAATAACACGTCTATGAAAGTCTTAAAGGTTCCATCACCTTAGCAAATGACAATCATAAGGACAACGACTTCTGATGACACACTTTCCAACAGATGTAAAAATGAAAATGAAATACATGTGTGACTCTGAGTATCAAAAATAACAAAGAAAATAACTTTAGTGATTAAACACCCAAAGGAATACGTAACCAGTATGCAGGTCAGTTACCTTTTTCTGGTTCTGTACGAGCAAACACAATGAAAAGACTGTAGAGTGAACCGAACAATTTGTATTGACGCGGATATTGATTTTTTAATGTGTACTCTGGAATCTACGGTCGATACATGTCGCATTAAATGGCTTCAACATATATTCAATCAAACGACAATAGAACGCTGACGTTTGAGATGTTTAAATAGCTAAACTCTTCATTGCTCTACAATTTATAGTCTCTTTTCATAAACCAAAGTAGGGCGTAAATGAGGAATCGAGAATATCGTTTGGGACTACCATTTAGATGACAAATATTAAGGAGGATAATATCGCAGCTATCCGGCTGAAAAACAATTACTGATTATTTCTTAGATATTATAGTTCAAGAAAATCTCCAAAAAGCCGTTGTTTGTGAGTTTGTTGTAGTTTCAACGTTGAAAATGTCCAACCAGTAGGGGTTAGGGTTCTTATTGTTCGCGCTTTGCAAGTATTGTTCTCAATGTGTATTTCGTCAATTACCTTGCCATCTTCGGGAACAACTGCTTTCTTAAAAGTATATGAGTCGTACAAACACCAAAGTCATAATATATGCTTCATTAATTGCTCTTTCCTCAACAAAACTATTATATTTTGCCTAGAACAGCGTAGTATACTCATTAAGAATACTTTCCCAGCTACATCCGGTTTTCCAAGGCAATTGTAAACCTTAAAAAAAAAAAATAATTCAAGATGTGTGGAGAAAGAAGAGTTGAGCATGCACGCAAACTGATAAGTGGTTTCCGTGGCGGTCTTAAAAGTTTCCATTTACACATATTTTAGATAAAAGTAGATCTTTCGCATTGCGTGAAAATATTCCGGTGGAATACCAAGCCAAAATATTCCAGCACAGTCTATTTTTCGATCAAAAACGTCATAAGATTCAACTGTCACTTCTTCGATACATCTATAAGCAGCTGCTCCGTTCATTTTAATTCCAATTCCTCTTATAACTTCAGTTATATTTCTTCGATGTAATTCCTTCTTTTTTCTCACACATTTATATTCATCTTATGCAGATATCTTTACTTTTATAATGATTCTTTTTCACTTCTAAACCAGAAGTTTACAGCCTTTTCTTGGTCACGCCCCACCCGAGAATCTATTTGGTCCATAAGCTCCCTATTCTTCCTCCTATTATTCAAAAGGTTAGTTTCCAGTCAAGCGGAAGAAGCTTTGATGGCTAAGTTAACTTGGGCTTAGAGAGCCTCCATGGATCATGACATCACAATAAAAAACATACATTCGCATTTATAATAATAATACGTATTAAAACAGTGAAAATTATTAATAATTACACAATAAATAATGATAAATAAGTAAGGATGCTGTAATAATCATGAGTAATGATAAAATAAGAAATAAGAATAATTCTTTTCGAACTCCCGCCCTGTAAGACTAGTTCCCCGAAATTGAAACCACGGTTACAAACACACCACTTTTATTTTTGGAGAATCGTGTTTTCCTTCACAGAGAGAGCTAATTATTTTATGTTCCTCATTAAAATCATCCCTCGCGAGGTAGATTTCCCGATCCGTAGTCCACGACGAAAAAAGCCCATCTCTCCTACAAGTTCGTCTCACTGAGGAGAGATCGTGAATATTCATAGCCGACTCAGCCCTGCGCGGAATTCTTTCCGAATGAAATGAGCAAGGGAAGTGTTTCGGAAAAGCTGAATTTTTTCTTCGAACCTCGCGTGTGTAGAAGTCTTTATTTTTGCTTCGGTTCGTGATCCACGTGAATATTCATGATTACGAAAGGCGGGAGACGTGCACAAATTAACTTTTCGCTCACTTCTTGCGTCGCTCATAACGAGCGCATGCTTTATTTCATGCACCCCAATAAAACTGTTTTGTCTATAGCATTTTCAATATGCGTACGATAAGGGTATTTCTTAAGATGTTAAGTTTTGCTTCGCAAAGAGAATCCTTTAGATGCAGGTTGTAATCCGAGACATATTGCGAATCCTCGCGGACGGACAGCGTGATTCCTGAGGAATGTATTATTCATTTCTCATTAGCATTAGAACAAGCCGAGGAAAAGCAGTAAAGCTAATTGTATGAAATCATCGTGTGTCAGGGTACGCGATTTCAAAAGCCGTCAACGCCGAGAATGAACTATCTAGATTTGGATAATATCTGTTCACAGATGAAATGGTAATTTAGTTTGCTTTAGTGCGTAAACAAAATAGGCATGTATTTTCATTTTATTCAAAACGAACAATCTCAAAAATGATAATCCTGAGAAATTTTATTTTGTTTTATCTACAATCTTCTCTCCAGCATGTTCTTAAGAATAAGTTAGAAAAACCCCTTAGGATTTCAGCAGTGTTAATTCGGAGAAAAGTACTTACGTTGAATAATGGATTATGAACAAAACCGATAAGAGGCAGAAATGATTACTGATAAATTCATTATCTAGGATAATAATTCGAATATTTCTAGAATGTTGTCAAATGAACCGAAGGAATGACTGAATGCTTTATTTTGAATGGAATGTTTTCAAAATAAAATAAAATTTTTTCACAGTTTCCGTTAAGAATCAAGACTGCAGGAATCTGTGACTACCAACTCCTCTAATTTCACACTATGATTACGTATTTATTTAAACTTGGCAACGCATTGAAATATTTCTTAGCTCAGTTCCGATGTTAAACTGATAGAAATTAAAACACAACAACGTAATGAATCTGTTAATACTCTCACTGCTGACTCTGAATAGAGAATTAGATATTTCGAGGGCCTCGTATTATTTAATTAAATCAAATATTTAAAGCATTAGTAACTATTACATGACATGATACGATACAGAAATGACAATTGGACGAAGCCCTTAGAGCGTGGAGCGGAACACCGTTTACACCACTATGCATAACTCCCCGAAATTTATCATTTAGCTGGGGCATTGCTTACTTACGAAATAAAAACCAAAGAATTCAGTACAGAAAGCTTAATAAACATTATGTGCTCCTTTAGGGCGATGGAACCATTGCTTCGAAGGAATAAAAATCTCCGTCGAAGATCGTTACTCTTTCGAAAAAATAGGCTGTGAATGTCGTTACTCTGTGAAGTGTCTTAAAAGGGAGGGAGGGGAGACTCTTTCCGTTGGTCGGTGACAAGCGCCTCCTTCCACATCACACTCAGGACGTTTTAACGTTTTTGAACGCACTGTTTGGGGCGCTAATTATCTTCAAAACGTGACACAGAGGGCTTAGATAGAGGCTCACGAAAGGCGAAATCAGTAGTGGACAAGGTTATCATGTTAAATATGGTTCACTTCCAAACAAAATGCACCGAAAAATATTTTACAAAATGATTCATCAAAAATAGATGTTATCTCCAATAAAATAAGCGATTGGGAGCGACAATATATTTTATTAGTTACAAATTATGACAAAACTAAAATAACTGAAGTTTTTATCTTGCTTCGGTATTAGATGCGAATAAGTCATTGGGAATCAAAACTATATAATTACTTCATCACATTTGCAGTTCCAACGCAGTGACGATCGGCCCCCTCTACCTCGCCATGTACGATAATACTAGTAATTTGGCTACGTAGACTCTGTAGTTCTAGTCATTTGTATACGAGATGACGAGGAACTCGAATTAAAATCACATTACAAAATTTTTACTCATTGTACATTGTACAAACGTGCATTGTGCGTTTATCACGACAAAATAGCATTTAACAAGTTAACTGGAAATGAGTTCATACGAAAATTGTCTTAAGTTGCCCCCTTCTTGGCAAATACAGTTCCTGCTTAAAGATTTTTTAGACCCGCTCCTGCTTTATCGTTTCGGCAACGAGCCTGGAAGAAGTCTAAACTAATTACCCCTGTGTTTATTTAATTTTAAATTAATTTACATTTGCAATTGAGAGAAATTTATTAAAACAAAAAATATTTTTTTCCAATGAATATTTGTGAAGTATATTCAGTTATAATAACATTCGAACGTATTTGTACTCTTCAATACAAGTATCCTGTCCGTATTTAGTACAATGTTGAAAGGTTTTGTTAATTTTAATTTTTTGGTAAATCAAGACGATATAGATTGTATTTTAGTAGTGCAAAAAAGGGCAATAAGAACTGTGTTAAGATACATTTGTTGGGGTTGAAAAAATGTTGAGAATATTAGGATCACTAAATTGTAAATAATGTGTTTATTTTCAATTTAACATTTATTCAAAGATTTTCGATAAAATAATTGAAAAATATTTTAATTGGTATTTGCTCAATAAATGTGATATACATAACTACTGTACGAGCAGGAGGGCTTAGAGAGCCTCCATGGATCATGACATCACAATAAAAAACATACATTCGCATTTATAATAATAATACGTATTAAAACAGTGAAAATTATTAATAATTACACAATAAATAATGATAAATAAGTAAGGATGCTGTAATAATCATGAGTAATGATAAAATAAGAAATAAGAATAATTCTTTTCGAACTCCCGCCCTGTAAGACTAGTTCCCCGAAATTGAAACCACGGTTACAAACACACCACTTTTATTTTTGGAGAATCGTGTTTTCCTTCACAGAGAGAGCTAATTATTTTATGTTCCTCATTAAAATCATCCCTCGCGAGGTAGATTTCCCGATCCGTAGTCCACGACGAAAAAAGCCCATCTCTCCTACAAGTTCGTCTCACTGAGGAGAGATCGTGAATATTCATAGCCGACTCAGCCCTGCGCGGAATNGTTAAATGAAATTATTGACAATAAGAAATGAAATTTAATAGAAAAGAGAAAAATTATCAAAAATTAAAATAAGGATTATAATTATGCAAAACGAATGTGTATGAATTCGCAATCTGATATTATATGTATCCATATTTATGATGATGAATAATTCATGATGCATTATCATAAATACGGAGTCATATTTCAGGAGGGATAATACAGCCCAAATGATGTTTAATATACCTAATTTAATGCCCATTTGAACATAAGATCATAATGATTTTACCCCTGGTGACACCGAGGGAATTCCAAAGAAAAATAGATTTATAATGAGGGTTAAACGAATGGGAGTTGGGAGTTTTTTTCTCTATTTAGACTACACAATTTTCACATAAACGAACAAGAGCATATTCCGTTAACACAAAAAATACTGGCTAAATTTTCGAAAGTGGTTCCTTCGGTTATCTTCAGGTCCCTACAAATTGATTTTGGCTAATTGAACCCTCGGTTCAAAAGTTACAGCCACCTGCTGCGATTCATGTTATCATATTCAAGCAAGTCCCAGTTTACATGTGATTGTTAAAATAATAATCAATTTATAGAGTCGGGTAACGCACTCCATTGAGAGTCAACCTTCCGATGAATTCAAGCGTTCGTGAAGAAAAGGAATAACAAGTGTGAAAAATGACTGGGACTCGAACCCAGGTCTCCCACCATCCAGGTATATCCAACCACGGAACTACCATGCCGCATCCAGTGTTTCCGTTCAGTTCAGCGGTTAGAATACCTGCCCGGATAGTGGGAGATCTGGGTTCGAGTCCCAGACAAGTCGCTATTTTTCACACTTGTTATTCCTTGGGATTCGCTACACGGCTTAATGTGGAATGTTAAAATATATAGAAAAAACACCTTTCCTTATCCTTGTTCACAAAGAAATTTTGATTAGCTGAATATGGAAGTATGATATTGTATTTGTCCCATGTATATTCCATTTAGAGTTTTTACCTTAATCCTCTTATTTCCATTTGGTTACGATCTTATGATAAGGACTTCATAACGAGGGCTCTAATGACACTTCTCTTTGAAATAGCCTCTCACAACCCAATCTCGAGGGAAATTTCTGGAAATCATCCTCCTTTACTTCCTCCAGTTGGTACACCACTACGATCTTCCTTCGCTGCGGTGAAATTCATCCTTCAGAACAAACAGTGTACACGCAAAAAATGCGTATGTCACCAGCGAGAAGAGTTTCGAAGGAAAATTAGTCGCGTAAGACAGGGAAGAACTCAACCGTCATCTCCTTCATGTCCCAACGCCATTCTCATTGTTGTTTTAAACTGCCCTCTGGTGAGAAGAGGCTTATCTCCGCATGCTTTCGTGCCGCTTTATAAAGCTTTCCTTTGCCACAAAACACGGATAGCAAGAAAGAAACAAGGGATATATGCTTGCGTTTATTTCGTGTTTCGTGACTCGCGCGAAAATAACGGGGACATTTTTGCGTTCTGTACTTGTGTTTCGAAAGAAAAAGACCTGTATCTTTTACAGTGCAGCTGTTCTTGGCCATTGAAGCTCACGTTCCGTGCATTTCCATAAATATCTGGTTCCGACACTATAAAAGAAAATACCACCGGACAACTTTACACGCATTTAACAGCCGTTTGAATCATTGGGTAAAGTTTAACTTCTCCAGTATTTCACCGCTGACGCGCAGTAGATGTGAATAAGGAGTGTAATTTGATCACACAGTGATTCTTGGTAGGTTTTTATTACAACAATTTACTACTTAATGGATGATTTTTGCGAAATATACTTGATGAAATAAAGGGGATGTAAAAATGAAATTCACGAAATAAATGTATAATTCGAGGAATACGTACTGAAATTTCACGAGAAATTGTTGGTAGGCTGGATTAAATCATATCTTTATGACTAAACAATGATTCTTATAAGCTTCTCGAAAACTCGAGACCCGGGTTCGAGTCCCGGTTCCGTCAGACTTTTTTCATGTCCGTTTCTCCTTGGGAATCCTATAAGCTTCCTTGAAATTTCTGATGATTATAAAGATGTCGTTTTAGACTCCTAAATTCATATTCATTATCCAAGGTCGTCCAGTTCAATGTGTTCAATTGAATAAAAACCCTCATCAAATTGGTATTAGCGGGGATCAATTAGAGATTTTATGAAGAATTTCATCAAGGAACAATCAGTGCAAGAAGAAACTACATCAACGTTAACACAACAATCTTAAAAACTATGCCCATCATAGTTAAAGGTCCAATATCGATCATGAGTCATGCCTTCTAGCTTCTTTGTTCACATCGCAGCAGATTTAGAATCGCGACTCTAGACTTGTAACATACATTTTCGTTTTGCACGTAAGCGACATGAACGAGAAGTTCTCAATCGAACAGTAGCGTCAACTTTCAAAATGAAACTATTAGTTCTATTAATTCTGACACAATAAAAACTAATTTGTTTTCCAGGGTTTTTTATTCTTTTTCATCTCTTCGTTTATCTTAGTGCTGAATATTTCCTTTCTCTAAACGTTTAATCACTGAAAGCCTAGAAAATATATATCTTCGAGGTTGAAGGAAGTGTATCAAATTCTAAAGATACTTGGAAGACGCTTCTCCATCCCAAATTTCCTTCGCCTGAGATGTTTATCCGCTCCATCGGTGTTATTTCCATCGTTTCGATATTCATCCATTGATATTTCTATGCATTTGGCATTTATACGAAACTATTCCTCTCCTAGTTAATTTTAGCTGACACACTTTTTCTTCTTATGTATACTCGTATCCATCCGAAGAGAATATTTATTGTTTATGACGTCTGTCAAGGCTATGAGTTATTTTGGCGCTCCGGATTCCCGCGCGATTCTTCTTTTACGAGTGACTTGTCGTTCGGGATATCGTTCCTAACCTAGCCTAATGACTCTCATAAAATTGTTTAGCTCTTTAAAAGGAGACAAAACGATTTTCTTCACTTGCACCAATTTACCGCTTACGTGATATTGTAAAGGTACTTTGGAAATAGAAGATTTGAGTACAACACGGATAAATATCATCTAATTTGACCGCTTTGAGAAAAATAAAGAAAGTGATTTTCAAAGTAAGCTGCCAGAGTAATAATAGTAATTGAGGATTAGAAAGCTCTGACAATTTTAAAGTGAAAAAACGAGTGCATCTTTGCATCGAGTAATCTTCCTATCTCCTTATTTACCTTGGATTTTCGGATAGGAACATCTAAACAATTTTTGTTCAGTTAAATGTGTTGCCGCAAGAAATTATTCAATATCCGAGAAACATATAATTTTCTGAAAGACTGCAAAGGGTTCCACTCTCCGGAATATCTCTAAAACCATTTTGAGATTTTGTAATACTCCCGTATTTGTATCAAATTACTCGGCCTCTGTTTTGTAGTAAGTTTCCATCACGAAGAATAATAAAAACTAGACTTAAACCTTTATCGCAGAATGTGGTAAAGGTATGAATCTAGTTTTTATTACTCCCCTAGTATTGAAATTTTAGTGAGCAAAAATCTTTGTTTTAGTAAGTATTTGGAGGACTTACGTGAGAATATATGAGCGTTCATGTTTGTAAATAATTCATCAAATTTACCATTTCCTTGCTTAATCCCCACTATTCACTACTCCCTACCTTTTATGCGGGAAATTTACTGCATTAATCGATTCAGTTTGGAATTTAAAGATATGTTTCGCAAGGGGTGGAGTGAATATTTTCCTAAGGAAGCACCAATCCAACGTTGAGGAGTTGACGCTGAGCTTATGACGAAACAAGGCGGTCCGAGGACCACTAAGAAGCCCACTAATGTCTTGGGAAAGAAATAGGTAAGAGTGCTTTGTTTATCAATTCTGAGTAGTTTGCTTTCGCTAATGGAAGGAATTGTTTGCGTATTGTGGAAGGAGGATGAATGAGTCCGTTTGAAAGTCATTCGGACATTGATATTTTCCAAAAGGCGAATGATGAAATGCATTGACGACATTTAATACAGTCACCTATTCTTTTAAAAGATTTTGAACAATCTCTTCTGTGCACGTGGTCTTGAAATATCAAAAGCTTATTTCGTTAGTGAGATGGGAACATTGAAAGTTTCAGCCTTTCAATCTATTACTTAAACTCGAAGCACATGAACTTTCGAGTTAACTTTCTATATGACCTTGCATTTTCTGAATGAGAACTACTGATTCTCTAGGGCTTAGAATGAATTGTAAAAGTCTTCGACGTATACTGGTCGGTACAAATTCAATAAAGAACGCATGAAATATGAAATTTGAAATGACATTTCATTATCGATTATGGTAGAGATCATAAATATATGAGATATTGATTGATGAGAAGATACACAAGTGTATGACCGCCAGACAAAATCCTAACTGTGCTAACTGCCTAATGACAATTTGAACAGATAGTGACACATTCCAGCGTTTCTCCTAATTACCCCGATTACTCTCAGTCAATTCCGTTCAAAATAGGATCTACTAATCAGAGACACCCAAGAAAGCCTTCCGTTTTACACGTACTACAAATAGATGTGATATGAGAGCAGTGACGTTAAGGATACTATAGATAGGTAAGTTACATCTACATCTACCCTGTAAACCGCCTTTCGCGTGACAGGGGGGCTACGATAAAAAAGATTGCTCCACATGTTTACCAATAGTATAAGAAAGTCAATATAATCACTATATTCAACAAGTTCAGACAGTTCGTACTTTAATCCTCAATGTCCCAAACTTAAAGAAAATAAAAATAAATTTATTATACCAGGAGATTGGACATTGACTGAGCGGTGGGATACTACCAGGAGTTAATCCAATTAAATTTAAATGTGTATGTATAGAAGTCGCAGTTTTTATTTCTCCTTCTAGCATTCCATATATTTTGGTGACATTGTTTTGTTAGTTCTGTTAATCACGAACAATGATTCGGCATAGCTGCTTAAAGACGTGCAGAAAAATGGTATCAAGAAAGTTGTCTTTTTAAAATTAAATGCAACATCGCGTATAAAAGTATGTGTTTTATGTAGTTAAAAAATATTTGCTCTTGATGATTTACTTCAGGGTAGATTAGGCAGGCACGCACGCCAAAGCCATTTTCCATGCATCTACTATTTTCTGCTTACAGCACTGTTTTATAGCTTAAAATAATGACTGTGTAAAAAATTAACCTTATTCATAAATTATTTTTCAACCGGAAGTGTACTTAGAGATATATTTACATATTTATTCATCCCAAAATATTTCCTCCCTTGAAAGTAACGGAAACTTGATATCGCATAAAAAATAGATGCTGAAATGTTTTAGAATCGCCCTAATCAATCGATTTTTATGATCAGAAGACCTCGGTTACACCCAACATTTTCAACCTCGTCGTTTGCCAATTTTTCCTCCCATTTTAGAAATAACACGTAAAAATACCTCCCTAGATACTAACATTCTTCGCATCGGCCAAACCATTTCCGTGACCCTAACCCTCTTCCCATCCCCGCAAACCTCCTACTCCTGGGTTAAAAAAATTATTTTCCTAACTCGAATCCGCTCCTCGGAAAACAGGGAGTGATCCTGCTTGCCACACGCTGCCTGCATCAGCCCTCCTCTTCCTCTTTCCCACCAAATCCGACGTCCTTGTCAGCTGCCAAAAAAATTCTTTGTTTTTTCGACGAACACGCAGGGTGGGATCTTTCGACATTTAATTCCAGATGTGTATTTTCACTCAGATTTTCACATTTTTTCCAGCATATTTCTCAACTCCTATCAACGCGAGTTTCAGCCGCCATTATGACTCGGCACATACGTGTGTACATTGGATGTTTTCCTCTCCTCCATTTCAGATTTCAATGCCTTCTCTGGTTATAAATATAAGCTTAATATGCATTTCTCTAAAATCGTCTTCTTGAATAAATTACTGGCAGCGATTTGCATTTCAAATCAAATATATCCGCTAAACTGCGCAAACACATTCTTACTTAATTCAATGAACGATTTCCGGTCATTTTCTAAAATATCCCATCCAACCAACCAATTAAATCAACTCTTCAAAATCATTTCATTACATTTTTCTTACGGATTCAAAATTATACGAAGCACTTCCTACGGTATGGGATAAAGCCCTTGGCTGCCATTTAGTTAATATTTTTATCATTCAATATTGCGAATAAAACAGAATGAATCCGAGGTTCCACATTCCTCATCTTACATAAATATCACATAATCAATCCATTTCAATGAATAGTTATTTATTAGTGATATATGCATCAATGAAAGGTCGATACAATCAATAATAAATATCAATCGAATTTTAAACCCTAGTCGAGTCGGAATCCCAGATGCGGTCACATTCGTTTTATAAAATAACACAGCCGTAATCATTCTCTTACGGACCCTCTCAACACCTTGCTTCGTGCGTGCCTAAAAGCCTGTTGAGGATTTTTAAAGTGAAGATGTAATAGTATAAAAGGACTATGAACGTATGTACATATACTGACAGGAATTCTAATCTCCGTGAAATTCTAATATTATTGCAATCAGAATGATTCAACCTGACTTGATGGAACGCCAATGAAACCAAACAAATGAAAGAAGGACTTAGCATTTTCCACAAAAAATCTTTAATATTCGACCAGCTTCGGCCTTGCAGCCATCTAGGTCCAACATAGGAAATAATACGAGAATTTATACCATTGCGCATGACTTAGAGGGTAAAGTGAGGAGAGGAGAGGGGCAGCAGAAAGTAATGTCCCTTGTCAGATCAGAGGATCCCGCTACACTTTGTAGTTACTTCAAGCTTCCAGCTCTAGCGGGCCGCATTTGCATTTAGAAAGCATTGGGGGACCGCGAATAACCCATTCCGCTCGTACCAAGTGAAATTTCTCAATGAATTCCTGCTGATTAATCTATAACTTTCCAAAAATATTTTGTATTATTGTATTTGTATTTTGTATTGCCCTTTTTTGCTTATTTCGATAAAAACGCGCTTTCCCCTTAAGCATTGAATCGAAAATGGAAATAAATGTGACAAAAGAAAGAATTGATTTTTCGGAGGCTAGGGCCGTACATAATTTATAGAAGGGACGCATGAAGCTCGCGGTTCACAAGTTCTTGACGACTGCTTGAGATACACAATCTAAAGATAGGTCCTTGATCTCTCTTATTTTTAATCAATATGGTTTTCTAAACAGTTATACACAGATTATCTCTAGAATAACTTAAGCAGGCAAAGGTCATTAAATAAGGAGTTCGTAGAAAATCCTATAACAACAATTTAGCCTAATACAATTAATAAAAACTTTTATATTTAATCATAAGTTGGCGGCATTTGACATTTTATCGCCTGCCGAGGAAAGCGAAACAATCCTTTCTTTCAGACGTCAACCGCTGTTTATGTCTTCAAACGGATTTTTTACTTCCATGGGAAAAGATGGAGGATGAGTGGGATGGAAGAAGACATAGAAACTTAACGATAACAGCTCATCACGTCTTTGTAGTGGTGGAGGAGGCAGAGGGACGTGCGCTAGGAATTGCAGATGAGGTTTAGGAGTTCCCGAGCCAATGCTTCCCTTTCCCCAAACACCCACTTCTCCAACACAGGTTTCCCTCTCGAATCAATCCTTAGTCGTTGAGTCTGGCCTCGTTGCTACCGTGTGTACCTCACGGAACCGTTCCAGGTCCCCTTCCCTTTTCTAACAAATTCAAGCGTCCTGTACACGAAGAAGATCCGTCAACACGTTTCCACTCTTTGCGATGCTCGCTACCAGTATGGTCACGCTTTGCGCGGGTTGAGTCTCGTTCCGTAAGACGTTTTCGCCACAAGGATTCGTTTTCTCACCGCGCTTTATGCCATGTAAAACAGTCAGCTCTTTGTCTCACGGATCTCCCTTAGCAAAATCCTTGAGAGGATTCGGTTGGGAGATAAGAAGGACGGATTGATTTATTAGGTGTACTCGTGCCGCTTGCGTAAAAAGTCGCCGGTTACGCTAATTGGCGCATTTATCAGGACGTAAGTAATACGAGAAATGAAAAGTTCTAAGGATTTACTTTCTATTCCATCAATTAGAGCTTGAAAGGTCCTAAAAGCGCAGTATTTATAACATTAGAGGTACAAATTATAATAAGAGTTGTACATTATCATAAAATGTCTTTCGGTGACTATTAGTATATTAAGAGACGAAAAGACATTTTATTCCTTTCTGATATATTTGTAAGACATTTAAGCCTACTCTACGTTTGGTTTACGAGGTGATATTTCTTGCCAAAAGATAGAATCATAACACATGTCAAACGGTGGCTTTGGCTATGAAAGAACTATTTGTCTGTAAGGAACCTTACAAAATAACACATTCCTTAAGGAAAAATAAAATAATAATATTTATGTTATCGATGTTACTGAAACGGCTACAATGAAAGTATCCTTTTATTCAAAAATTACAATGCCTATATTTATTTCAAAGTATTAGTATACATTATCAGATAGTTACTTTTGGTCGTTCTTTCCGAATAGCATCAGAGAATATAATAGGGTAGATTAGGTAAGGTGTTAATACCCCCCCTGCCATACGCCACTGGCGGTACTTGCCTATTGGAAATAAGATTTAAATGAAACGCAACGGGAAATGAAAAGAGCAGGCAGTTTACTAATATAGTAGGTCGTTATTTCCGAATAGCATCAGAGAATCTATTAGGGTAGATTAGGTAAGGTGTTAATACCCCCCCTGCCATACGCCACTGGGGGTACTTGCCTATTGGAAATAAGATTTAAATGAAACGCAACGGGAAATGAAAAGAGCAGGCAGTTTATTTTAAAAATAGATCGAGTGTTTCTTAAGCAAACATCCAGTGTTATTTGTAACAGAAATTTGATCTAATTTCGAGATGTCGTGCGGAAAATTCCCAGAATGGAGTGAAACGTTTTCAAATTTGCACTTCCCCTCAGCTTCAGATTTGCAAGAGATCTCTGTGACTGATCTTCATTCAGTGCATGAATTCCATGTCTGAAGACTACCTTATGACTCTTTGCAGCTAATAAACAAGACTATGGGGCTAAAAATACATAACCAGAAAAAACGCCGATTTCAGCTATTTCTACTATTCTGAATAATTCTGTATTGCCAAACACTGCTCGTTTGATATTCGTGAGGCATTTCCCTAGATTTCCCTATTGTCTCGCTTGACTCCCATTTCTTGGCGTCGGTTGCTATACATCTTCTCTCAGAATGTGGAATTGAGGCGAGAAAACTAAATCCAATACACTCAAGCTTACTTATACCTCTCGATGTGACTATATCGCATGACAAAGAGTGGATATATTTAAAAATTTTCTGGCTTTGAGAAAAGAATAATAGAATACGCAAATCACCATTTCTCAATAAACCGAAAGCATACTTTTAAGCATTATTTTATGTATTAGAAAGTAAGGTTTCTACTCCGTAAGGAATCAGAATATGCTTCCATTTACAAGTGATTCCGCTTCCAATAAAATGTACAAAATCTCTTCGGACCAACGCGTAAGACTAATGGGCAACTGTATGTAATTCCAAAGCTTCCATGAACTTGGCGAGATCCCAATTTCCAATGAAATAGTAGTCTCTCATTCATACTCAAATCTTCTGAAGGATATTTGGGAAATCTCACCATTCATTCAATAATAATAAAACGATCACTTTAAATGTCACAATGTAAAGTCAATGTAAATGTCAATATGTACAACAATTCCAGCTAACCCACATTAAGCAAAGAAATGGGTTGTAGGGACAGCTAAACCCCAGAAGAATAAATGCTTATAAAATTAGTTCTTTTTAGGGATAGATATATTTTACTGTTTAGATTTCCCTAATGCATTGGATATTAATTATGATCCACCTACGATTAATTTCAATCGCTATGAATTCCAAACATTACCCTAAAACAAGACGTACTTGTTTAATATATTTAATATTTATAAACATTTGTTAATGAAAGGACAGAAGCTATGATGTATGCAGTTTTTATAAGCAAGGGAAATATCGTTAAATTAGGAATTTTAGGGATTGAACACCCGCTGTCAATCCGAGGTAGAAGAGTCATGAACCATAAACTGTAGTATACCATTCCCAAATACATCATTTGGTGATATTTTCTTCGGTTCTAACTTGTAAAAGGATTTTTTTACAGCTGCTCTATGAATATATTTCTTTTGTGACGAAGTAAAGAAAATCCTACGATAAATCCCTCCGATGAAATATAATAGTGTGAGTAGTGAAAAAAAGAAATGCTGAGGCTATGGACGAGAGAAAGCGATCAAACCACAGCAAATCCTACGCATCCCTGGATTTTATACTTCTTTTGCAGGATTCTCCGGTGCAAAAGAAATCGAAAAAAAAGCCGTTCATTTTCCTTCTTGGGCTCTTAAATTTATGATTTATTCGCGTACGTAAAGGTTAACGGGAATGCATGCCGTTTCCCGTCCCCAGTTTATGACTTAACAGCACCTCAGGTCTCTTGCTATGGTCTCTTGTCGCATAGGGCTAAAAGTATCCGACCGCTGGATGATTTTACAGCGGAAATGCGAAGGTATAGAAATATTTCCAAAAAGAGAGAGAAATCTTGATATTTTAGAGATGGCCTAAAGCTCAGTTTAACTCCGGACGCTGTGCGGGATTTCGCTTAGGCGAGCCGAGAAGGACATTTCTAACGACAAAGGATCGTAAAGAATCTCCGTTATCATTTATTTTAAGTTCATCTCTCGTTTACGTAAAAAGTAATTTCTACTTAAAAGATGTATTCTTGATATTGAATGAATCAAGACCTGAAGTTTTCATTCTAATTGTAAGATCCTTCCTGTTCCGTCAGCCAATGCGGTGGCGTCTGATTATTTTAAGAAAGTATTACTATAACAGATAATGTTGAAAAGAGACTACATAAGTCCTAATCATCAGACGCCGAAGAGATGAACGTTTCATCGTAGTGGATTCAAACCCTCCCGGGCCATTTCGACTAGAAATGGGTTCTCGAAAATAATCACTCCAGTGGCTAGGGTGCCCGGGGGTGGTTCAGGCTCTATCGCTCGAGTTGACTCCGACTATACTCAGCTTCAAGGGAATATACTTTCCGGTACAATCGATATATATCAGAGCTGTATTTATGTGCTCATAATATAATAATCGTTAGATGTGTATCGTCGGTAAGGAAAATGTGTATAACACATTGGAGAATATCCAGGGTGGAGGCGAAGGGGCGATCGCTATCCTTCCTTTATGGTTTCTTGTGTATGTACTACACGCAAGAAACTTGCCTAGAATAGATTGAGGATCTTGAATAAAAATCTGACTGTGAAGCATTTCTACAGTCACTACTATACTACTGCATATGTCACGACAAGATTGCATTTGAAAGTTTATTGGAGGTAAGTTTATTAGGAAATTGTCTTAAACTAACTCCCTCCCCTAGAAGAGTTTCTAGATCAATCACCGGTGTAACGATCACTATGAATAAGTATATACAAGCTATAGCAGAGCGATTGAAATCAGTCCATAGTTTGGATCATTGAATTGACCAGTGATCAACGGAATACTCATGAACACCCTGATCGATAGCTCGATCGCGGTCAACCAATTGAGAAGCTCTCCACTAGAACGAGAGAAATGGTAGATAGGTCGGTGAAATTTCCATTCTTGCCACAGCCCAAAAAGTGGCTGTCGGGGCAATTGTGAAGCTGCTAGAACTTTTTTCATTGCTGCACATTGAAAGTAGGGGAATAAAAAGAGAACGAGGAAACGATTCGCTGCGCTCAGCGACAACAAATCCCGTTTTCATCGAATCGCGCTATCGAGCGCCGCCGTGTCATCGGCCCTGATTGCGATGACCAGAAAAAAGCGTGTCGGATGCTGAAGATAAGACAAAAAGGCCTTTTTTTAATGGTTGCATTCGAGAACTATGAAGCACTTCCCGTTCCATTTGTGAATCTCTCTGCAACTCTCTCTCCGCTGCCCATACATCTCCCTTCAGCGTGAGATGAAAAAATTTGCGAAAATCTATTCCCAGATTCCAGAGAGATTGCCTCCCGAGCGGAAGCTACCTTTCACTCTTAACCAATGTTTTCAAATTTTCTCTCCACACCTCACAATCTCTCTTTCGCTTTTCCGTGTTTGCCTTTGCTTTCTATTTGGTTTTCATTGTACAGTTCCCGTGTTTATGATTTCCGATACAGTATTTCCGCCTTACGCACGGTTTTGTAACCGCGGCAATTTTCCCAGCAACAGTGGTTCAAGCCTGGATGTAAGTTTCCTTTGAAAGTACCGCACCAAACTCCCTGTTTTCTAGCTTCAGAGAGATTTCCTAAGATTGTTACCGATGATCCGTGGATCTTTGCGGGTCATTACATTAGAAAGGTCACAGGTTCAGGCCTCCTGTAAACTTCATATAACCTTTCAAAGCAAAGTCAACAAAGAATTTCATACTAGGACGCTCTTCGGCCATAAAAATTAGAAACATTTACTTTCAGTGAACGTACCTAAAATAGTTCAAGTAATCTCAACGCCACTGCTAACGCAATCAGAGAATAAAGTGGAGGTATCATAGTATTGGCCGCGGTGGTGGAGTGGTTAGCGTGCTAGGTCCCATGTTCTAAGCCCGACTAATCGGATTTTTCTGGTTAAAGAATGGTCGTTTGTTCTTCTGTTGTTGCTGTTCACACATCTCCAGTAATTGTCNTAAAGTCAATGTAAATGTCAATATGTACAACAATTCCAGCTAACCCACATTAAGCAAAGAAATGGGTTGTAGGGACAGCTAAACCCCAGACGAATAAATGCTTATAAAATTAGTTCTTTTTAGGGATAGATATATTTTACTGTTTAGATTTCCCTAATGCATTGGATATTAATTATGATCCACCTACGATTAATTTCAATCGCTATGAATTCCAAACATTACCCTAAAACAAGACGTACTTGTTTAATATATTTAATATTTATAAACATTTGTTAATGAAAGGACAGAAGCTATGATGTATGCAGTTTTTATAAGCAAGGGAAATATCGTTAAATTAGGAATTTTAGGGATTGAACACCCGCTGTCAATCCGAGGTAGAAGAGTCATGAACCATAAACTGTAGTATACCATTCCCAAATACATCATTTGGTGATATTTTCTTCGGTTCTAACTTGTAAAAGGATTTTTTTACAGCTGCTCTATGAATATATTTCTTTTGTGACGAAGTAAAGAAAATCCTACGATAAATCCCTCCGATGAAATATAATAGTGTGAGTAGTGAAAAAAAGAAATGCTGAGGCTATGGACGAGAGAAAGCGATCAAACCACAGCAAATCCTACGCATCCCTGGATTTTATACTTCTTTTGCAGGATTCTCCGGTGCAAAAGAAATCGAAAAAAAAGCCGTTCATTTTCCTTCTTGGGCTCTTAAATTTATGATTTATTCGCGTACGTAAAGGTTAACGGGAATGCATGCCGTTTCCCGTCCCCAGTTTATGACTTAACAGCACCTCAGGTCTCTTGCTATGGTCTCTTGTCGCATAGGGCTAAAAGTATCCGACCGCTGGATGATTTTACAGCGGAAATGCGAAGGTATAGAAATATTTCCAAAAAGAGAGAGAAATCTTGATATTTTAGAGATGGCCTAAAGCTCAGTTTAACTCCGGACGCTGTGCGGGATTTCGCTTAGGCGAGCCGAGAAGGACATTTCTAACGACAAAGGATCGTAAAGAATCTCCGTTATCATTTATTTTAAGTTCATCTCTCGTTTACGTAAAAAGTAATTTCTACTTAAAAGATGTATTCTTGATATTGAATGAATCAAGACCTGAAGTTTTCATTCTAATTGTAAGATCCTTCCTGTTCCGTCAGCCAATGCGGTGGCGTCTGATTATTTTAAGAAAGTATTACTATAACAGATAATGTTGAAAAGAGACTACATGAGTCCTAATCATCAGACGCCGAAGAGATGAACGTTTCATCGTAGTGGATTCAAACCCTCCCGGGCCATTTCGACTAGAAATGGGTTCTCGAAAATAATCACTCCAGTGGCTAGGGTGCCCGGGGGTGGTTCAGGCTCTATCGCTCGAGTTGACTCCGACTATACTCAGCTTCAAGGGAATATACTTTCGATACAATAGTAAAGTACAATATAAGTACAATCGATATATATCAGAGCTGTATTTATGTGCTCATAATATAATAATCGTTAGATGTGTATCGTCGGTAAGGAAAATGTGTATAACACATTGGAGAATATCCAGGGTGGAGGCGAAGGGGCGATCGCTATCCTTCCTTTATGGTTTCTTGTGTATGTACTACACGCAAGAAACTTGCCTAGAATAGATTGAGGATCTTGAATAAAAATCTGACTGTGAAGCATTTCTACAGTCACTACTATACTACTGCATATGTCACGACAAGATTGCATTTGAAAGTTTATTGGAGGTAAGTTTATTAGGAAATTGTCTTAAACTAACTCCCTCCCCTAGAAGAGTTTCTAGATCAATCACCAGTGTAACGATCACTATGAATAAGTATTATATATATACGTATATACAAGCTATAGCAGAGCGATTGAAATCAGTCCATAGTTTGGATCATTGAATTGACCAGTGATCAACGGAATACTCATGAACACCCTGATCGATAGCTCGATCGCGGTCAACCAATTGAGAAGCTCTCCACTAGAACGAGAGAAATGGTAGATAGGTCGGTGAAATTTCCATTCTTGCCACAGCCCAAAAAGTGGCTGTCGGGGCAATTGTGAAGCTGCTAGAACTTTTTTCATTGCTGCACATTGAAAGTAGGGGAATAAAAAGAGAACGAGGAAACGATTCGCTGCGCTCAGCGACAACAAATCCCGTTTTCATCGAATCGCGCTATCGAGCGCCGCCGTGTCATCGGCCCTGATTGCGATGACCAGAAAAAAGCGTGTCGGATGCTGAAGATAAGACAAAAAGGCCTTTTTTTAATGGTTGCATTCGAGAACTATGAAGCACTTCCCGTTCCATTTGTGAATCTCTCTGCAACTCTCTCTCCGCTGCCCATACATCTCCCTTCAGCGTGAGATGAAAAAATTTGCGAAAATCTATTCCCAGATTCCAGAGAGATTGCCTCCCGAGCGGAAGCTACCTTTCACTCTTAACCAATGTTTTCAAATTTTCTCTCCACACCTCACAATCTCTCTTTCGCTTTTCCGTGTTTGCCTTTGCTTTCTATTTGGTTTTCATTGTACAGTTCCCGTGTTTATGATTTCCGATACAGTATTTCCGCCTTACGCACGGTTTTGTAACCGCGGCAATTTTCCCAGCAACAGTGGTTCAAGCCTGGATGTAAGTTTCCTTTGAAAGTACCGCACCAAACTCCCTGTTTTCTAGCTTCAGAGAGATTTCCTAAGATTGTTACCGATGATCCGTGGATCTTTGCGGGTCATTACATTAGAAAGGTCACAGGTTCAGGCCTCCTGTAAACTTCATATAACCTTTCAAAGCAAAGTCAACAAAGAATTTCATACTAGGACGCTCTTCGGCCATAAAAATTAGAAACATTTACTTTCAGTGAACGTACCTAAAATAGTTCAAGTAATCTCAACGCCACTGCTAACGCAATCAGAGAATAAAGTGGAGGTATCATAGTATTGGCCGCGGTGGTGGAGTGGTTAGCGTGCTAGGTCCCATGTTCTAAGCCCGACTAATCGGATTTTTCTGGTTAAAGAATGGTCGTTTGTTCTTCTGTTGTTGCTGTTCACACATCTCCAGTAATTGTCCTATGAATGGATGTTTGTGAGGACAACGGAAAATAAATAATTGAATATACATATATATATAATGGTTCCACGAAGCCAATGTGGATGAGAAATACTGCCCGTAAAAGAAACACGACGATTTACTGACATTTTATAATAT